>VZRM01005566.1:580501-666996 GCA_013397955.1 Grantiella picta
TCTTTTCTTTTCTTTTCTTTTCTTTTCTTTTCTTTTCTTTTTTTCTTTTTTCTTTTTCTTTTCTTTTTTTTTCTTTTTCTTTTTCTTTTCCCAGTAATTTAAAACAGACAGCGCTTTTCAAAGATGCCAAGTTTCTTCTCTAATGCAATGTCATGTTGACCTGGTTTTGTTCTATGCATTTCTATTCCTGTAGACTGGCTAATTCAGCAATTTCTATGTTATGTACTTAATTTTATTTCTTTCTTGTGCTCTTATGTGTCTCATAGCAAGTATGGCATTTTTTCTTTACCAATGGGTTTCAAGTGTACTTGTGTTGGTTTTAAATGTTTCATAAATCATTGCGTCTTGCATAGTTTTTTTGGATCTTTGATTGATATGAATGTGATTGGTCTCTTTGAAAGATGAAAATAACAGAGGTTTACAATATCCTGGGATTTTCTTGCTGTTTGGCAAATTTCACGTTCATTGCACATTTGCATTTTAGAAGGAAAAGGTGACTTATGAGAACACAGTAAGACACAAAACACAGCATCAGGGTCCCTTGGATTTGGGTTGATACGTCCCTCTGCCAGGCTTCCCTGCTGCTCATTCCATTCTTTAGTTGTCGCATCTACTTTGGCATTAATGCCACCCATCACAAAGTGTAAGTTGTGTTTTGGTATTCTGTCAATCACACTTTTGAGACAATTGTACAATTTGTCCTAGTCACTGTGTTCTTCTGTCAGAAAACATCTCTGCATGATTGACATCTTCAGGAACTTGGTTTGGAGGCTGGCATATATGATGTGCTGGCTGATAGCTCCCCAGCCAAAGCGTGATTTTTCCACAAAATCTGTCATGGTGAATGTTATCCAGTTTGCATGTTCCTTGTCACACAGATGGTTCAGCTTTCAGTGGGTTCAGAGGTGAGTCCCCACTTTTTGTCTTTAGCAAGGAACAGGACATAGGAGCAAAGAAGAGAACACCAATGCCCTTTGCAGAGGCTTGTGAGCACATGGAGGGAAAGGTATAAGAATGTTTCCCTGAAAATCAGCAGGACAAACCACAACCCATGCACGTTTGTCTTGCTCCGGAAGTTCCTATTCCCATGCGCAGAAGCAGATAACCATACAGCAATTCTATTAAATAGCTGGTCAGATTATCCAGGGTGGTGTGAATATTTCCTTGCTTTCTGAGTCACTGCACTCCTGCAAAGCTCTTGGAGATGATACAAATTCCTCATCTAGCACAACTATTCTTAGAACTGCAAACTTTGCCAAAACAGAGAAATAATAAAAGAACCACATAGACTCTGGAAATATTGGCATGATATGGAAATAATATGAGATTTGGCTTATGAAAATATGACTGACTGCACTGTAGGTAATAATAATTTGAGACATATGACTCAATATGCAGGACAAACAGAAAGTGATAATACTGAAAAAACCCTCAAACCATGGAGTGGAAGGTGTAGTGATGAACAACACTTCATTGCTATAGTGATGGGATAATCCTGAATACTACTTTAGACTGTCTACTTAAAGGCATCCTTTTTCCAAAGGAACTTCTGTGAATCCTTCTGGAAAAGTCAAGTCAATTCTGGCCAACAACCACTTAGCAAGAAAGATACTGCCAATTTGAAGGGAATTTGGAAGAGCAACAAAACTGATTAAAAGATTGGGTGTACTGTGGCATAAACATAAATATAGAAACTAACGCTTGATTAAGCCATGACTAAGGTGTTAGACACCCAGAGTGGAGGAAAATCAGGGAATGGAATAATGTTAGCATATGCATTGATATGGCTATAGATATCCAAGAGGAAGTGTTTCTTGTGGTTACTGTTAATTTTCTAATTAATACTAATGGACTGACATTATAAATAAAACACTTAAAATGGCTGCTGCAAAAACCCTCACTTTTATTAGGCTGTGAAAAAGAGAAGTAAAAAGACCTTTAAAAGTGAAAAGTCTCTAGCACTTGCAAAAGTATAGAGTGGATAATCGCATAGTTGCAGGGAAACAGATTGGATGATCTTTGGTCCTTGTCCTTTTGCTCGTTTCTGATTCTGATACGAATGCATATTTATTATTGGACTGATTAATTTTCTCTTCTCATTGTGGTAATCTTTTGCCTGCTTTGCTTTCAGAGTAGGAACTCATGTAATATATTCATTATCAATGTAATATTCAGCTAATCTTCTGCTTATGCCTTGGACTGTTTCTTCAGATTACAAAATGAAGAATGTCTTTAAAATTGTAAAAAATATTATGTGGAAGCCAATGGTGGAAATAAACTATCCGTCTTCCTATGTTATGTTAGCGGTGAAATATTTCTGGCTTTGCTTAGTTGTATACTTCATACTTTTAAAATAAATACCACTCAAAAAACCCCAAGAAAAGCTGCTTGTCTAAAAAGATAGACTAGTTTATTTCAGAAGATATGGAAAACACATAAATACAATGTCCATTATAGTCTCTTCAGCTGGCAAGAACAAAAATGATACAGTCTTGGCATTATTTTTGACAATATTAATATAATTGACTAGGGGACAGGGTAATCTAACAGCACCAGCTTTGGCATATTACAGTGAAGCCAAAAAAATCAGAGTAGTTAGTTAATATCCTCAGCCTAACCTTCGTATAATCGCATTACCTCCAGAACCTCTGTCACTCATGACAGATGTCCAGGGAGAATTTGGTTGTTAGAGGATGAACAAGAGGGGGAGTGAGACTCTGGTCTGCAGCTCAGCAAAGCCACGCTTCACTCCCAGTAATGCTTCAGACATTCTCCATGAACGCAGGGATATTGCGATGCCAGTGGTTTATATCTCTTGCCTCTGAATGGTCCATAAAAATTCTGCCTTTTCCCCATCCTGAAACAGCATCTTTCTACTTTTTCTGAGCAAAAGCTGTGTTCATAAATGCACCCGAAACACCTGCCAACAGCTGGATCAAATCCACTGGCTGGCAATTAGCATGTTTTGTTGGGAACAGAGCAGTACTGGCTCTGTCTGCCAGCGCTGTGATGTGCCTGCCAGCAGTCAGTGTCGTGGGAAGGTGTGAAAGCATCACAGCCACCACCACTCCTGCCCCACAGTTTAGCAGGTACCCTGTGGTTTCTGAGCAGAGAAGCCTTATGCTTTCCCTGAAAAACATATACAGTCCTAATATAAAGTTTTCATATCACTGTAGCTGGGAACCAGTACATCTAAAAGGAGAGCAACAAATATACATTCTGTAGTTTGCAAGGTTCCCCTAGATTCTATATCTGACACCTAAAAAGGACTTGAATAGAATTAGCAAAATTTTAGAATAAAAACATTTCTTTCCTCAAGCCCACCTCTTACACATTACTAGTGGTGATCTGCAATACCTTGTTTCACATCTATTTTGGCAAACACGGATGCTGATATTTCTTTGGTTTGCTGCATTTCATTTTAAATGAAAATGTATGAAGTCCTGCAGCCTGAGTTCACTGCAAGGTGAGGGGCAGAAATACCCCTTTTCTGATTCTCTGCCAAGACAACTTCAATCAGTCACGATTCACATCTTCAGATTCACTCTCCAGAATCTAGCTAACCAAAATGTTGGTGCCCATTTAAACTAGGCACCTCATTCCTTTTCAGGTCTTTCTGATGTCATGTTGTAAGGGAGGAGAGAGCATGTTTGGGTAAAGCTCACATTAATAAGCAAAATAAGTTTTATAACTGGCTTGAATGAAATATAGTGGTATTTTGAGGCTTGGCCATACTCACTTTACTGGTCTTTATGATGACAAAAATTCAGTATTGCAGGGCCTGGGATACAAATATTTCTCATATAAGTGAGATTAATTGGGTTCTACATTGTATATCAAAAATAAGGGACTGTTACTGTAGTTAGAAGGATTGGTGCATTATTAGGGATGCCATTATATGTGTAAACTACATGCAGAATATTTCTTATTGCTGTTTCCAAATTGACTTTAGGTGAAAGCACAGCTGGGTGCGGAGGGAGCAGGCATTTAAATATTCAGCTCCCACTTTTTGAAAATTGCACTGCAATTTGGAAAGTGCATTCTCTCTTGGGAAAATTAGGCCTTAAAGTCCTGCCGCAGATGACTGACGGTGTCAGCTCTCCATCAGTCCCTCCATTCCTGTGATCACTGGTTAATTCTCCATTTATATAGCTTGACTAAATTTCATATTGTCTGCTCACACAGCAAGGAAACATACTGTCTGCACTGTCTTTGTAGAGATATTAAGCAGAAAAAAATTCTTTTGCATTAAAGACCTTTTTTCCAAGATCACCCTTGTACTCACTGATGTCAGTAGCAGTGGCTTAAAGATCAAGTTTTGAAAAAATCTTGGATCTTGAAAAACAGAGAAGACAGTGACATTGGAATTTGGTCCTGTTTTAGGAGAGATAATGGCTTCCTCAGCTATTGTCTTGTAATGGACCCAGCTTAATTAACACTTGTTTATGATAACAGAAGACAATTACCTAAGTTTAGTGATCAACTGTGGCTATAATTCCACTGAAGAAACAGTTCTCCAACCATTGCTCCTGACTGGACATCTGTACACCTTACGCCAGCTGTGTCCTCCTCTTGGTGCGAGCAACCACACAGCTGTCTGTGGAAACTTGATACATGTTAAAATTATCTAGGAAAAAGTCAGAGGAGTTTTGTGATCCCCTCCATGTCATGGCTACAAGGGAGGGTGCAGTCACAAAGGAGGGTCCATGGCCATGCAGCTACATTTGGAAGGAAGTGAAGCCTTAAATGGTGCAATTTCACACCGTGCTGACTCTGATCTAATGCTAGAAAGGATGGCACTGTACCCATTTCCCTTCCTTCTACTTCTAAGGTTCCAGATCCATTGAATGATCGTGTGGTGACCTGGATCAGTTTGCTGAGCTATTGGAAAACTAATCAGCCATTCATAGTTGGGCCGCAGCAGAGCTGCACAGCCCTGGGTCATGGAATGGGAAAAAGTTGCGAGTGGCCTGTTCAGCAGTAGCTGCACTTGAAATAGATTAGCACAGATTTGAATAGCAACCTTCAAAAGCAAATGTGGACTCAACTTCTTTCTACAGTGGGTGACATCTACCCCAAAACGTTTTAGAGATTCACATCCCTCTCTACATATTCAGTGCATTTCTTGTTGCAAGGTAAACCTTTAGTTTAAGGAATGTTAGGTTTTTTGTTTTCTGCCCAGATAGAGTTCATGGAGTCACTTTCTTTAGTTTTAGATGTATCGGATCCCCTAAGATGCTAAATTATCTATGACCACTTTAAGACCACTTTAAGCTTGCTGGATTGGTGTTCATGAGACCCAGTGGAAAACAGATATACTAATTTCCCAGCTATGTTTCTATATATGTGTCCAGATACATTTTGGTTCTTTACTCCTCTTTTTATTTCATGTTGAGTTCAGTGGCATTTGGGGAGCCTCATGGGTCTCTTGTTCTCTGCTAGATGGGAGTCATAATTTTTTTTTTTAAGGGAGTCTGCATGAGAATTCATATCAATAAATATTTCTAAAACAAAGGTGAGTGACAAAGTTCCGCTGAAGAGGGTTTCTTTATTGACAGAGATAGCAAGCAGAGAGCACAAAAATCTCAATAAATAAATGCCTGGTAATTGACTTACAGGAAAAAAAGTCAGCCTTTTAGTAAGTTGTATCATTAGCAATGCAAAACCAGTTCTCGATGTTATTTTTACAGAGAATTTTTTACTTGTTTTTCCTTTCCTCCTTCCTAGTTCTAATTCAGTCTTTATTATTTTGCAAGATTTTGCCGACAGAAAAAGCCTCCATACATCAAAGTGGGTAGTGAGTGGCTGGAATGAGGTTCTGTCAAGGGAGAGAATGGGACACTCGGCATTAGGAGGAAGTACTGTGCACTTAGAGATGAACAGTTTTATTTTAATCCTTTCATCTACTTTAGCTCCTTTTTGTTTCAGCTGCCATAAACACTTGCTGTGGAGCCAATGTTCAGTACTGAAAAGATTTTTTTTGTGTGTGTGTGTTCCTCTCATTTCTGTTGAAACATGACACTCAAATTGGAGATAGGAGCAGAGATCAACAAACCCTGTCAGCTCTTGTCAACCCAGGTGTAACAGTGTGATCTTCTTAAATTGCTTCTAATCTGCCAAAGATCTCTTTATCTGCAGTCTCCATCATGCTGTTTGCTCACATTTGGTTAACACTTTAAATTTCCCTTTTGGAGGTGTCACTGTTTGCCATTTAGCAACTAAGAAGAACTGTGAGAGCAGCTTAAAGCACATGGATTTGGGAAGCTAGAAAAGCTGATTAGCTATTCAGGGAGAATAATCTTATTGAAAGTAGTAAGAGCTGTATAAAGAATGCTTTTCCCTTTCCTTGTAACAATCTTCTAATTATGTTGTCAAGCTTGCTGTCGTGTTCTCCCCCTGTGCCATTAAGAAACCGTTTTCTAAGTTAAGAAAAGAGATTTCCAGATTGTGATGATGTTTGCGGATTTTTTTTTTTTAAAGAATTTGTGTGTATTAAGCCAAACATTAAAAAATTATTCATGTGCAGCATAATTATGTGAGATGAGGCGCTTAAGGCTAAAGGGGTGCTCAGCAGGGTTATTCTTCCATATGCCAGGGGTTTTCACCTCTGTGACTGGGATCTGAGTCTAGGAGGAACCTTTGTGACTAAAATATGATCACAAATCAATAGTTGCTCAAAGGGTCAGAATCAAGGCCAACAGATATCTGCAGCTGCAGATTTATGAGCAAACCTCAATATTTTCTGGCAATGGATGAACAAGTCTAATTGTGCTCTAATCCACTCCTAGATTTTTTCTGTTGTCCATATTTTTATGGAAAAAATAGGAGCCAAACTTTTAAATATTCCTTTCAAATTGGACGTCTGGTAATTCAGTGGCACGGTATGGATCCATTCACTGATATCAGCATGTTGGTGGACATACAATATCATATAATTAAAATAAAATATATTAGTTGTCAACCAAACCCAGACCTGCTCAACAGTCTTCCTGTTTCTGATTAATGGCATAAACTCCACACATCCCATGACTTTGACTTGAATATTTTCCTATTAGAAATGCAGTCATATGAACAAACAAGTTATCAGTAGTATTCATTAATTTGCTTTTGCTGCTGAGTCTCCAAATGAGAGTTGAAGTTCATATTGACAGCTGGTAGGATTAGGTGTATCAAATTATTAAAACCATACCACAGTTGAGGAAAAAATCAGAATAACTATCAAAATGAGTAACTATAGTGTCAATTCTGACACTATGCATTATGTTTTGTTATTGAGACACAGTGTCTTATTTTTCCCTCTCACAGGTAATGAGTAAAGGTGTGTAGAATGTGTTATTGAGCAAATACAAGGCACTGCATAACTTATTTCTTTAAAAGTATAATAGCATGCCATCACATATTTCAATTTTCTGGTTATTTCCCAGAGTCAAATTTCTTCTTCTCCCATTTGCCATTGTGTGACTCCATTTTATTCAGCAAAATTACTTTTTATTTCGACAGCAAAAGAAAATAATTTGGCTACAAAATTTTTCGTATACAAAATACTTTCTACATGAGTGAAGACAGTTGTGTTTGACTGATGCAACTCACCAAAGTCTAACCATTTTTCTTTTATAACAATGTGGCAGTAATTTTAGAATTGATTTTTTTTAAATCCCCCCATGTTTTTTACTGTGTCATATACATGTCTATTATGATACTTTGGTATACAATTGCCCAATTGAAAATTTTTTATCACTTTCTCGTAATATAAATCAACCATTTATGCACACACTATACATATATGTATCTATGTATCTATGTATCTATGTATCTATGTATCTCTGTATCTATGTATATATGTATATATGTATATATATGTGTGTGTATATATATATATGTATATATGTATATGTGTGTAGCTATAGAGAGATATATACATACATACATACATATGTACAGCAAATTCTCCTAAAGACTACCGAGTAGGCTGACAGAAATTATGAACATTTCTAACAGAAACCTCTTTTATTTGCACTTCACTGGAAAGTTATGGAGATATTCATGCACAATGATTTTGAGTTGACAGCTCTGCAGTTTCAGATTAAACCACGGTGTATTTTTCAGAATGAGGCAGAATTTACTTTTCTTTCATACAGACACATGCTATGTACTGTATTAGCAAAGACATTATGTTCTAGTCTGTAAATAAATCCTCACCATGCTGAATTTTATGAGAAAGCTCATACTAATGCTTAACACAGAATTTGCCTCTGTGAGTGGAAAGCCAGATGTGCATCAAGGATTTGACAAGTAGGAAGAAGTTTTATATATTCCATATATACATATGCCTATTTCTTTTAGTGGATAGAGTTACACTTTGCTCTCATAAGGTATGCATTTACAGTGAGAATCAATTTCCCCTAAGTGAGATATTCCTTTTTTTTTTTTTTTTGGTCTTCTCAGACCCTATAATTGCAATGGAAACCCTGTCAAAATTATTGCTGCTCTCAGACCCAATGTCATTTGAGAGAGTATGAATGGTATGTAGGTTTTTGGTCAGTGTTAGACTTGACAAGACCCTCCATGAGCTAACTCTACCACATACTCTTCCAGCATGTGACCTCCACAGCTATGGGGCACATCTTTTCTCTTCAGGGAACGTTTTATCAGACAGAACAAGTTTATGATCTGTACCTAACCTGGCGTTCTCCCATAATCATATGGGTTAGACATCCATGTCCTGCTCTTGCTTTCAATGGTGAAAACCGGTATTCTTTCCAGAAAAAGCATCTCCATTACTTTACTTGCTATAGGAATGCCTAACATGAGGAATTATGTCATGTTCTGAACTGCTGTTTAAACCACAGGAAATTCAGTTAAAGGAATGTGCCACAACCTGATTGCAAGAGATAGCTGAAGGGTACATAAACTGGGGAATACTGCAGAGTGCCTGTGCACATTTTCATGTGGTCTTTTGGCCATTCTTCCCGCTGCTGTGTTTGGGAACACTCGGTTGCAGCAGTAGTGTAACAGGTGCATGTTACATGCTTACACACAATTTGATGCTGGAGGGCATGAGAAGCATCTTTCAGGCTGATAGATGCATTGGCTGTGTTCCATTCGGGGTAAGAAAAGTAAATGTTTACTTTCTTGGAGCTGTAACAGAGATATCCTATTTAGTGCTGATTCTTTTTCAAAAATGTTATGCAGTAAACATGCTACCACACAAAATATGTGGTTTCTTCTTCCTACTTCATGTTCCATTTGTTTCCCCTGCCTCCCTCCTCAGTGCCACTATTGAGAGCTCTTCCTGCAGAGGACGATACAAGCTTGTTCTTATCATTCTAATATTCTGATCATTCACAATCTGTATCCTTCCCAGAGTATATAATTAATTTTGATTATTCACAATTTATGCACGTCTCCAATGAATCATAACTTTTATACATAACCTCGGTTTCTCACGATTATGGCTCTCCCTGTCCCCAAGATACATGAAGATGCAGTCTCTGATTTGAAGAGCTTACTTTCTGATTTGATCCAAGACAGAGGTGAGCATGAATGAAGAAAGAAGGAGAGAAAGAAATAGTGGGCTCCTATTCATTACATGGGTTAGTAATGTCACAGCTTGATGATTCTGAATAATTTTCAAGTGTCCCGTTTATAAATCAATAAGTAATGATTGCTGCCATTACAGAGCTGTTTAAACACTATTTTTTGGCTGATTCTTTTAAGTATCACTTTCAGAAGTGGATCATGAAGAGCAAAGGAATAGAGCAGAGAAGAAAAACAGAACTGTTTCCATGTGTGTGGAATAACACAGACAAATAGTGTAGAACAGAGTCTTCCTAAGAACTTGTCCATGAATTACTTACTTCAATTTTGCTGGCAGAACAAAGACTAACGTAATAATCCAAAGTGCCAGAAGACAGGAACAGGGGGACTGAATAAAGGCAAGATAGTAAAAGAAAAAGGGCTGAAGGGCTGGTTAAAGGAAAATTATGCACTTATTGCTGCACTCAAAACACTCACATATGAATGAAGTCCAGCTAAAATGCCAGAAGGAAGAAGAGTAGATGGGAGAAAGGATTAGGTTAACTGCATAGGAGATTACCACTAACGGTTGAGCTGAGAGCTTAGAACAATGGTTGTCTGTAGATATATGCTTGTAGACAAGGTTATTATCAGCCTTAACTATAAGGAAGACTAATTTCAACTGAGTTCCTGTCATCCAGAAGTCAAGTGTCCTGTCTAAACTCCAGAGACAAGCAGTAGCAGTTCCAGAGCGATATTTATATCTTCTTGCAAGTAGGTGGTAGTCATCAAGAACAGAACTGAACCATGCATCAAAAGAATCCTCTGTTTCTGCAGGATAAACAACTTAAACATGCGTGTGCAAGTGATTGCTTTCATTCTTATAATGCCTGGTTTTTTTCCATTATATGGAAAGAAATGTAAGGAAGTGTGTTGTGTTTCAAGTTTTAGAGTTTGGGGGATTTTTTTTAACACTATGACACTATCTAGAGTCCATCAAAGTGGTATTTATTTTGGACACAGCTGAAAAAAGTCACTTCCAACTTCCTGTGGTTAAAAAGAGAAAATATCTTTTAAAAAGAATCTAAGATCAATAACTGCAGGTTTTCTTGTTGTAAAATGTCTTTTGAATTTTCAGGGAAAACTGTGGCTGCAGTTAGAAAGATACTAGATTATTAATATTCCATTCCAAACTAACTTCAGAAGAGGCCCCAGGAGGCACCACAGTTGCTTCCACCAAAAAAAAAAAAAAACCAAAAAAAACAAAAAAAACAAAAAAAACAAACCTACAAATGAGATATTTTCTCTTTTGCAAACCTGCCTGTCTAATCCCTGCATTCTGCATTGATTTTTCCTAAAGGTTACATCACTGAGAAATCCATAGAACATCTCCTATTCAGCTGGTTGTTCCCATTGACCTGTTGTGCCCTGTGATCCTCCAGAAGTTCAGTGCAACAACCACTGCCATCACCCTGGGTGCAGCTTCCTGTTCTGAAGGGTTATTTGGAAATGGTAAATCTTAGCAGAGATTAGAAGAGCAGGAAGGAAAGGGAGAGGTAGTCTTCATAATGTCCAATAGGTCTCTGCTAGGCTGGTCTTACCAAATGAGTTTGGCTTCAGGTAAAGCCTAGGTAGATATGTCAGAGGATGGGAAAGTTTCTGTTCTTGTTCTTGGCAAGGAGACTTGTAGGGCACTGCAGGGAGGCAGTGCACCAAACTGAAGCTTAATCTTTGTTCCACTATTCAAAACTGGAGCTAAAAACTCAAGTTTTCTTTCCTTCTTATCAATCTTCTCACCACCAGTGTATTAGGCTCTAGGACAGGATAAACTCCAGACTCAGAGTAATGTAGATGTAGATGAGATGCAATCTAGAATCTAGGTCATCTAAAAATGACAAGTATATTGTTCACCCAAAGCATTGTCTAGGCTGTTTTGACTGTACGTCCTGTGTACAACGAGAGCTTAAACACCTTCCTCCCATGTAGACTTTTGCATTGCAGACACCCACAGATAGGTGCCTGACTGTGAACATTAACATTACTCATGAATTTCAAAAATGGTCTCCAGCTTTTCTTGTAGCAGAGCTGCTGCAGGTAATTATATACTTGGTTGAGGTGGACAATATTTTCCCCGAGCTGTTTCTCCTATTGCTCTTGATATTATGACATGAACTGGAGAAAGGAGTTATGCCTATTTCCAATTAATGAAAAATAAGCCTTCATGCTTTGGTTTTGGTCAGGTTTCCTCACAAAAGTAGAATCAAGTTTGTTAGCAGAAACCAAGCGAAAACTGACTCCCATTTGAAAGGAATGGCACATAACTCTTCTAGGCCTTTCTTCATCTCCAGTTGAATTTTGCTACCCAGCCACCAGGCAGGTCTAATATCATCATGACTGTACAGCAGGAAAGGTTTTGGTGGTTGAACTTTCTCACTAAGTGGAGTGTTGAACATTATACAAACACTGAAAAAAGGAAGAAAGAGCAGTAAAATTTGAATTAAGTTGATGTATCCTAAGTCTTGCCATTCCAGTAGAATGTCTCCTAATTGCATCCCTGTACCAAACTAATGTGTTCATAATTTTCTAACGGCACAACAGGTGTGCCTGCTGCATATGTTAATGTACTAGTTTGTCATCTCTCTTCACTAAGCAATTATCCCCCAGATTATTCGATGAAAAGAGTCATATGAAGTATCTACACAGAGTTGTCCAGAGTCAAGTTAATCTGTGTACTGAATTTCTCTTTGGAATGTCCTCTTGATAATTGTATTCAGAAATGCATTTTTACTCTTGATCCTCAGTGTCTCCAGTTTGCTGTTCTTCCCTTGCTTCTTTGCATAAGCATGTGTCATTACCCTGGTTGGAGAGCCACAAGTATTTGCTTTCCTCTCTTAGAAGTGGGAGAAGTAAGTAGGGTCTGCATAATGTATTTTCAAGTATACTGTTTAAAAGTCGGTTCAGGGTAAATGATCTATAACAACACTTAAAGGACAGTGACAACAAGAGAAAAATAAATTTTTTTTCTCTCTCCTGCCCCACCATTTCTATAATCCATTAGTTAAACCTAAATTATGTCCTTGCTCAAAGTCATGCCTGTTAACAAGTATTTCCTTTCTTAGGTATTTTTCACAGGCCCTTTGAGAGGAGCCCACAAGCCCCACACCAAGGTGAATGGCTTTCTTCCCAGAAGGAAAGGACACCTTTGGTGCTGAGAGTGAAAAGCGTCCTAGATTCCTATGGAAAGGATGGGAAACCCTAATCATGTTGTGAAAGGCAGAAGAGGGGTGTGAGAGGCAGACTTTGCTTTGGACAAGGACAAAGCAATCAGGAAGATTTTTTTTATATTGATGGCTTAATTTCTGTGATTAATTCAGCTTAAGGAGATGACTCCTAATCTAAGACCTAGGCACACAGAAAATGCTTAACTGCTAACACATTGACATTTGACAGTGCAAACATCTGTCAACACCCACAACAAGAAAATATGACAACAATATGGGAAGTGTTCACAAGAATGGACTCTCTCCTTGTAGCCAAATAGGTTGTTACAGGCAACAGTAATATCTGTCAGTCAGTGGTGCCACCTAATCTCAGATAGCATAAAAATATCTCAAATTTATCCACCTGGTTTTAAAAAAATGGTAGGAAAACAAATGAGTCTGCAGCTGATGTCAGTGAGCCCTGCCTGCTTTGCACTCTCTCGAAGTTTAAGCCCCCCAACCGCCAAAAAAGAAAAAGTCTTTCTGAATTTTATTCCCTCATTCAAAAATCCATTGACTGAGAGAAGAAAGAAATGCTGCAGTATTTGGCTGAATTGCCTGTTCATGCAGGACATGGTATCTTTCCTAGAAACAGGGACACACCATGTCTTGCACAAAGAGACCATTTTAAAGACTCCAGAAACTAATGAGGTTGCTACCTGCCCTGGTAAGAA
Source organism: Grantiella picta (assembly GCA_013397955.1). Lineage (NCBI taxonomy): Eukaryota > Metazoa > Chordata > Aves > Passeriformes > Meliphagidae > Grantiella > Grantiella picta. The sequence continues at coordinate 593,952 of VZRM01005566.1, forward strand.
GTTCTAGCACTTATTTACCTTTACTTCTAGGGATTCCTTTTTTTTTCCCCCAGTTTAATTTTGTATTCCAGCTTTTGTTGTGCATTTGTCTGAAAGACTGAATAGCTTCTCCCTACAGAATATCTTTTCTGTACTGTATCTAGTCTGATACTCTAAAGAGAGTGATCAAGTTGCTTATCAATCCTTTTGCTAAAAATACAAGAGTAGATAGACTTTCCCAAAAATGACACTACATGGATTTTTTTTCTGTCTTCTGGAGTATTTTTTGCTTCCATTTTCTAACTCTTTGGAGTCTTTTCCCATCCTTCTAAAAGATGTACACCAAAGCTTGACACAAGATTTTAATAGAAGTCTCATCAAGGAAAAAATCAGTTCTTGGGTTTTATTTCATATTGTTAATTAGGCAACGGCTACATTGGTCACAACATCACAGACAAAATTCAGGATTATGCAGTTATTGATGGCAACATCCATCTCCTCTGAATTTTCCAAGACAGGTTTCCACACTATAGGTAGAACTTGTAATGTTCATACAGATATATTTGTTCCTAGACTTCCAAATGCTATGTTTATTTCTAAATGTGCCCATTCCACATAAAGTGCATAGCAGTGAATTACACTTTACTCCACCCTCTGACAATATGCTAAAAACATTGTTTCACTTTACCTAAACTGGCAGCTACCAAATTCAGGTCCCAGTGGTGCTGCAACAGTTAAATAAGTGTGTGTATGTGAGAGAGAATACAAAGTAGAGGAACGAGTCCTGCAAGGCATTATGTTTTTTGTACCAGGAAGTATTTGTGAGTCTGAGTGAAGCAGAAAGCCACAATCAGAAAAGTTTGTTAGCTATTTACCTATGTGACTGATTAAAATAATTTGATACTTGTGAGACCAAGGACCATTCTCTAGAAGCTCTGGCAGTAATGCTCATTGATGCCTCTCTATCAGCAACCACATTTTAAGACCTGTCACTGAAGCAATTTTTAATCCATCCAACTTGCACCTGTAACCTAAGATTTTTAATCATGCAGTACTCTGTCAAATGCCTTGGAGAAATCCGTGTAAACTATGTCAGCACAGTTGCCTTTATCAAGCAGACCTGTAATCTTGTCAAAGAAAGCTATCAGGTTTTTTTGACAAGACCTACTTTTCATGATACCATACTGACTGGCATTAATTAGATTTTTAATCTCTAGGTCTGTGTTTCTAGAATCACAAATTAACTTTTCATTAAACAAGTGAATCTACACTGCTATCCCAGGAAACTGATCAAACTCCTCCAAATAACCAGATTTCATTGCAGCTTTCATTCTTTTGGGGCTCCCAAAATTTTAGAATGTTTTCTTTAAGTACTTGCAGCTAGACAATTCTTCTGGTATCTTCTTTAAGTCTTTTTCAAGACTTTTAGATGAGTTTCTAATTATGAAAATGTCACTAACACATATCACAATTTGGAAAAAAACACCTGGCTTCACTATTTTAAAATACAAATTATTAATGCATCAACATTATTTGGCTGCATCATTGGAATTACCTCTGTTGTAAAAGAAAATTAAATGCCGAAAACAATAGCTCAAGGGGGCATAATTTTTCCTAAATCACTCTGGATGTGTGTGAGTTCTTCCTTTAACATCAGGTACAACTCATTACAACACATTTCCCATGACAGACCAAGAAATTAGAGAAGTGGTTACTTAAAGATGACAACAACAAAAGAAAACTTTCTGTGGTTTTCAGTGCAGAACAGCACTCATGAGTTCTTCTGTAATACTGATTGATCTTTCATTAACACATTTCGGAGAAGATTTGGACCAACAGCAGAAAGTCAAGATGAGCTGAGCAGCGATGGAGAGGCAAAATCTTTGAAGAAATGCCAGAGAAATTGGGCATTTTTACCATTACCAAATTACCAATTACCAAATTAGAATTTGGTAAACTTAGGTAGAAAAGATGACAGGGGAAGAATGTAACAGCCTTCAAGTAAATGAAACAGCACTGCACAGCAAAAATAAAAGTATCTGTTCTCCTTAGCCCTTAAATGAATTGGAGACCAAGGCTGAATATGCAGATGGTCAGAAGACCATCTAAAAACAAGAGTAGAAAACCTTGCAGCTCTTGGTCTGGAGACAGTGGCATCTTTCATTGGATGTTTTTCTCCCTTGGGCTGTGAAGTAGATGGATGGTCCCTTCAGGTGTCTTCCAGGCCTGACAGCCTGTTTCATGGCTTTCAGGAGCAGGACTTTTCTGCCCAGGGTCTATCATGAGACTGAAGGTGTAAAAAACTCTCTTTGTTTCAGCAAATCTTCTTCCAGTTATGAGTTTCTTTCTCCTGTGCAGGTTTGTGGTGGTTTTTTTTTCTGCATATCCTTAAAAATAGGCAGTCTGACATTCTCATCATCATAACATGGAGTAATTTCCATTGTTATGAGCAATGAGTTAAGAAGTGAGGTAGATACCTCTGTCACTGTAATTTGCCTCTATTTGTCAGCCTGTATTAAATGTTCACTTAAGAGTTATTTTATCATTTTTAAATTATCTTGGCATTTATTTTATTTACTAATATCAAGATTTTGTGTGGGCTGTATGTAGAGGCAGGCAGCAGCATAACAAAGATTCTGCACAGCTGCTAATGCCTCTTCTTCATGGGGAGTGAGTGGGAAGAGCAAGGAAATTAGTGGAGATTTGGCTTCTTCCCTTCGATGTGCCAGCTAGCACAGTTGAGTCATCACAGCAGGGAAAATGTAAAACTGTGTATCAGCAGCAGACGACTTCTCTTTGGAGCACAAGAGCAGTGCAGTGTAGGTACTTCTTTTAGGTACTTCTCCATAAAAAACATGTCTAGATGGTACAGAACATACCACACACACAGATGCTCAACTTAGCCCTGCATGATTTGGTTCAGGCACGAAGTGTCAGGAAGACACATCAGTGTGGTATCCCACCTTGGCTAATTTACCCCAAATGATTGGTATTTCTCAAGACCTGTCTTGTGCTAAACTGAAATCTTAGTGAGACTCAGGCAAGGTTTAGATTTCTAAGCTCCAAATCTCTTCAGACAACCACTGAGCTGCTAACTTTGAATTCTCCCTAATGTTTGGCATTAAAATTATCTTAGATTTGTCTTCTTCTGTGTGCACGTGTGTGTGTGTGTGTGTGTGTGTGTGTGTGTGTATGTGCTTCTGTGTATCTAGCAGGGCATCACTATGGACACCAAATGCTTAAGCCCTTGTATTCTACCACCTAGGCATTTCTTTTCTTCTTGAAGCTGACTCCTAAGAGGACCATGTCAGTCAGTAAGAGCTCTTTGAAATCACCTTTTGGAGCAAGTGCTACATAAGGTGCAGGAACAACTACAGTCTATTAAATAACTTGGTAACACTGTGTGCCTTGTGCTAAGCAATAGGACTTACTATTAAAGTCTGTGCCCAGAAAAAGAGATCTGTACACCCTAGGGATGACTTTTTGCCCAGAGGCTCTTCAGTCTCATATCATGGTCCTGAAAGTAAGCTCTGGAGTTTACTCTTGGCTATTTTGTTCATGTCATAGATAGATATGGTCTTTTTATAAAATAATTTTTAAAAAAATACTTGAAGGGAGATTGAAAGCCAGGTATATTCCCTTCTTATAGGAGCTGCTTAGCAGACAGATTCCATGCTTTTCCCAATGCACTGATAAAAATTCCTTTAGATCTACCCCATGAATATCTTCCACCAGTGGTTTCTACACAGCTTTGGGGATATTTTTTTTCTTCTTGCTTTAAAGGTTCTGTCATCTTGGTTGCTGCAAAAAGGTGATGATGATGTTTAAATAGCTAGCCTGTTAGCTACAACTGCTTTCTTTTCATACCTCTCCTTCCAACTTATAGGGGCAGTCACTGGGTACTAAATCATGTAGCTCAAAGGAAAACTCACAAACTGCTAAATAAACATTGTGCTGTAACAAGCAAGGGATAAGAACAACCACCCCATTTTGTGAATATTTCCTGATTTTTAATTCTTACCTGTGCAACTTTAACAATAATTTACGGAACTCTAGCAAATAAACAGCCTGATGTGTCCTGCTTTGGAATCTCATCAGCACATATCCAATCAGAAGCACTCATCATGTCAAATTTTATATATCTAAGTACTTTGCTGAGCTGAGACAACATTGGCATCCTTAAAATGGCTTCAGATTTTTCTCCTGTAAATCTGATGGCATTCTTCCAATTTCATCTGGAAATCAAAAGTCTCACCATTAGTTTAATAGTTAATGAATAACTTAAGGTCTAGTATTATGGAAATTTCCAAACAAAAAAGGCATGGCACTTTTTTCACTGTGTTTCCATGTCAGAAAAATGTAGCATTTTTCCCTTCCTAACTTGACAGTTCTTTCAAAGCTCCTTCAAATTCAAAAGTTGCAATCAAAGCATTTTTATTTATATGTGAAATTCAATTAATTTTAAAAGAAAATACCTGGTTCAATGCATGTAAACATACTAGTTAAGCTGTTTATCTTCATTTTTTCCACTTCAGTGATTGAGACTGTGTAGAATAGACTGTAAAACCTGAACCACAGAACATTTTCTCTTTTTATTGCTTGTCAGATTATTGTGGTGACACCCATAGTTAGCAGTGAAACATTGTGAACCACTGTTAGCAACAAAAAACAGAGTGTGAGTTGCTCATTGAGTTCAGGTAATGTACCATAAAACACTGCACGAAAACACTAATTTTGTCAATATATATTAGTAGACAGAAACAGTGTTTACCTACAAGAAGTTGAAGATGGCTTTAAACATAGTTTATTAAACTGAAGGGTTTTTTAAAGCTCTACTTAACCACTTTATGCTGAAGGCACAAAATCTGCAACTTGACCTATGTGTCAGTCAGTCCCAGGGAGATGTTATACCTGACAAATGCTGACATTTTTGCAGTGAGCAACACACGTGTCATATCTTTGACACTGAGCTATCAGTTAAGGCATCAGTGGTGTTACACCAACCATGTTTTGTCATTTTTATCTTTACCATGTTATTTTGATTTGTCTCCCTTTGTATTTGACATACATGCAACATACAGGAAATTTGTAGATCATCACTTCAGTCCTGCTGGTACTTCTCTTAGGGCTCTAAACACTGCACCTGACATTAGCTCCTTCCTTACAGATCTGCCCTGACTTTGGGTATCTTACTGAAGATGATCTTGAGACTATTGTTACAGTGTGGCTTTAGGAGCTCTACTGATAAGAGCTAGTTTTATTTAATTTATCTGAACTGTGCTAAGAGAATCATAAAACCCAGTATTGTCAACCTTTAATAATACTACCATTGAAACCTTTCATTATCTTAATATCAGTGTATTCACAGAGAGGTTCTTTGTCCTTTTTCTTAAGATGCCTGTTTCTCAGTGTTAAGTAGCAATTGTTGGTTAAGACCAGCAGAGGGGAAAGCATTATTTCTTGGATAGCAAAACAGTTGATCTAAGCACACCATAATAAACTTTATAAAGTGGCAAACCTTGCAGCTTATGCAAACCTTATGCATTTGTGGAAGGGACCTTCTCAGTCTTTCCCTGTAAGGCTTATTCTCTATGTTGCTTCATATACTGCTTCTCTGGTTCTAGACAAGGAGCTCCCCTGGAGTGCTGAGACCAACTTCTGTTGCATGTTTCATTCTCTGTCCTGTCACCCTCCAGAGGAAGAATTGTGTGTGGTAGATTTGGCTTTCCAAGCAGACTAGGAAGGGACCACCAAACCCTATGCACTACAGAAAGGCATGCAATGTAGATTGAACCTAGAAGACTTCCAGAGGCCACTTACTCAACAGGACATAAGGCACTGCCTCATCACAAAGAAACCAAGCCACTTCCATCTAGATTCTTGCTGCCAGTGCCTAAGCATCAAGGCTGTTTCTCTTCAGGAAAGCCAGGGGCAAGATGCCCCAGAGAGCAAACAGTGTGAACTATAAAAGTGGTGACCATTAATGTCAGCTTATGAGCAAAACATGACAGATGACCATGGAGAGGTTTTCATGGAGTATCATGATGGCCTAATCTATGCCAATTCGTATTACAGACCTCATCCTGGAGGAAGACTTGGGAGAATATTGTTCTCTTATGTCATGATTTCTTCACAGGAGAAACACTGACCTGCAACCCAGATGTGAATAGAACAAAAATGTTCGACAAAGGTGTTAGTCTGGGTAAGTGGGAGACTAGGACCTCTAAACACATTATGGCATAAATTCATGGCATCAGAAACAGTCCAGGCACAGTCCAGCACCAAATTCCACCTGGGACACCACTATCAACTCAGAGTTTGTGCTCAGGTGAGGCCTAGCTCCAGAACTTCAAAGAGCAATTCTTCTGCTTCCCTACCACTACTACTGAAAAGCAGTCCTTCCCAGGAGAAGAAATCCTCTGTGGCTTTTGTTCGTGGAAAGTCAGAATTGTAAAGATAGATACTCATTTATGGGCAAATGAATGGCAACTAAATCGCTCTTCGGTTTCCTCCAAAAAATCAACCTCAGGTACCACCACACCTGAACCCTCTCTGGTTTTTATGTATTTTATGCTCTCCGATGTCATGGTTCTCGACAGAAAAAATGACAACCCGATATAACAGCATTATTCCTTTAATCTAAATCAGATTAAATAAGCAATATTTTCAACAAGTTTTACATAAATTTGATTTCTTTGGCTTTGTAAATCACATTTATTAATTCATTCTCAAAAGTTTTTACTAACCCAATCTTTATTATTTGAATTTCATATTAAAGGTATGGGAATGAGCCAGACCTTTTATCTTACCATAATAAACATCTTGTCATGTAAAAATGAGCACAGATCAACCAAAGTGTGTGGCTGGTATTCCCTTCATGTGCTCCAACACCTGGCAAAATTATTCATTAATTCAACAGCCACATTTAAAAGCAACAGTTCAAAGGCCTGTGAATGGTAAAATAACGTGTTCAGAACTGAAGTGCTCTTCAGCAGCAGCAGTGTCAGAGTTTAGAGAAAGAATCATTTCCTGTGAGATGGAGGGCTAGGGAGAGCGAAATAGCAGTTAGGAGGATCTCCACTTTGTAAACTTGTTTCTTCAATGTCTGGCAAGGGCAGCAGATATTACATGGCATGCATTTAAGAGAATTTTCCACACTAAAGTTTCTTTATGGAGAAAACTTCCTTGGGTTATGTGATTTTTTTTTCTCCCATCAGGAGTTAGTCACCAGGGGAAGAGTGACTCATTAAGTAAACAGAAAACACACAAAGGAAAAGAAAGGTTAGGGCTTTGCTGCAATACTTTTAGATGTGTTAGAAGATTATTAGTATTGTCATTTAGCTTCTATCAGCTGAAAAGTGTGACATGTGCTAGTCACACAGAGCTATTTACAGAGTTCTTGTGTTTGTTTGTAGCAGATGAAATGCACCCTTGTGCAAGAAGCTGTTGCAAACTGGATTTGCTGTACCTCAAATATCTTCATCTTTGAGACGCTTTTTTGCCAAAGACTGATTCCTACTTCCTTCCTTTTCCTTTGGTCTATATATAGATTTTAAGAGTATGTTCAGTTTTTCATGGAAGCCAATAATTCCCAAGGTTTGATCTTTTGAATGCTTTTACATAGGGAATTTGTAAGAACTCCATGGCATAAAGAGTTAGACTTGTGCCATCCTTAGCACAATCCCAAACACACATAAATTTCTGCAGATTGGAAGAACCACGCTTAAACATGACTTCCCATGCTTATTCAGATTATAACATGCCCAAGACTGTCTTCTAGGAAAAAAAATGTCAAATCCATGACAGACTAGCCCGTGTAGGGCCCCATTTATGCATTTATGCCACTGCATAGAAAAAGGTGTTATTGGATTTGACCTGCAGATGTTCAAAGTCTTACAATATAGATGACATTGTAGGATGTGGAGCACGTGATAAATGAAGCAGGCCATGTACCCATGTCCACCAAAGAGTTTAAAGAGCTCCTCTAAAGTTGCTTACTTTCAAGTTTATTGCTTTTGAGGTGACCAAACATGTTCATTTCAGGGAGCCTGCTTCTGTGCAGGAGTGCTACAGACTTGAGCTTCAGGAGCTGGTATACCTTTTATATCTCTCCTGTAAAATTCATCCTGTAAAAATCTTAAGGGGCTAATGCAATGCTTACTGAAGTCCACTGTCATCTTTCAGTGGGAATAAAATCTCCCAAAGACTGCAGTGGACACTGGATCAAATCTTAGGTGAGGTGGTCTTTCCAGGGTTCAGAAATTATTTTTTCTTTATCTCACAATTTTCTTTCCTTTGGTGATGGTGTATTTCTCATACAATAAATTACTGAAACATGGACTCTCATTTACATCTTAAGACACTATCTCCAGAGGATGGAAGCAATTATTCCATAGCACCTTTCACCTTCTTCAGTCTATGTAATTTTAAATGCCTCCATCCATTAAGTGATTTTAAATTGATCTTCTCCCTTAAATCCCCAATCTTCCCTCTCAAGGTTATTCAATTATATGTGTTGTATTGGGTAGCGTTCCATTAAAGGTTTTCATGTTTTTGATCTAGTAATAAGTGCAAGCCTTGGGTGAAGGAGAGGCAGCTGATGGTCTCCTATTTTGAGATCTATTTTTTCTGCATTAAATTGTACAGACACAAAATTCAGGTCTTAAAAAAAAACCCTAGTGCTTTTTATTATTTGAACTGTTTGTTTTATCCACCTTATAAGATGCAAAGGGTGGGATTTGTTTTATACGTTTTCTTCATATTTAAAAAAGGGGAATTGATTCAAGTTTAAATTTCCAGCAAGGTAGATTTTTAATGGAAGTTTTGCATTTCTAAGTAGCATAAAAGAGCTGTATCAAATGTGGTGAACTCGTGTAAATCCCCACTGATCTCAGGAGGAACAACAACTACTTAAGAACTGTGAAACTTTAAAGTCACATTTCTATACACCCTGCTTTGGAAATACAATCCCTCATTTCAGTTTCCCTCTGTACAGCAAGGGAAGACTTCTTGATATGGAAACATGTATTCTTTCCTAAAGATTTGCCCTATTTTTTAGCTGAGTCAGAGCAAGACCAGTTCAATATGCTAAGATAAGCAAAATATGCTGGAATCAAAATAGACACCTTATGAACCACATTTGCTGACAGGTTAAAGGGAAATCATGTTCAGATATACAAGAAGGAAAATTTCTGTCATTACTGTTTTTCCATGAATTTTCCAAGTGATATCAGTGGCTGACAGTAAATAGAAGCAGTTAACATCGTCCTCTCATTGCCTTGGAATGGAACTGTGGATTATGTGGCATTTGGTGCTGTGACTTGTTCCAGATGTCTGTCACACTGTTATGTGTAGAGTCTCTGTACGACAAACAAGAAATCCAGTGTGGGAGCAGAGGTGACAGATTGCAAGAGCTCACCTTACAGCAGGTGCTGATCCTGGAATTCAACCACTGTGTCAGGCTGAGAAGCACAGCCCCATTAACACTGACATACTGAAGGAAGACAAATGCTTCTGTGGTAGATTACAAGTGGATAGAGTGTCCATGCTTGTACTGCTTTCGATTTGGATCACAAGTAATTTGCAAGGCTGCATTGTGTTACAGGTGGTTAAACTGAGGGAACAGCTCTTCTCTTACCCATGATTATTGTCTAATGATGGAGTATAACTGAACACATCCATCCTTAACTTCAGTGGGTTTTTTACTGGGTCATGTCACTGACTTCCAGTTAATTTATTCTGATTAAATGAGACCTGCAGGTGGACCATGGTGTATTTAGTCACATGTATTCAGCCAGTCAATCCTCATTAACTTTGGGGTTTATGACTACAAATATCAAAGGTGACTATGGCCTTGATCAGTGGTGAACTAGATATTTCATGGGATTGTGGAACCATGGAATCAGAATGGCCTGGGTTGGAAGGGACCTTAAAGATCATCAAGTTTCAAATGCCTGCTGTGGTCAGGGACACCTTTCACCAGACCAGGTTGCTCAAAGCCCCATCCAGCCTGGCCTTGAACACATCCAGGGATGGGACATCCACAACTTCTCTGAGCAACCTGTTCCAGTATCCCATCACCCTTCCAGTGGATGCTTTAATTCTATCAGGAAACAGGCTCCTATATCTGCTAGTTTACATTATCTGACATTCTCTTCCCTGGGATGTCTTTGAGTGTAATGCTCTGGCAAACTTCATTGACCTCAGCTGGCATGTAAGTAGTGCAAATTACCTAAAGCATATGAAAGATCCATTGAATCAGTGAGAAGTGTCTCTCACACAAATCAAGCTCAGGTTTTCCAGTAGCCAGTCATCATCCACAGCAGCTCCTACCTAATATAATCACAGGGTCACTATCTATGTGCCTGCTTCTCAAGTCATAATGGTAGCATATTCGTATAGCGTTTTCACTTTTTTTTCTTTTGGCCCTTTCTTGCAGCTGCTGGTTAGTAGCATTTTCCTCTCATTTTGTTCCATGCAACCTCTTTGCACTGAATCCCAGATGCATGTGAAATGGCCACAAAAGAACTATCTGGGTTAAATGAGTACTAAACAGGTTTAAAATTAGTGCTTATTGTTTGGAAGCAGATGCAAGCTTCAAACAAATGCAAAACATCGATGCAAATGCAAAAAGGAGAGCAATTTGAAAATCAGATTCTAAGTACTTGATTCTATAGGTTGTTTTTTCTAGTAGTAATACCCAGAACAGTTCTGTTAATGTAATGGAAGTGCATTGAATAACTACTCTACCAGCATTTGTGTCTGCAGAGTTCATGAATCAGCAAAATAACTCAGGTTCCCTGCTATTCTCATTTTAATGAACTGTTAACTCTACAAAGCTACTCTTTTAGAAGCTAGTAAACACTACTACACATCTCTACGTGTTACATTCTACAGAAATTATTATTAGCTTACAGTTATTTTTGCTGTTTGTTTTTTTTTACCTTTTTCACTATTTCTTTTTTTTGATGGCTACTTGTAATCAGAATCAGTCCTGAAAATCTACAGTGCCGAAGTCTAATGAGTTTTATATGTCCATGCTGCATGCAAATTCATGGCAGCATGTGAGACGAATGTCTATACCAAATTTCTTCAACCACATCATTGATAAAATTCCTATCTTCTTCTGAATTTTCATTCTTTATCCTGCTGTGCAACTTGAAGCAAAACCAAGCAGTATATTTGTGATAGCATTTGAGGCAATGTCATGGAGCGCGTTTGCTTTAGGCATAAGCAAAGCAACAGGTTCCTAGCATGGCACAGAAGTAACAGTGACAAAATCATGGTCTGAAGTGACCAGGGCTGCTGCAGAGACTGCTTACAGCCAGACACAGAATGAGACCCACCCCCTTGGCAGTGGCAAAATGGCTGCTTTCCTCAGGAGCAGAAATACTCAGTTCCCCAAATTTGGAAAGATCATGCCCTGAAATTAATTTAATAATTTATTTGTCATACCTAATTTTCATACCTTCTCTTGCATTTACTTTGGTTTAGGCCTTGTGAAGACTTGAACTCTAAGAATTGATGAGTGATGAATTCCGAAAATATTGTTGTGCACGGGAGGCAGGGATCATCCAGAGTATCACCCCTAGAAATTCAAAGAACAGTTGAAATGTAAATTTCTACAAGCAATCTTCACTGCCAGTATGGTCCAGCTGTGACTCAGTGGATTTTCCTCTGGACTCTATGTCGTATGCTTTCTCTATAAGAAGCAGTCACAAAACTACACTGCACAGACAAACAAATTCCAGGTCACAACATACTGCCAGTTGCATCGCTCACCTCAATAAAAAAGTTAGATTCTGCAGAGCTGCATGATCACCTATCATGAAAGACTTTAAAAAACCTGATCTTAAAAATTACCTAAAATTGTTACTTGGATGACACTTAGTGCTGAGAGGGAAATTAACTTTCCATAATTTTCTATAAAGTGCACCAAAAATCTGTCATTGTATGCCAATTAAAATAGCAATGATTTTGTTTAGATACCCAACCACTGAAATCAGAACAGGGGCAACAGATAGTTTCAGAAATAGTTCTGAACACGTTAGATGTAATGGCTTTTAGGAAGGGTTTTTATTTAATGATAGCATTTGGGAAGAAAAAGAGTAGAAAACCACAGGAATGAAATGTCCATTATTCCCCAATGTATTGTAACCAGCAGCCTTTTGTGGCTTACAATTAACAGTAGATGTTCACTGGAATTCTTTTTCATCGCAAGCCACATTCACTTGTCCACATTATCAATGTCACTGCTCTCTCTAGTACCTCTAATTTTACCTCTGTTGCCTGCTTATTTGAGCTCATTCAAATTGGTTGAAAACTACTATATTTTGTACAATTTTAACTGGTTATCATTTTCTAAATATTACTTTTTTACGTGCATCATCTTTTTCTGTATTGTTAAATATCAGAGGTGTGAATAGATGTCGAAGGCAGAGCATGAAGACCATATTTTTCTTTAAAATATATGCTTGGGACATGAATAAAATAAAGGTATTTGACACGATGGTTTATGCTCATTTTAAAAGCACAGAGGTTGCTCTTATGTGCCATAAAAGTACTGCAGTGTAAGGAGCTGTATCTTGGTCACAAGAACCACAAAGAGAACAGAGATTGCAAGTTAGTGCTGATATTTCTGGTCTCAGGAATGAGGAAATGTCCCTACCCCAGAAGCTGGAGTTATTTTTGGGTACCTGACCTTACTGGAGCTCTCTCAAAATGTTCCTAGAAACCACCTGAACTCAGTTTACTGTTACTTCCGTGGTATTTTTTGAAAATGACACCAAAAATACTTTGGCACATCTCTCTCTCATCGCCTAACCCTTGAACTCTGCAGCAAGATTTACCACAGATCTGCATTCCAGCAGGCTACAGCTATGATTCCTCCTCAGTTATTACTGCCTCCACGCCTAGTCCCTGGTTCACTTACTGGACAGGCCAAAGGCAAGCACACAAATATGTATTTCTCCACACATAGAGTCACTACTGTAACTAAGGTGAGGTAAAGGCAGATGCTGATTTTAAAGCTCTATCAAGAACTGTAGGACAGTCCTGGAGACACCCAGATTGTGACAGTGAGAATTAGTGCCACTGTGACATCACTGAGAAGAAGACCAAAAGACATCAACAATTTGGATCGTCTTGCAGTCCATATATTTGTACTGGCAGTATTTTTAGTACCCAACTGCTGACTGTTGGTCATAAATACCTGTTTTGTCTTAGAAAATAGTTCTAATAATTTTATATAAAATTAAGTTTTTCCAGATTTTATTATTTCTACAGAGACATAAGATTCTAGGAATGTGTCCATGGATAGTTTATATCTGGATGTTGTGAAGCTCAGCACTGTCCAACTAGAAACCAGCAGAAAAATTCACAAAGTATTTTCCATCACAATACTACAAAACAAATTTCTGTAACATAAGTCAACCTCCTGACTGTTGGAAAACAGGACTCTTCTGTTGCTCCTGAAATCTTAAAATTTTGGATTTATGCTCAGCACTTATTTCAAGGGGGAAAAAAAAAGGCACACTTTTTGCTAGATTCAAATAGTTCCTGCTAAAAAGGAGGTAGACTACAATACTTTACAAGTTGCTTCAAAGGATAGTAATAGGAGTCATCTCTCAAATCAGTGATTCCTGAGAATTTATTAGAACATGCTGTTCACAAATGTGAACAAACCGGATTGTTTCTGCTAAAGAAGAATAGCTGTGAGCCATGACTTCCAAAGCATACTGACAGCAGCTTTCTAGGTTGTGTGACCTCTATCAAATCCAAAGTTCACAGAGATGTTCCTCCACATTCTGAACACCCACAGAAGGGCTAAATGAATATCCAGAAATATTGCAGTGTTTAGCTTTTTATAAAGTGCAATACAAATCCTCCCCTCTCAGGATCATTTACTGTATCACTGAGAGATATCCCAAAAAATATCTCTTCAGCCAATACAAATAAGCCCCTACAAATATGATAGATCTATTGTATGTATTATACATAGATAGAGAGAGAAAGGGAGGGGGACTTTCTACATCTTGTTCTGTGGGATTGAATAAAACCAAATATAAACAAAGGGAATTGGGGGAAAAAAAAGTAAAGGAATAGTTACTCTCTGAAAATATAGTTAAGATAATTTTTAAATGAAGCTTGCATCATAGTGAGACAAAAAAGTTCTGGTAGGGACAAAACTTACACCCATTCCTAGAGACAACAGAAAGGGAAGAAAAAGATCTGTTAATGAGCAAGATCTTAATTCAGTGTTTTGCAGGTGTACAAATACATTTCCCATTATCACCTAAAGATTACAATTGTCAGATTTCTGTATATTCAGATGAGTGTGTTAATTAAGTAGCATTAGCTAAGAAAACTATAAAGGAAAGAATTGTAAGAGAAGCAAATTACAATAGTACCCATTCAGACATTATCATGAATAAATATGTAAAAAATGGAAAATTGGAACTGACTTTACTTGAATAACTGGAGAAGGTCACAGATGTGATTTTCTTCTTCCATTTTTAGCATTATGTAATACAAAACCGAAGTATGATGTAAAAAAGAGAAAGAATAAGCAGTGAGACACCACCATTAGCCCAGACCTTTGGCATGTTCTGTGGACCTGTCCAGCCATGGCTAAGAACTGTGTGTCCTTAGAGTTACAGAGCTGCCTGCATGTCCTGTAACAAACTACATGTTTAGGGGAAATCTGGATTCGACCTTAAGTCTTCAGAGCATTACAAGACATCTGAGCAAGGAACATGGACTTCTGAAAAATACTTTTTTACATACACACAGACTTCTTGGAAGTCTCCATTTCCCAATGCTAGAGAAGGGAACAGCAAGAACAGAGCTTGCAATGGACATTTTCCTAGCAAAATAACATGAGCCAGGCATCTGTGATGTGGAGAAATCCTCTTGTAAGAAACTAATATATCAGATAACAGGATTTGGAAAGTGGCACAAGGGGAATAGAGAGTTGTAGAAAATACAAGAGGCAACAAGAGATATTCTAACAGAAGGCAAGGAAAATATTTGTCATGAAGGACGTGGGTGGGCACTGGCAGAGGTGCCACAGAGCCTGTGGAATCTTCACCCTCGGAGATACTCACTACACTGCTAGACAAGCCCCTGAGCAACCAATTCTGGCCACAAAGTTGGACCTGCTTCCAATTCGGGGCTCAGCAGATGGCCTCCAGAAGTTACTGTCAACCTTATTACTGAATTACTGTCAAGATTATCTGAAATGCCAGGAGGGGGACTTTTTCATGTATGTGAAATAAATCTCTCCTCCATGAAGTAAAAATAAAACAGCAGCACTATATGTTTATATTTCTGAGGTATTCAAAACACACAAGAAGCTCATATATTCATCAATCCATCACACATCCATCAACAAGCAATATTTACCTCAGAAATGTTGCAGTCCAAAGTAGAGACAAATACAGGTGAGAAGTATTGGAAAAGAACTAGGTTATGGCATAATATCCAAGCGGGGAAGATCACTCCAGATAATGAGACTATAGTATGACAGCATGGTTATTATTTTCACTGCTCATCCATGTGGAAAGAATGGGACACAAAACTCAATGACAGTATATTTAATATCTCTCACAGTTCTTAAGATGTGTACACGGTTATCTTCTGTGTTTACTGACTGGAATTATCTTTTTTATGACCAAAATGTACCACAAAGTGTTTGGGAAAGCTGAAGAAACATTACAAAAGCAAGACCATACAGTGTGAGTGTTACATGGCCTAGTATGATCAACACTTAACATGGGGCTCAGTGGTACAAGAATCACAACACTGAGAAAGAAACTGGGATTTGCCTTATTTCTACAGTATAATAATATAACCCCTTAACTGAATAATAATGCAGTAAAAGTCTTCATTTAGTTTCCTCCAGTTTCAATCACACAACATTTCATGTGTGAACTCTCTTTCGGAAGGCACTAATTTAACTGAAAGCATTGAAAGAGGACTTTGCTTGTTCAATTTGTGAACACAAGTTTATAGGGGCAGGTTGGATCCAAAATACTGATGCTCAAAACTAGTGCTCATGTCAGAAATATTACATTTATGTACACACACCAGAGAAGTCCCAAAGGTACCTTCATCCCTGTTTCTATACATATATCTGTGCAGGCAAGTAATGAATAGCACAGAGCAGTCAGGCATCATGATTCTGTTTAAGACCTCATGGTCTTAAACCTGCAAAAGAGAAGCCTAGGTCAGCCATAAGGCCCACACCCAATGGAATTTTAAAAAACCCAAACAACCCAAAGCACTTGTCTGGCAGTGCCAGAAAACAGATGAATACCACCCTTTTCCCCTTTTGTCTGAAGACTTGTCTCTACAGAAAGCTAGCATCAGCTTTTTCCTGTGCATGAAGAGAAAAGATTATGTATCTTTCACATTCCAGGAAAGTGATTGCCCTTGAAAGATAGGGTATTCCTGGAACTGGGATGCTTCTCTGTCTCTTTCTTACTAAATAGTTTAGTAATTTGGGAAATACTAGTATTTTTTTCAGGCGAAACCAGATAATAACTCACTAGCTTAGTAATTTAGGCGTTGATCCAGAAAAGAATGTGGAAACCATCTAATTCCTTAGTAAGATGAAATTTTGTATGTAAAGTGGAAATGTCTCATCAGAAGATGATGGGACACAACGACTCTGAACTGAGAGCATGGATCATGCCATAGTTGGAGTGAGTTCAAGGTTCTTTTCACCTAGCTGATTATTATTTGTAGGGGAGGCAAGGGATAGGAAAAGGTGAAGTTGTTGCAGACACTTGATTTCAGAAGATTCGCAACAGAGACTTAGGCACCCCTTTTTTGCAACACTGAGCCTTCATGAGAACTGAAGGCTTTTCATTTTCTAGCTTAGGCAGCTTCTTGGTTAATTGGTCTGTTTCTGCAGTAAGGTACAGCCATGCCAGCCTCTGGCTAAAGAGAGTACACAGCTCACTACACACTGAAGAAGGACACCAAATGAAACCAAATATCTTGAGGGAACAAAAAACATACATTGCCAAGAGCAGAGTCAGGGACCATTCTCCATTCTTTCACTGAACAGTTTTTTCTTGAAAATTTCTGAACAGATGAGGCCATGCTGCAGGCCCTTGTAAGACCCTTCACTCTCACCTCACCTGCTGCAGCAGCCTGGCTACCTTGAGGGGTAGTGCTGGGCTGAAGGGCACCTGCTGGCTTCAGCCATCAACACTGACACACACTTGTCTTTTCACAGATTTTAACATCCAGCTGTAAGGGAGAACACAAATGCTCTGTGAATAGAAATATTTTCTTCAAGCAGTGCTTCTCCTCATTTATGACAGTGAAAAGATACACCAAAAGGATTAATTCCAGGAATGTTAACTACCTGCAGGTAAATCAGGAAGCCTAGCCTATGTCTGTATCTGAACACTGTCAGACAGTGAAAGTGATTTTTTTAAAGGCTAAGACATAATAAAATCATTTAAAAAACCAAAACAGGAAAACAAATCGCGTTTACCATGAAGGGTGTTTTCATATCTACAGACGCTTAATGCATTTATCCAAATATCTTTGCATTAAACTTCTTTATAGAAGTGACACTATTCTCAACCTAAAGATTTTATGGTTATGTCATCAAGCCAGTCTTGAAATCGAGATGTGTTTCAGGTCATCCAAACAATGTCAATCACTCTAAGATCTTTTAATCACTAGATATGCTATATTTGACTTCTTTATTCATAGCAAATACAAGAACACTGGAATGTATTGGAAGACCTAAATAGCCCATTTTCTCTACTTCAGTCACTACTCACAGGCTCTTCACTTAAATATAGGAAAACTAATGAAAACAGCAAAGCAGAAGGGACTGCTATTTAAATAATCATACACTGATGCTTATACATACCATACCCTGACACTGCAGTTTTGCACAGGATTGGACCATCTGCTTTGGCCAGAACATTAACTCCTGCTGACCTGGAGCTAAAAGTCACTTAGACTGAAAATTGAGATTACAACTTTTTTAAAAAACTGATCTATATTTATTCAAATTTAATTCTACCTTATTTCATGCTTTATGGTAAGAGCGAGCAGATGTAAAATCAGCAGGGGTAACCATTTAAGTGTTTATGATTGATTAACAGAAAGCACAGATAACTAAGCAAAAGAAGAAATAAAAAGGAGACTTTGAAAAAAACCCCAAGTCTAGATGACAGCCTTCAAGATTGCTATTCTGTCAGGGACATGCCCTTTGGAGAAAGGAAGTCAAACCCAACTGAAGACAATAGCACAATTTGTAAGAGGTAAAAGACAGGACAGGAATTAGGAAAGCTGAGAGGGAATTTCAGGAGTAGGTATGGAAAGACACAGACACAAAATAATGTATTGCCTAAATACCTGTGGAGCACGATGGTTTTGAAAGAATCAGTGATTCTACTGGGCCTTTTGGAAGTGAAAAGATCAGTAAATGGGGAAGAAATCACCACATCTGTCAAAAGATTTTTGCTTCAAAATTGTCAGGGCAAATGTCTGTTCTCCTTATCATATAAAGAAGAGGCACTGCTAGAAACTAAAGTTTTTGAGTTTTTATTTAAGAACTTTCATAACAAAATACTGTAATTAATCTTGAACCACCAAAGAACCAAGACTTGATTCATGAGGACGTTAGTGGGTTTAATTGCTGTCTCATCACCACTCTCAGGAAAAAGTAATCCAGACCTTAGACCTTTGAAGTTTTGAGCCACGTGGTGTACTCAGGATGCTGGGTACTGTGCAAGGAACTTCACAACTTGAGTCCGTTGCATGCTGAGGTCCTTAGTGGTATGCTGTGCTTTTTGTGAGAAAGTTCTTCTCTGAACCCCTTGCTACTTCTTCTAAATATAATACCTCTCATGGGCCAGTCCCAGACCAGGACTGTGGTTAGACTACTGAGGAATTGTGATTAGAATCCTAAGGAATTATCTCTGTTCTTCTGTTACATCAAGGGGAGGACCTATTTTTGTACCATGTGTTTGACTGACACTGGGACGAGCTTTCAGCCCATGAGAGGAACATCACAAGGTTTTTTTGAGACAATAGGAGTTCGGAACAGTATGAAAACTGGGGGACACCTACTCAATATCAGACTCATCTGCTGAACCATCTCATGGCTGATTATGGATTTTACCCAAGGAATACGGCACATCCATTTCAGATAAGACTGTACAACTCCCTACTGCTCCCTGTATTCCAGTTTAATTCATTCTAATATGAATTCCGAAAGGGGGGAGAAAAACCATTGTTATAGAATACCCAAACCCTGTTTCTCTGTCTGTGTCAGTTTAGCTCAGGGAAGATCTGGCAACAAGATCTCTGGTCCCTTGCCATCAGTAGGAGAGGAAGGTGCTGAGTTACCCCAAGGGGCCTGAGCCCACTGAAGAGTCAATCTCATTTATATCTGCTTGTTCTCGTGAGTCTGGTCATTTGGGCAGTCTTTCTAAGGACACTATTCTAACTCTGGCAGCAGAGTTTCTCTACCAGTCTCTGTCTGTCTCCATCTTCTTCATTAAATGAAGAGCCTATTACAGTTTTTTCATCTGTGAACTGGACATAACAGTTTTCTGCCTACAGTGGGAACTGTTTCCTTTGGCTGGAAAAGTATGCAAAACTAATGCCTTATTTTTTCAGCAGAAAGTATGTTTTACCAGTTTAAGATACTGGAATATTTTCAGGAGTTGTGTCATTATTTTATATTTCTCATTTTAGTGAAATCTCCAGTATTAAAATTAAATTAATTACAGAGCAGGACTGTGAAGCAAATTGATGCAGATGCTTATCCATGTTACATGTGACTGTGTTACAAAAATAAACATTAGTGATGGTTTGTATTATGTAAAAAAAGAAATTCAGTCTCCAGTCTGGAGAACTCAAGCATCCTACAAAAATGTTCAACAGTGAAAGATGACAATATTTTGGTTTGTTTCATCTACCTTCCCTCCACCAAAATTTGCAGTTACATGCAGGAATAAGTTTCTTATGCTTTCATCACTGATGCTGCTTCTGTCTACTCTCTGCTGATAGTTTAAAGCTTTTGTTAGTTGTGGACATCCTTGTTTTCTCGCACCGACAGACAGCATCATGAATTGCCGTTGTGAGCAAAACAAACACCACCAGGCCTTGTTTTGATGCTGGTGGAAACCAGCTGATAGTTTTTGGTTTCTCAGTTGTTGTCTTCAGCAATTGTATATACCAAGACAGCTCGTTATTCCCTCCTTTCCCTGAACTTCTCATGAGCATTGGCTTCTAGCGATAACAGATCTCCTATCTGATGATTAAGAAAGATCTTCACTTTTAGAGGTGTGGTTTTGACTGGAAAATCAGCCCATTTTTTTGGGGTGTGCTGGTGAAATTGCTAGGGTGGGGAACAGATAGAGGAGGGA
Organism: Grantiella picta; assembly: GCA_013397955.1. Lineage (NCBI taxonomy): Eukaryota > Metazoa > Chordata > Aves > Passeriformes > Meliphagidae > Grantiella > Grantiella picta. The sequence continues at coordinate 614,336 of VZRM01005566.1, forward strand.
GCACAGCCTAAAAACTACCCTCAAAAAACCTGGATTTGTTACAGAGAAAAGGTTGAACTTTCATTCTAGTAAGCAAGCAAATCAATAAATAATAAAAGTAATGTTTACAAGGTTATAAATGGGCTTCAAAATAAACACTCCATTAAGATGAATGGTACAGTTTGCATTCCTCTTAGAACTATTGATTCAGTCTGGATGCCTGTAGATTCATGAAAATAGCACTGCAGCATCCACATTTTAGAAGGTTTTATTTCTACCAAGAAGTTCTATCTTTCAAAACAAAACAAAAGTTTAAAATTATAGAAGGCAATTTTCAGAAACTGTTCCACATATTTTCAGCCTTATGTCACTAAATAATAGGATTTTTTTCCCCAGAAGTAAGATTCTGACACTTCAGTAACAGCAACAGAACTGAAAAAAAATATAAATTTAAATCAGCTTGGAATAACAAATATGGTCCTATTTAAAAGTACTGTCTTACTTTCTGACAGACCACCTTGTGAGCAGTCTTGAGAACATTCTGTTGGCAGTAGGCATTTATACCCTAATTTTTATGCATATAACCCTTTTCTTATCATTGTTACTTGAGGAATAGCAGAATTCATTGATCATAAGACATGTCCTTTAATAAAAGTTTGGAGGGTTTTTTTTCAAAAAGACAGTTTTGTGCCCCAAAAGCTCATTAAAAAAATTGCGGTATTTGTATCTGGAAAGAAAGTTCTGGAGGAGCCACTTTTCATCCATCGATTAGACAAGTGATTTCACACACAACTTTTTTCACTGTGGACCTAAAGACAGGTTAGATCAATACAGCCACGGCACTCTGCCTGTGTGAACGTTGTCCAATTGCAAGTTTCTCTTTGCTTGTCCACTCTACTAGCATTCAAATATATCCCTGATAGGTTATGGACAGCAATTTCTAAAACCACAACTTTTTTTCACAGAGCGTGAACTTCAGGAGTTGATGGAATTTCTTTTTTTCTTCTAACAAGCAGACATTCTTTTCAACCATTGCAGTCCTTCATGGAGACAAATTCTGAAGCGGCAGGATACATTATTTAGTTAATGTTTTCCATTGATGCTAGACTATCACTCCTTATATTTCAGACATGGTGGCATACTGTTTACCATCTAGATTGCATATAAATGCACAGGAAGGGTCTTCAAAGAATGGGAATGTCTTTTTTTAAACTTTGAATATATTTGAGATTGTCCATAAGTAAGCTATGACTAATGCCAATTTTTATACAACAAAATCCAGCCTGAGATCCCTTGAAACCAGACAATAACAAGAAGTTATAACAGACTGGAAGAAGAACATCCCCTGGTGTTTGCTGGAGTGGCAGACCCTGATGAGTGGGTCTGTCACTTCAATTTAATAAACTTACACAGTCACTGGAATATTTTACAATGTCTCATGTACTCAAATGGTTTCCAGAAGCACACTATTCTCAGGTTTCTCTACCTGGATGTTATGGTTTACTGACAGCTGGTAGATAAGTACCATGCATCCACTCCCTGCTTCCCCACCAAGTGGGTAAAAATGGTAGAACCGATAGTTTGAGATGAGAACATTATTATTATTATTATTATTATTATTATTATTATTATTACTATACGAAAAAGAGAGTCATAAAACCCAAGACAGACAAATGATGCACAATACATTTGCCGATCACCCACCAACAGCTGCCCAGCCTTCCCTGAGCCTTGACTGATTTGAGCCAATCCCCCCACAGTTTATATACTGAGCATGACATTCTATACTATAAAATGCCCCTTTGGCCAGATCAGATCAGATCAGATCAGATCAGCTGTCCTGGCCAAGCTCCCTCATGACTTTTTGTGCAGCTCCTCACTGGCAGAGCATGGGAAACTGAACAGTCCTTGACTTAGTGTAAGCACGACTTAGCAGAATACCAGCATGTTATCAACAATATTCTCATACTAAACCCAAAACCCAACACTGTCACAGCTAATAAGAAGAAAATTAACTCTCAGCTGAAACCAGGGCACTGGATCTAACTGTCTTTCTATGAATTGCATCAGTCTTAATTTATTCTTAGTACCTCTTTTATGCTTTTGCACAAAGTGTTTTCTCCTGCTAGAGAGACTATAAACCTGGCTGAGCGTTACCAGCATTCTTACACATTCCAGATGGCTTGTATAAAAAGAAGGCCATTTCTTGATGACCTGTGCTTTTGTTTGTAATTGTCAGCATTATTCTTCCATATGTAATTGAAAGAAAGAAAGCTGATTCAAGAATGTAGAGAATTGAATACACTATGGTCTTAAGCAGGAGTGAGAGTGTCTTGACAGTGGACTGGAAGGAACACAAGATCACTTCTTACTGCTGCAAGATAGATAGGTTTGATCAGGGACCATCTCACTGGCAATATACTGGAGGACATTCTGGTAGTATTTACTGAACCATACAAAACTGCTTTTCGACATTTGTCCAGAATCTTATATTCTGTCAAACCATGTAGTTCATGAGCCCCAAGTGTGTGAGCCCCAGTGGTTTTCCTTATCTGTTGATATTATTAATCCACAATAAAAATTCCACTTATTCCATTGACTTCTGGTTACTCAGATGCCGAATTTCAACATTATCATAAGGCAAATGCCTTCCTATGTGAAAGTAGCATCTTGAATATAACATGCTCCCTCAGAGAGTTTGCTTTTGTAGTTTACAATCCAGACCTTCATTTCCGCCCTAAAACTTTCCCTTTAAAAACCTACACTGTCTGGCTTTGCAAAACAGAGCAGTTCTTGCCAGAATGCATTGTAAAGGCAGTTAAAGGCACTGCTGAAGACCAGGGCAAGCAGACCCTTGGCACGGACCTCTCCGGGTCTGAGAAATTTCCGCTGTCCAATGGAAAGTGTGGCAGATCTTCCTATTGGAAGGATATGATAGATATCCTTCCCCTAGGAACCCTGCTTGCAGCTTTCTCAACTTTTGGTTATTTTTTAAAGTATGTTGGTAAGAAAGTCCTTATGAGGATCATGTGCATGTAAACACCGTATTCTGCTAATGGAACTTCAAGGATGTTGTTTAGCATCTTGCCTAAGAGGCCAAATACATCAATTTTATAATATACTCAACCTGTAAAAGCATTTGTCCTTAAAACTCCAGTCTCCTCACAAAGACAGGTCTCCTATTAATGGAATCAATTAATAGAGTTCAACATACCAGCAAATGAGAGCAAACAAAGCCAAACAAATTCCTCTTTTGCTTTAGATTTTTTTTTTATGAAACCTATTGGCTCTTGTCTTTCAGACCCATCCCCCTTTACTTGCTGCTTGTTTCACTGCCATTATGTCTAAATTAAGGATGTGTTTGGCAGTCAGACAACTGATCCAATTGGCTGCAATGTCACATTTGAAAATGCTCATCAGTCCTGCAGCCTACTCATTTTTTATGACTGACATGAACGCAGCCATTGAGCAGTGTGCTTGCTCCTGCTCTCCCCACACACTCAGCACACAAACAGCAACATTTACATTAATTTGGTGAATATACAGCCATGCTTATTGAGTGTGAGGAGTTTCATTGTAGAGGAGTGGGGAGGCAACTGTTGCTGGATGAAAAGTGCATCTGCAGCTCACTCTGGGAGCCCAGCCTGGGGTTGCCCAATCCCTTCTAGAATAAGGCAGGGTGTATTTTTAAGAGGGGGAGCTCTTTCAAATAGGCAAGTTAGCATATCATTTTTTCCAACTACTTGGCTGCAGCAATAAGGCAGGAAAAAAAAAAGTTATTCATACCTGTCTCTCTGGCACAGGCTAAAAAAAAAGGATTTACATGGCTTGCACTGCTAAAATGGACATCCTTCTCTTCCACCATCCAGGTTATTAAAGATAATATTGGATAGTACAACAACCAGGACAGAATGCTGTGAAAGTCCATATAATTTAGCCTTCCATTTTGACAGTAAAGCATCACTAGCTATTGTTTCAGGACACCTTTCAAACTCATTTTATACATGTCCAGTAATTTCTTTATCATTAATGTTTTTTTCCTTTGCTTGCTTATGTAAATATCATGTGAGATGGTCAGTTTCACTAAGATCTGGAAAGATAACATCTGTTGTTCTTCTCAGTGAACAAGGTCTGTTACCCACTTTGAGAAATAAATTATATTTGTTTCATGTTTTCTGTTCTTGGCAAATCAATGGGGACTCTTCCTCATCTCCTTATTTCTCAGGTGCTTAGAAATAATTCATTTGATTGCTCATTTCTTTTAGAGATTGAAGTTCCTCAGGTGATCTGTAATTTCTCAACACCATTTCTTTTAAAGATAGAAACCATAGCTGTCCAGAGACAATTTCCTGGCAATTCATTTACCCTTCCAAAGTTCTCAAAGATAACTGAACAGCCATATGAGTCATCTGTCAGTTCTTTAAGTATCCTCAGGAGAAATTAATCAGGTTTAGCTGATGGGAAATCTCACATTTATGTTCCTTCTCTTTAAGAGGCTGAGATCCTGCTTACTCTTTTGCAACTGGAATTAATTGACTACTTGCCACCTCAAAACTGACCTGTTGAATGAAGGGCAATGTAGAAAAACTTAGTTCAGGGTATTTTCCTGGAAGGAATCTCTAATACTGATGTCATAGGCATTACAGCTAAAACCATTTTCCTCTAGATGAAGTGGAAAATATCTTGGAAAAGAACAAATAAACATTTTCCATTTTTAATTCTTTATCCTTAAACTTTCAGCATGGCTGCACCTTTGCAGCAGTATTTTCAAGTATATTGAATTCTAATTAGTCTCACCATGTCACTCACATACACTTGTACGTAAAATAATTTCTTTTCCCCAGCCAAGAAAAAGTTAACAATTAAAGCCCTCACAGTACAATTCTTATCCATATATCAATAGCATGACGGCCAGTCAGTAATTTTAAGCATAGAACAGTGCTATCCTCTGAACCTGTAAGTCCAAAGGTATTCAATAACGCTACAAGGATGTAGCAGATTAAAGACAATGAGCATCTTTCTCTGAAGCATCTGCTATTAGCTTCTTTCAGATGTATAATTGATTGGTTCCTCCAATATACCAGTTCCTTCTACATTGTTAGCAACAGCACCTGATCAAATATGCTTCGGGACTGTAGCTGTACTAACCATGTCATGGCAAGAGTGAAAAGTTCTCTGACAACTGCTTCACAAGACAAGGGAAAGGCTGAGAATAGCGAATGAGACCACCCGTGCTTCACACTCAAGTTTGAGAGCTCTGCAACAACAAAGCTCACTTTCTTACTTTAAACCTTTCATTGCCACTCAGTTTTGCTATGCAAATCAGGGCTTATAGAGGACAAGCAGAAACTAATATGAGAATGAAATGCATTAGTTCTAAGACGATTTTTACTACTTTATTTGTGTGCTCATTTAGAATGCATGTCAAATGACAATTATGCATGTGAACCAAAGGTAGTCTGAGTTAAGTGTCTGAAAAGTTTTCTAATTGCATAAAAAGTCATCAAGCTTCTGGTTCACATAAAAGGTGTATGCTTTACAGGCCTCTGGGAGAAATATTTTAGCCTTCTTTTCAAAAAAATATTACTTTTGTTCACTCCAGGGTTTGTAAATATCTATATTCAATTTTTTTTATAACCATGTTTTTCAAAATAAATGTTTTTTATAGACTCAGGGAACTTTCTTGAAGTAAGTATTCCTGCATAGGCAACTCTGAGAACAGAACTGTAAAAGATCTGGCAGCTATTGAAAAAGGTCGCATGAAAAGCACAACAGCAGAAATGCCAGTGTGGAAGGAATTAGGAAGAAGAGCAAGATGAAAAATACAGAGTCATTTGAAAATCAAAAGACAAATAGAAAAAGCAAGGTATGACTATGCGTATTGCAGAGCAGGTTTTGTATTTCAATGTAGTAATGAGTTACACTAAGCTAGCCAGTGTATGGTCATGAAAAAATAGGAACATGTCAGCTATGGAGGCAGTAACCTCTACCAGTGGGATGGAAATGAAGAGTAAGGGGCTCTTTCAAACACTCCAGTAAAATAAATTAGTGGGGAGGAAGTGGAGATCCCAGAAGCAAGAGTCACAATCTAAGATTGGGACAGGAGGAGCAATGTCAATTTCCTACATCTTGCAAGCACAGTCTGAATTTAGCCTTTCTCCCTGAAAGCCGTCAGCTTTCAGTATTGTCTACACTGTTGAGAGGCCCTGAACTGGGCTGTAGAAGGCATGTGTAGAGAGCATGGGAATCAGTGCTTGATGTCCACCAAGGGAAGAACAACGAGAATTTACTAACTTTACAGTAGAATAGCTTTAGCAGAAATATTAGTGGGAAAGTCTTGCAGAGAAGCTCTAGAAATCATTGCTCAGAACATTACAGAACTTAATTTGGTACAAGGATGAAGAGCTGTTAGGGGAAAAAAGATATTAGCATCTACAAGCACGTGTGTTTGTTGTCTACCTGTAAAGGAATACAAAAAACATGACTCACTGAGGGGCATTTCCATCATCACACTTCTGATTAATAACACTTCACTACGTCTTCATGTTTTACCAGGAAAAAACGTGGAAGCAGCATATTGTACTCTGTGCTGATGGTAACTTTCAGAGCCCCTCTTACAGCTCTGAGACAAATGACTGGTAAGAAAAGCTCCAGCATAATTTTTAGCTACAATTATATGGTGTGTGACATCAGCCCATAGAAATTGTTTCTGGCTTCGCTCGCTGGCATCAGTGAGAAAGTGCTAAGTCATACATCTGTTTGGGAATGCAATCACATTATTATCTCCTGACAGAGAACATAATCAACTAATTTCAGCCCTGGTATAAATGGATAACCATTTATTATAAATGGATAACCATTCTCAGTTACCCTCTGAAGAAGCCTCCTTGTCTCCATTACCATTGTATAGGTAAATTAAACTCCTTAATTTATGTGCTCCAAATTAGTTAAAATAATTTAAAGTAGATGGAGTTAACCGCTTGGAAGTTATTTCTCAATAACTAAGCTAATCATTCCTAGGGCTCTTTGTAATCAATGCTGGATTGTTTCTCAGTGAATATGCACATCACCTTGCTATTACTTCAGTGAAGTAATGGTGAGTTAACCCAGCTGAGGATTTGGCCCACACTATGTCAAGGGTACTTCCTTTTAATTTAGTAATAATTATGCCCTATGCTAATATACTAGAAAGTCTTTGGCCTTCAGGTTAATGAAGTAATACCAAAATGACCCCCAGAATCTATTTCTTCAGCAAAGAGGAAAATTAATACTTCACGTACAGGAAGTAACCTTAATTTCTTATAATATACTTCATTTTGTATATAAAAAGAGAAAGAAAAAAAAGACTGAGGAGAAGAACAAATAAGAAGATAAGTTTTAATACTATTTTCTGTGGTTCTTATCTCTCTAGTTTTTTATAACCCAAATTAAAAATGTGAACCATGGATGCACACACACAAGTGTGCACACAAACATATTAAATTAAGCCCTATTTCACCACCTACCAAAGGTCTCACAGAATTATGACAAATGCTACAGAGGGATGAGAAGCCACACATTCTGCCACACACAGGAAGAATTATATCTCAGGCTAGATTAATTATAACCTGGGAATATTTGTCTTCCATCCCAACAGTGAACTAGTCAGCAGATTGAAAATGTGATCTCAGAATAACAACCTAAAGAGGTAATGGCAGCTCTTCTAAATTTCTCAAAGAAAATTTTTTACATCTCCATCTCCCATGTACCATTCCNTTTCTTAGCCCTCTTACACTGAGCTAATTCCACTATCACACAATTATACCCACATAAACTTACACTTTCACAGAGAGAGAATCAGGTCCTGCCAAAAACAAAGGATACTACTGGAGTCTTTTTCAATACACACTCTGTCGAAAAGGAGAATTACAGGGGATAGATTTTTAAAGTTTTAGTCAAAATAATTGTTTCATACAGAAAGTTATATCTCCCAAAGCAGAGGGCTGGAACTAGGTAAGCTTCAAGCCTCTTCCAACTCAAGCCATTCTACAATTCTATGATCCCTATGAAAATTATTTATATTTCACATCTGAGCAGTTTACTATAGGTTTCTGTAGTACAGCTGTAGGAGTAGAATTTTGGTCAAAGCTTTACATAAATGGTCCTTCCCTGTTCTAAGTGAAAATGTTTACCACTCTTCCAAAGAACAATTTTGTGAAGAATCTAATAAAAATTGAATTTTGAAAATACAAGAGACCATATTGATTTCTATAGTTAGACCACCAAACTAGAGTAACATTTTATTGCAAATTATAGTTATACCCTGGCAAGGCATCATTGAATAGGTCCCATCTTTGAGGTACCTCCAACCCAAGCCTTTCTATGATTTTAAGTTTGAAATATTCTGGAGGCATTTTTGAATGACAGAGAATCCCTGCAATGAAGTCAAAACAATTTTACAGATTGAAAAATTGTTTGAGAATTATTAGCATGTGAGCTCTGAGGAAAGTTTATGGCTTAAAAGTAGACAAAAATAAAGCCCCGTTAAAGCTGCAAGTATCAACACATAATGTTTTGAAAATCAGATAGCCAGAAAATACTCTGAATTAATTTTAATAAAGTAATCTGTGTCCCTCTTTAATCTTTATGCCCTGACAAGAGCCCAAATAACAACAGGATTTGTCCTAATAAATGCTGTATTTAGTCCTGATAATGCTGCAGTAGCATAGACAATATTAACACTGAGAAAAATGTTTTGCTGAAGTTTGTGGTGAATTGGTAAAATAAATACTGGGGAAACCATAAAACATGTGCCTTTTGATCATCTCTTAAGCAAATTTACCATTATGTTTGGAGATCCAGAGCTGCCTTCATAAAGCCTTCCCAGTTTGGCTTGCTTTGATGGTTTTGCAGCCTTACACAACCTGGTGATGGGATGTATTCAGAAAGGAAGGGAGTCGCTGCCAAATCTGATTTCTTGACAAACACATATTGTCCTAGAAGCATCAGTTATGCATGCAATGGAGACTTACTTCTCTGTGGTGAGATAAGTCGTTTATCCAGATGCTCAAAGAATATTGTGGTAATACAACTCAGTGAACTCTTCTTAACTTATTGCACACATTTCAAAAGTGCAGAGTTACACTAGGTCATTATATTGCAGTGTGTTGCTTTTCTTCTGGGGCCCTTGTGTTCTTTCCTACCCAGTGGCTGCATGAACACCACACCCTTTCTCCTTCCACCCTTCCCTCCATTCCAGTTTGCTCTGGGTACTAAGGGCACTCACCTGAAGCGTCACTGAGGAGAGACAGAAGCCTCCCAGATTGTGGCAGTACCTGCCATGAAGCTTTTAATTTTACAGAAGAACTTTTCTCTACTCTAAAAGTTACTTGAGCTCTTGGCAGACAGACCCTCCAGGCTGGTTTGTCTTGACTTCCTGTGGGTGATGCTGATTTTCCAAACCCCCTCCATACTGCAGTTTGAGTTCTGATTTGGAAACTCTGCAACTGAAATTTAAATATTGTCACTAGCTTGTCCTGTGACTTGGTTCTTCTCCTGTCAAAGATCAACATTTTTCTGCAAATCATCTTAACTCCTGTGGAAAAGGAGATAAAACTTTATAATAGAAAATAGTAGACACATTAAATACAGGGATTGCCAAAATTCCCTTCTTCTTGCTTTATAAATCAAACTTGAATAGTTTCTTCCCAATCTAGTTAAAGCCAAATTCTTTTCTTGTATTGTATCTCAGAGGTAGCTTGCAGAACATTACAGAAGTAACAGAATGAAATTGGTGCGAATGATAAGGGAGTTGACCATTCAAGTCTCTATCTCAAGTCTTACACTCTCAGTATGGAAGAATCTAGAAAATGTTGTGAAAATACCCTTGTCATTGTTGCAGAACCCAGAAGTCAATTTTTCAGAAAAGTAAGTTTCCTATAGAAACAGCTTAGAGTGATGCAAGTATTTCACCTTATTTTAAAAGCTCTCTCTATAATTTTAGATTATCTAACATTTACAGTTCTCCTATTAGAAACCAGTGAAGTTCCACTCTGAGTTAGTCTCATTGATCAACACTGAAGTGGAAATTGTAGTTAGTTACAATTAATTTCTAATAGCCCTGTGTCATCTTCAAGGCATATTTGAAATAGTATATATGAGGTTGGAGCAGCTGCTAAACTTGCTTTTATGTATTACCAAGTTGAAGGAAATAGTTAGTTAATTTAACATTGTTACAGTCTCTGTAACAGTGTCTCAAAATAACTGACTGTGATTAATAGACCATGATAAAAAGTTTGATCAATGATATAATGTTTCATCATTAAAAAAGGAAGGATTTATTGCACATTACAATTTTTTTGAATTAAGTTTAGATTTCTATCTTGTCTGAAAATGCAATCTTCATCCATTCAGTGGCACAAGAAGTTCATTTCCTCTACCCAAACATTTAGAAACCATGCCTCCATTCCCTTGACACCTGTCATTATTTCATTTAATTTCATATGGTTTTAATGAGTGATTTTTTTCAACAGTTTTTGAGTGTTTCAGACAGCAATATTTCATTCTGGAATAAAAGCTAATGATCCATAAATACTTAATGCCATATTTTTATGGCTAGTAAATTGGTCTTAAATGAGTTCAGTAAGTTCTCTGATGTATGTCATTAATTGCTAATGGTGTTTTAACTAGATAATTGTTGTAAAAGGTTGTTTATCATCACCATTGGTAGATGACTGTTCCTCACAATCTGTCCCACCTGGTACTGCTGAACTTACTCTGTCTACCATTGTGTGCAGCAAAGAGATCAGGGGACTGTGAAGCACAATTTAAATATCAAATTCAAACACATCTAGTGGACAATGAACCTACAGATCATCAGACTTAGTAAGGTCAGATTACTTTTTGTTTTTCAGACAGAAACACATGTGTGCTGTCATAGTGCTGCTTACACATGGCACAAATGAGTTACAGACCAGTCCTGACTAAGTAGTAAAAATGCCTCAGCTTAGATCCAGACCAATTCAGGCATTAAATTACCTAAAGATTATGCTCTTCAATGACTTGGTGACGTGAGTATCAAGTGAAGCTTGGATAGTCATCGGTGATTTCTCCCTAGGATAAAGAGGTAGTATTACCTTAATGACATGCAGTAATTAGAGGGAAAGTTCATCAAGTGCTAAGCAAAGTGAACTTTTCAATACACAAGAGTAAGTCAGTAAAACTAAATTGAAATGAAAAGTAAAAGCATTGAATCTCCTCTTTTCACTTGAATCCTTTACCAATATTATGCCTTCACAGGCTGTTGCCACTATGTTAATTATCAACAAACAGATATCTTTGGTAAAGTCATCCTAGCTACCAAGAGCAGTAATACAAGGTCTTGTTTAAGTAAACATAAGAGGCACTAAGTATCCAGAGCAAGGCCTTTGCTTGCTGTTTCTAGTCTCTGGGTTGCCCTCATTTCTAAAAAGACACATGAATTTTTGTCCTTGCTCTCACAAGTGGGTTTTCTTAGGGTATTGCTACAAATATTGCACCTTGGTGTCTTTGGTTTCTCTTTTCACATTTTCTCTGTGATTCTTTGGCCTCCCCACTATTTTTCTTGGACAGACAGCTCCCTCAAAGAAGTCCTGGCCCATTACATTTTCTTTCAAGTAATGGCCAGCTGCATAGTTTGACTCCTAACTGGTTAGTGCGTGGCCTGTTCTGTTCGTTGGACCCAGTTTGTTTGCTCTCCAGTCCATGCAACTTTTATATAGGCTTAACCTAAATGAGAGGTAGATGACCTCAGTTTTACAACAGTATCTTTAGATTAGTGTTTGCTCAACCCTTAGGAGAGCAATGCAGGCAGAATCATCTGAGACCAACCCCTGAGTCATATCTGCTATCCTTTCCCATCCTCTCCTCTTTTGCCTGAAGTTACATGGAGCCCCATGGACAGTATGGGCAGAGACTGGGCTTTGTGTAACTTGGGGTTGGTGGAAGGGTATTATATGCCAGCTCTAATTCCTCCCAAGAACGATTAGATGTTTCTAAAGAGATGGTGCCTAACACCTGCCAGCTGTTCTGCCTAATCCCTACTATAGCAGAGAGGTCATGAGGGTTTGGAGAGTTTTGTTTGCCTTGCCCCTGTACATGACTAACGTGTGTGAGCTGTATATACACCACAGAGAATGCACAAATTCAAATTATAGTGACGTGTCTGACATGCAACAGGATGATGAGGCTGGAGTGCTGTATTCTGCCAAGAAAATCAGATACAAAGGCATATGTTGTGCTCATGCTATATATCACAATACTTTACCCATCTCATTGGTTGCTACAGCTGTTTCATTCCCCAATTTCCTTATGCCCTTTAACTAGTAAAATGTTGTAACCATTTACCAGCTTTGTATGACTGAAAAATCCGGCCAGGCATAGCCTCCTCTAAGGAGTTAGCAAAGCTTGTCAGGTAGCTGTCCTGACTGAGTGTGCTTGAGATTGCCCAAAAAGTCACTAACAAGGGTATGAGCAAAAAGTCAGATTTAATATTAAACTACAAAGCACAACAGAATCGTTGTCAAGATTTACTCTACTTACAAAAGACAACTAAGGCACAGCAAGGGAAAGAAAGCAACAACAAAACCAAACAAAATCCAGGCAATCAAAACAGAAACTAATTGAAAACTAGCTGGGGGGGGTGTGTGTGTGTGTAAAGACTGTATAGACAAGAATGAAAAGGAATATGGCCTAAAGCTTAGCAACACTTAACGGTACTCTAACTTCATTTATACGTTAATTTATAGCTCAATCTGAACAATCTAACATAGAAATAACACTTAGCAGCATTAGCCTTAATGATAACTATAACTTTACCTAATTTCCAGATTTGCTATAGCATATGTGCAAAGGGTATGCACCCAGACAGAAACAGTCAGTGCAAGATAAGGTACCTGTGGAAAAACCTCCCTCAGAGGTCAGTGAAAATACTCACTTTGGATACTTTTGCATGTCCTGCTGGATGAAGGATCGGGCCTCGAGGAGTGAGGTATTGGCCCAGAACACGTCGTGTTTCAGTGATCCTCCAGGTATAGCAAACCTGAGGGTTTGCTGGCTCTGAGAGGTGTCCCACTCATAGGGAGATTGCTGATTGCAGGCTCACTGCAGTCCAGGAGAGCTCAAAGAGCCTCATCTTAGACTGCTGTTTATAGGGCTGCAAGAGAGTGGGTTTTAGTCATAACAGTGTTTCATCCTGGCCACAGTTTAGGTTGGCACTTCCTTTGAAAGTGTGAGAACAGGAATGCTATGCCATTCAGGCCAGAGAAATATTTTCCAAGGCTGATCATGAGAAAAACAGAAGCTTGTTAGGAGTTCCTGGGAGCAGACAGTGTTTTTGATAAGCTCAGAAAGAGCTGAGCCCAGGTGGTGTTTTCAAGGACAACACCTAACAAGCATTTTTCAGATCACAATGCAGCCTGGAAAGGAAGGGGGGTGGGGAGATGCACCACCACAGTAGCCCACGAAAAGAAGTGAAGACAAGCTTGTCTCCCCCAGAATATCACTCTCCTCAAGGCAGGCAGGATGCACGATCCCCAGCAAAGCAGTGTTGATGGCAGTCTGGCTCACTGTGCTGGGATCACCTTCAAGAAACACCTTGCCCTCCCCACTATGACCACATCTCCCAGCAATGCTCTTTCCAGCAGCAGCCCTTGCCTGTCACCAGATTTGGAAAGCTTCTGCTCTATTCCCATGTTCTTCACCCCCACTGTAAGAACAAGTAGACACAAGTTTCAAGGTGCCATGATCAGGAACTACTGCCTTTACCAGTGCTTGTCCTGTTTTCCACTTTACCAGTGCTACTGCCTCACTCAGTGCTTGTCCTGTTTTCCCCTCAAAAATAGGACTGAAAAACAGAGGAAAAATTACTCTCATTCTTTAAAATGTGGAGCCAAAAGATACTGTCATTTCTACTACAAGGTGAAAAACAGTGGTGGTTAGAGCATGCACCTCAAAATGTGGCAAAAGCCAACCTCCTGGAAAAAGGACAAACCATAGGAATACATGTAGCTTGGGAGTGACTGTAGGAAGTGGGAGGAATTCTCTCTAGTTTCCTAGTTGAAGCAGCTCCTTTGTACATGTAATATTAAAAGGTTAACTGAGAAGAAGTGAAGAAGTGAACAAGGAATATTCCAGGAGACAGAAAACTTGGCTGTCAGTCCCTGATCTTGCATGTTCTTACAGTCTTATATTTTTCGTACACCCAGCATTGGATAAGAGGCACAAGCAAAGCACAGGACCTTGGAATTTAGTCTGTTCAAGAGCAAGCTGCACCCACTAGGTCAGAAAGCTATGCTCAGTCCCATTCCTTATGTCCTGCCAAGAAAGCATTCCACACAATAAAAAAAGCACCTTCAGCAAATTGGATGGGAGAGGCAGGGAAGCAAAGCAGCCATACTTCACCAAGGTAAAAAGGATTCAGGTAGAAAAGGGAATTGGCTGGTGTCCCACGTCATAGGTCAACCTTCAGACCAACCAGTTGTTGTACAAAAACTCAGAAGCACCACCTCCTTCTTTAGAGATTGTAAGGTTTTGGGGGCCAACATCAGCCCTGACATTGCCTGCCAGACCAAAATGTCTGCTGCAGATGAGAGAAAATGCACATATATAAGAAGCCAGTAGGGCTTATGCATAAGAGAGGTGATAAACAGCTTTTGAAAATGCAGAAATTAACTGAAACTTCTGAAAATGAACATTTTCTGAAACTCTTAGCCTGAAAAAGCAGCTCCATCTTTTCAGGGGATGAATTAGCAACAATTTAATTTAATTTTATAGTAAATGTTACAGCTCTCTCAACTAATGTTTCTGCCTGTACTGAGAGTGCCACTGTACATAAAAATCACTTACCTGAGTTGCATTATGAAATGTTTTGAAGAACTTCAAGGGTTCTTCAGCTTACTGAAATGAACTCATTGCAAAAATTGAGTTAAACTCCTTTGGGGTGAGCTCCTTTGGATATCTGGGGTGTTATTTGTAAAATATGTTATTTCACTGTGCATAAATCTCTAGAAATAAGTCAGCCATTATTTAAGCCCAGGACTCCAGTTTCTACTCCTGCTTTTGCTCCTCTCACAAGAGCTTACCATAATCTTCTTAATAACTATGTGTTCTGTTTACAATACTTTGGGCAATATCAACCCTAAACCTTTTTTATTTTCCAGTTGTTCAATGAAGATTAGATTAATTTCGTTAGCATTCAAAGAGTGCTCTTTTCTGGTGTTCAGTCAGAGAGTTCTGCTGGGATTTTTAAAAAAGCCTAAGGGAGCTGGTTATCCAAATGCCAGTGAATTTCCATGAGAACAGGTTGCATAGCAGAGACCATTGGAAAATCCTACATTTAATCATCCCTGCATTACTCAGGTTAGCTCTTGAGATACATTTTGCACATCTGAACACTTGCTTGGTGCTGAGTCATGCTACCAAAAAAATAAAACCAGAAAAAGAAAGAGAAGAAGAGACATGAGACTGATTGAAAAAAAAAAAAGGAAAAAAAGTCAAGCCTCATATGGTGTCATATATGGGCTGAGGGTGATGTTATGTTAGCAAAAAAGGATTTGGGTAGTATCTGCCTCGTTAGTGCTGCTCTAAGATCTCAAAAGCAGAGCTTTTCACCTTTCATCTCATCCCTTTTCTTCTCTTTATCCCACTCTAAACCTTCATACTGAACCAGATCCTTAGCATCCAGCTGGTGGGAAAGTTTACCTCTCCAAGGATTTCTCAACTATGAATATATTTTGTTTGCATCCACTAACTATTTAAAACTGTCAGAAATCTCTTTACATGGAGGACTATAATAATTTCTGTTCCTTATACAGCTTGCCCAGACCACAGTATCAAAGAAGCCAGATTTAGAAAACACATTAAATA
Source organism: Grantiella picta (assembly GCA_013397955.1). Classification (NCBI taxonomy): domain Eukaryota; kingdom Metazoa; phylum Chordata; class Aves; order Passeriformes; family Meliphagidae; genus Grantiella; species Grantiella picta. The sequence continues at coordinate 630,197 of VZRM01005566.1, forward strand.
AAATACTTCTCAGTTTAGCAAAAAGTGTGCCTGACACAGATGTTGGGCTAAATACCTGGTGAGATGTTTCCTAGCCCTGTGATTCCACAATTTGTTGGGAAAAAAGGATGTTGTAAAGGATGTGAATGAATACAAACTTCTCAGAAACACTGACTTTAAATGATGCTTGGCCCCACTGGCTATTGCTCCTCTTTTCACAGGTGATTATTAACACTGCTCTTGACCTCCTCTCTTCCCCGTGGAGCCTCTGCTCAGGAAGTCACTGATGTTTCCCCATGCTGAGAAGGTGGAAGGAACTGCACTTTCCCAAAGCTCTGTCGGCAGGGAGGACAGAGAAAGAAAGACCTAGAGTGCTCTGACTTCTTTTAATCATTGAATACAAATGACCTAAAAATGACCCTAAAGGTAATCCACCTCCAAAATAAAAAGAAAATTAAAAAATGAGGCAAGCAGGGAGAAGGAAGAATTATGAAGACATCCCTTTGATAAACCCTGCCCCCTTACAAAGGCTGGAGGGCAGAATTTGAGGATACAAGTGGTGATGGTAATGGTGGCAGCTTTCCAATATCAGTGTTGTCAGTTTATCCTGAAAAGTTAACCTTTTTAAACCGGCACCGAATCTTTTCTTTTTCTGTATAACAGCATTTTGCCTTTTTGTGGAAACAGTTCTCTAATAGGCTTTCTTGTGGCCATTTATTACATATTGGGCACTAGGTTTGGTTTCTAATAGTTCCTTTTCATCTAGCTGCCTACTGCTGACTGTGGAAAGTGTAGGTTTGGCTCCACTGATGGCTCTCTGTAATGGCTGTGATTACACCCTCTGCATCTTCTTCACAGTGCCAGCCTTTCAATTGAAAGCACATTATGCCTGGATGAAACTCAAAGAGCAGCTTAATATCAGGGTTCTCTGGAGCTATAATAACTGGTTCAAGATCGAACAGATAAAACCACATCAATATTTCTGTATGGTCCATGACGTAAAACACAACAATCCTGCATATGTCTATCCATGAGTTAAAGCTGTATTTTGCCATCACTCTGGGGGAAGAGAGATGAAAATAAACCAATGTCATGAGAAGGTCCAGAGAGCAGTAAGTAAACTGCATCTTATCCCCTGCTGCATGCCTCAGCAGCATAGCCTCTTCATGTCAGACCCAGCTGATCACTTTGCAAGTCACCATTCTTAAGCAGGTATCCCTTTAAACCTGAGAAAATGTGTTTCTGTAAAATATTTCACTCTCACTGAACCCAGTTGTTTCCAGGGAATCTATTGAAATATTGCTATAAGTATAAACACAATAATACTTTCAAAGGGGGGCGGTACCTGGGAAGGGGCTGGACATGAAACAGTTTGTGCATTTTTAAACTATACAAATTTGCTATTCAATTTTGTGATCCTGAAAAGTTAAAGAAGCAGGTCCAGAACCCAAAATATATCAGAAAATAAAAAGGGAGTCCTTCATTCACTATTGGTTCTTTAGAGTTTATATTTTGATTTTTTTTCTGTGCGTAGGTAAAGATTAAAAAATAAATTTTTTAACTGAACTTCAGTTCTGCTGCATTTGACTGATTCTCAAAACTGAGAAACAGCTTTAAAAAAACCACCAAATTTCTCAAGGATTTTCCATGAAGGGAGAAAGAATGGGGGCAGAACTGTTATCAATACCTGTATTCAAACCTTGCTTCAGCACCAGAGTAGGTCAGTAAATACTGTTACCCCAAAACTCAATTATGGCTGTATTGGTGTTTGTGTGAAAAGCCAAGAAAATGCTTCACTCAGTTTTCACAAAGTGTTGTACTGTGGGTCCTTTTAGTCGCACCAGTGTTTTGGACCATGCTGCCCTAGTCTGGCCCTCCACAGGACCAGACTACACAGGTTGTGCCCTTTCAGCAAGCAGTGTGGATGAGCAGGAGTGGGCCTCTGTGGAGTAACTAGTCTTGAGGAACTGATGTTGTCTAGGTGCACATTTCAGAGTGGGATTTTTGGGGAGGTCACTTCCGGCTATCTGTCCTCTGCCTATTTATGATTAGATACACAACTGGAGGAGGTCTTTCCATTTAGTTTCATTTGAAAGGAAACCAGTTCATTTACTCTGAGACTGCTTCATGATGCAAAACAAAGTGGAAGTGGAGGCAACTGGGAAATTAACTTCAGGAACACACTACTGCTCTGAACTCAAAAGTGAATGTAGTGCACCCTCAACATCTAAAAAGAATCTACTGTCTGAATGGCTTGATGTTGTGAAGTGCTGAAGTGGTATGCAGGACACCAGATTTCATTTAAATATCCAGTTTACAGGTTTGTCCAAATATTTGTTCTTAGCTTTCCACTATAGAACAACTCATTAAAACACATTCTTCAAAACACCAATTGTGTTTTACTGTGTGGAAACCAAATCTTGACATTTATGCACTAAAGCTGCACCTACCATATAGGTACCTTTCAAGAGACACTGTCTATTTTATATGACAAAATTTCGTCTTGTCTCCAAACAATTAATCTTCCCATTTCAACAGAAAGTTTAACTCCACTTATATCTATACAAGGCTCTACCTACACTGAAATAACTGCTGGTGTGAGGAAGCACAGAGGGGCACTGTGATTGTTCAGCAGAGCCAAAGCCATCCACTTGTTTTTCCATCTCCCACCAGCAAAGACCTGGATCTGACACACAAGTTCTGATCTGACACACAAGTTCTGTTCCTCCCAGGCTGCTCTGTTCCCTGGAGTTTGCTATCTCACTGAGGCAGGCACTTAGTGAAACTGCCTTCAGAGAGATCAGGAGTGACAGGAACAAATTTCCAAGGATGCCTAAAAGTTTCATGTTGCTTTTGAGCAAAACTGGCTTAGACTTTTATTTTTTTTAAGGGGCTCTGGCAATCTTGCTAGAGCTGACATGAATTACCTAGTTGAAGCCTGAGATTTAGAGTATAAGTGAAAGTGTTCCAGTGAAAAACACACTGGTGTTATGTGTCTAGTTCCCAGAACTCTGATGCCTCCCTTTGCATCCACCATCAGCAATGCAATCATTCAAATTAGATAAAATCAATCATATAACAAGTCCCACCATATGATACTTATCTTTGAGGGGAATGAATAAATCATTGTGCCTTTGACAGGGTATTTATGCCATAAATTGACCTGGGAAATGGAATGGCAACACTTCGATAGTTATGGCTGTGACAGTGACAATTTAGGAAAGAATCCATCTTTGTACTTTGACCAGTTTGAATCCTGGCACCTGTTGGATCTAAAACTGTGGATGGAAAAAAATTTGCCACTAATAGAGATGTTGGAAACAAAACAGTGAGCTGTCAGAGGAAAATGTACAGGAGGCCTGATGCATAACCCCTCTGCCAGGAGGAAACATACCTGGGAGCAACAAGAAATTGATAACTCCTTTCTCTTCCCTGACAGAGCAAAGCTTGCACGTCTGAACTGAGAGCAATCACTGGGATTCACCTTTCAGCACCAAGCCATGCTTTGCAGCAAGGAGTGCTCTCAAACTGATCACATTCCTCCTTTGGACAGCTCTCCATTTCTCATTGCTCTCTTTCCATACTCAGCAGGTTTCTCATTTATAATTAATATTTTCATAAATAATGCAGTCTGAAAAGCATAAATTTGCAGTAAATGGCCAAGTCTGCTCTTTTTTGGCCAGTATCAAGTAGTCTCTACTTACATGTGACTGTTATGAAGAGTTAGAACCAAGCTTTATTTGCTGAGAAAAAGCTAAAACTGAATGTGAAGGTAGCTCTCTTTAGCTTGGGTTTGGTATTTTTATATCCACCACCTGCAAGCTTTGTGTCCTGAACTGATATGATACTGAAGACATCAAATGCTGAATGACATCAGCCTGTCAATCTTTATTCTTGCTTTAGTGATTTTTAGTACTAAACCCATTACTTTTTAGAGAATATTGTAGGTGTGAACAAACCATTATATTAGATTTTATGGGGTTCTGGAAACTGTAGCCAGTATTTGTGAGGCACAGACACTCATTTAAGGAAAAGATGTTCTAAACAAATTTCTATTGTAACTACTACAGTATATGCACAAAATCTTATGTATTCTTTATATAAAGAGAATTAAAATATAATGTATTATCAAATTATAAAGCTGAGGCATAGAATTAGATATTAACATAGGGCATCTATGTTCTAGCACTGGATTCAAAGATGCCTTCAGAACCATCAAATCAAATTCCCTCTTCTCACAGTTGATTGCATTGCAGATTTTATTTAATGAACAGATTACTGTCTCTATCTGCAAAGTGGCTGGGATTTTTTGCCCAGAGAGCCTTTTGGAAGATTGTTCCCAAGTCCTATGGGTCTGATGTTACCAAGTGTTTTCTAATTTCTAGCCTAAATGTATTTCTAGTTAGTTTACTGCCTTTTATTCTTATGTCAATATTATTCTTTAGTTAAATACTTTCCCTCTTCTCTGATGCTTATTCTCTTGACATATCTGTAGAGCACAATAATTCCCTCTCTCAACCTTTGTTTTCTTTGGCTAAACAAACGAAGCTCTTTGTTTCTTCTTGCAAAGTAGGCTATCCTCTCCTGATTACTGTAAAAAACCTCTGTATCTGCTAAGACTTGAACTCGGGTCATTTAACATAGGTTCTTTATCACAGAAGTGTCTTGTTCAATTACATTCATCATTTCTATCTCTGCTGGAAACACATGACCTTACAGGTAGAAATATATTTGTCTTTTTTTCTTGGATGCATCCTAAAGGTGGCTTAAAGGCTTTTCATGTACACTCCCTTCTATACCAGGCTCCCTTGTAACTCAATAGACATCACCTCTGCTTCTAACAGGTCTGGCTCCTTGTTCTAAGAACATCTGGTTATTTGTCTTGCACTGTTCCAATTAGACTTCATCCTGTCCCAGGAATTAATCTGACTTATGCTGTAAACTACTAAGTAAGCTTTCTCCCTGGCGTAGGTTTTCTGTCAATAAATATGGTAACTTGCTCCCACTTCTTGTGATTGCTCATCAAAGAAAACACTGAACACATTATTGTTAGGTCTATCCTGAAGAATGTTGCTCATAATTTTTATTCAGCCTCATACTTCTGAGTGGATGAGGGTTAACACATTCTCTTAGGTAGGGAATCTATTATGCTAGGCACTGTCTCCCTCTAAATTTTGTCTCCTTTTCCATTATCTCCAAGTCTTTCTTGAAAGAATTTCCTGAAAGCCATAATGGCAGTTCAAGCTCCTCTTCAAAGAGTATGTGCATGGTCTCCTGTTGAGCCATCCCTCAAGCAGTCTTTACCATGTCCACTGCTCTTACCTCTGTAACTGCCTAGGGACAACATCCCTTCTGTTCTCATTACTCCCTGATTTCATACCAGTGCCAGCGTTTGGCTTTCTAACTGCTTGAAATGATACTTTTAATGTTCAGAGCCCTACCTAAGCAGCTGATAAATGCATAGAGAGGCACCATGGCTAATCTGTTGGTAGTAGTTCATACCTTCAGCCATGTGACTTTCCTCCTGGTCAAACAGGATACTCATCTTGTGTTCACAAATGGACGAGTGGGACCCTTTGAGTTCCTGGGCTGACCTGGCTATCCAGGTGAATGTATTCCATTTGTACCCCTTGGCAGACCTGTCAGAATTTTAGAAGTGCTGTGAACTTCCGATTTTGAAATAGTGCTGTCTTTAACTCCTTTCTAACATGGTTCCTAATCTGGGATAATAGACCTTAGGAAAGGTAGGACACTCCTTCAGGTTTGTTTTAATTTTTTTTTCTTCTCGTCTCTGATCCAACTGAGTACACTGCATCTTGGTGTCTTAAAAGTTTCAAAGATGCTCAGGCTTCCACAGATGTGCAGAAAATATGTAATGATCATTCCTGTGAATTACTTTATTCTTTTTCATCCTTTCTTTTGCATATTTCTTAATGACACCCTCTCATTGCACAAATGGAAGCCCTCTTTGTCCACTCTAAGATGTGAAGAAGCTAGTATAGCTTCCCATTGTGGAAATAATTTTGAATATTATAGCAGTGGGTCCTTGCACAATGGATAAACCATGTAATATATCCTCACTCGTCAAAGAATGCACTGTCTTATTTTCAGTGACTGTCTGCATGTCAGTAGTCTCAGAGGATACACTTGGGTAGTCTGTATCAAACATGTTCTGTCTTGGCATTTTATTTATTCAGGCATTTCTTATGTTAGGCTGCTGAACAAGGACAGCATTGCCTGCTCTCCTGCTTTCCATAGAAAAAGGTACACTGTGATCAAATGTACCATCAATTTGTTGGAACCTGCTGCTTTAATATCCTGCTGTGAGTGCCAAACTATAGACACTACAGTTTATAACTGGTGGGGAAATTATGAATTACAGGAGATCTTGTGTTCCCTGGGTTGCATATAAGCACTCTTCTGTTGTTCATTAGAATTAATACTGTTTCCTTGTACATCAGCAACATGAGATCATATTTTTCTGGTCCAGTACTTCTGGGAGTATATTGCAGCTGACTCTGAAATTTACCTGGATTCAAACTAGTGTTTGATATAAGAGGATATCTGAAAATTTGCAGCCTTCTTGCAAAGTGTTCTGTCCTCAGAACACTTTTAGCGTCCTTTTAACGTCTTTTTCTTCCACTGTTGCTCTTAATTTATTGTTATTAAAAAAAACCCAACAAAAACAAGCAAAGAAGCAGACCCAGTGTTTCAAATGCTATTCCTGCTGACCACGTCTGTCTTACTTTTTACCTTCCCTCCTCTTGTGATGATAAAACAGCTACACATTCTTTTTCTCAGTCTCATCCTTCATATCCACTTCTGTACACAGAAGTGATCCCTGATTCTTAGCTTCTATAAGGATTTAAGTCTGCAATTCCCAGTGGTTTAAGTCCTTCCATTCTCCTAAGCATGCTTTCTCCTTTGCTGAAAAAGTTCTAATGGATGAGGCAGCCTGATGATGACTCAGACCACAACCCCAGAATGGTGAAGGCCATATCTAGACTTTCCCCTCCTCCCTTTTAATGCTGCACCCCACTCCTGCTTTGCATGGCAATGTAAGCCTTATGCAAGTTACTCTTAGTCAGCCATACCTAGTCAGAGGTATCTCCTCATCTGTTCATGGGTAAAAACTTCTGCTTTGGGCAGGCAGCACTGGTTAAGTTAAGCACCTCTGCTTTCACTAGCCTCTTTCTCAATGTTGCTCCTTTTTTAACTACCTGCACCACTTGCATCTCCAGCACAGGCTATGTTACATGGCAGGCTTCATTAATACACTACAGTAAGGATGTAAAATTATGAAAAGCCAGAGCTTCTGCATGACTTATCTCTGTCATTATCAATGGAAAGACACTGAGGGACAGCCATGCTTCCCATGGACTTAGAACTCCATTTCTGGATTCAAAGGAAGGCTGTTTCCTGATGCTGCCTGTTCTGGAGCTGCAGCATGGTTTTTGACTTGGATAGAGCCTTTCTGACGGAGCCCAAACTATATTCTAACTGCTCCAGGCTTACTAGCCAGAGCAAAGAAAAAGGAGACTTGGCCTCTCAGAGGACTCTCTTGTGCTGTCAGCAAGCTTAGCAACCACTTTTTGGCCCTTTTGATCCTAACAGAACAAGGGATCATGAGGCAGTGGTGAGAAGGATTAAAGCACTGGCCTTCTCACTGGGGTCATTTGCTCCCATGCAGAGAAGGTGTCAAATGCTCACAGGTCAGAATGCAGCATTTTATACCCAGGAGACTTCAGAACAATTAAAATTCAAGCCCTACAGTCTCCAATCAGTCCTTGTTTGACTCCAGTTCTATGCCAGAGTAATTTCACTAAAATCAGGTGAATTACTTCAGTATTATGCTGCATGAGCAAGTCCATCACTTTAAATGGAATTATGCTGGCATAGAAGTGGTGTAACGTGGGTGACATGAATCAGGCCTCATGTTTGCAGCAGCCTTGAATACACCAGTATTGAGAGGACCTTTGGAGCTGGGCCCAAAGCACTCACAAAGGGAGCTCCTGCTGTTATTCCAACCCATAGGCAGTTCCCTGAACAAAGACCAATTATCTGAGCTTTGTGTGAAGGGGGTAGGGGACATGCACCAATATTCATAAATTAGGCAAGCCTGGTGTTTACTAAAGTGGAGCGCCTTCATTCCAATTAAAGTCTGTCTCCATTCCTTCTGTGAATTCTTAATTTCCTTTTCGTGTGATATTTGTCAGTTTTCATTTGTATATTATGGCATACTTTACAGATCAAATGAAATATCATCATTCCCCAATTACAGATAGGGAAACCAAGGCATAAAAAAGTAAAATTACTTGCCCATGAGAATACCCCCAAGGTCATTTTCTACCTAAGGTAAGGTTTTGCCCACATGCTGCCCCCTATTAAGAATTCTGCTCACTTCTTCAAGTGGTATACAATAAAAAGAATGGAAATCAGACTTTTTCAAAGGCTTTCTTGCACCACACCTTAAAAAGAGCTGCCGTATTTCTTTATTTTCATTTAAAAAACTTAAAAGAATAAATAGCCATAACATTACCAAGGGTTTAATAAGGCTTTAAACCTATATGTTTGACTGTAAAGGATTCACACTGAATAATATAAAGCATTTAAAATAATTTATTTTATATGAAAAGGCCAATTAAAGAGGAGAAAACTTCAGAAGGAATTTTGATAATGTCATTATATACAGTATAATAACAAGATCATTATAAGTTGTAAATATCATGTCATTACCCATTGTAAGTATCTGATTACATTCACTTACATTAACTTTGTAATTAGATGTAATTTCACACTTATCAAGTAAAATCATTTTTAACATGCATGGCAATACAGCTCCATCTTTCTGTGTGTCTCTGGCCTGATCCCTGACAATGGGAGGATGGAGAAGTTCTGAGTGAATGGAGAAGTTCTGAAGTTCTCTGTTGAATCCTCAGGATTGCAACAGGAACACATGTCACCACATGTGAAGGAAAAAAACATTTTTTTTTATTAACAGAAGGATAAGGATCTTGAGAATTAACTCAGAGAGAGCAAAATAAATTATACTGTGAAACAAGAAAAAAAACCCCATAAATTATAGTACAGCAAATATGTCATTTTAACACAAGACTAACCCTACATTACATCATCTAGTGAAATGACAGATTTTATTTATGAACATATTATTTAGAGTATGTAAAACTCTGTTTAAAGGGATAGTGTCAGCTTTCAGCTATGCTCCTAAAATCCCTTGATTCTTTGTCTTTTCTGACAAACTTTCATGACTGCTTTTCTGCTCTCCTGAAGGTACCTCATCACCATATCAAAAGCACCACAGCTAGAGCAGTGCCAGTGCAGGTGCAGAGATTAAAAATAGCTGTACTGGATCAGCCTGAGGGACCCTGAGGCCCAGGACCCTGCTTCCAACAGTGACTGTCTGCCCAAGGCTCTTACCCTTCTCCCTCTTAGAGACCAAACAAGTTCCCAAGACCATCCCATTACTTCCTACAGGCCCCAGCCAAGCAGGCCTTTCACATCATCAGCAGGCGGAAGTTTGGGAAGGACCAGTTTCTGTTCCCCTTTCTTACCACATCTGTGGGGAAGGTAACATCCATTTCCACCTCAGAGATGTTCAGGGAGCAGTGGGAACTGTCAGCCCTCCTTCTAGTTTCCCAGCTGCACACTTTTGAACCTGTGATCTGCACCTTCCATTTTCTCATCTGTCAATCTCACTGTTTTCTCCTTGTTTTCCTTTTCCTGCAGCCCTTTCTTTCTAAGGCCAGAGGAACTTACACAGAGTCCACGTCCTCACACCTCTCAGAAATCACAGGCTCAGAGATAGCTTAAGGCAGAGGAGGTATTCTCAAATGTAATTCCCCATGACAAATTATCCTTTCACGATCTTATCTGATCCTTGAAGCCAGGGACCTTTTGCATAACCACATTTTCTGTGCATTCCATTCTTTTGCTCTACTAATTCATTTTACAATGAATTTCTTTCTTGTTTACTTTGAATTGATTCCCTGACATTCTATTTGTTTCCTCCCAGCTCGTGTATAAAGAGAAATGGACAATAATAATTTTTCATTCAGCTTCTTTATTTCACTATCTATAAAGCTCTTGAATCATCTCTTTCTCAAGCAAAAGAGCTCTAGTCTATTTAACCTCTCCTTGCACAAAGCCATGCTCCTATCATCCTTGTCCACCTTCTCTCTCTTTCCTATTCCTACAAGATCCTTTGGGAAAGCAGTTCTTCACTACTCATATATTGCACTAAGGCAGTTCTGCCTCTTGATTTGGTTTCCCTATTCACTTTTCTAAACTGTTGAAATCTGCCTTTCAAGGAAGAGTCTGGAGTGTGAAGTCCTTTGTCCTGAAATCTCCTGGGAGACAGTTATACAGTTTAGTCTCAGTCATGATGAGCATGGCTGGTCAAGAGTAATCACTTTGGAGAGATCAGTTTCAGTGAAAGTCCAGTCTCTTTCTCCCTCCCAGGTGGAACTGCAGGAGTTTCAGGTAACCCAGATCTGTGTCTCACCTCTGCACACAGCACTTTCCCCCTTTACCTGAGCAATTTAAAAAAGAGAGACTAAACACAGACACAGACCAAACCCTTTACAACAGTGAGATGACTTCTAGAAAAAATTGTACGAGAAATCCTGGAAAAAAGGTTCACCTTTGAAGCTAACACCTTGCAACAATATTAAATAGTGGAAAAGCAAGTGGTGAATATATTTTAAACTTCAAATAATTTCCCTTCAGTTAAAGAAATTTCTTCACATTTGTGAGCCACCTTGGAATTTAACATTTTACCCGTCTTTCACAGTCCGAAGGGGAGGTCTTGATGGAGACCTGGAGAAAGCCTAAGACATGGTCAGATTTCAATTGTCACCCAGTGATGCCTTTCCCTCTACCTTTGTGCCTATCTGTCCATCATTCTCCATGATTTTGTAACCACTAGTACTTTGGTGTAGCTGTTTTCAAATCTCACTCCAGCTAAAGAGTGCTGGGAATGATGTAGACTGAATCTTCTTATATCACAGGAAATAAATTCTTTTTATAGGGCTCCAGTCAAAAGTAATTACACAGAGCTTTAAACTCATACATCTGAATTGTCTCAACAAAGCAGGTAAAACAATAAAATACATAAAGTAAAGCACCTACTTAAGTGGTTTGGTAGTGCAAGTGTACAGCCTGTGTAGGCTGATGATATCAGCTAATGTGTCTATTTGCAAGAAATTTGCCAACACACTGGTCTAGGAGCCTTTTCATTCTTTTGTCAAATGAAATTGAAATGCGCTGATTGTTCAAATGAATCACTTCCCTCTCCTTGTTTTGGATTACACATTCTTTTTTTTTTTACCTCACATCTTCCTTGCTCTTGAAGGCAAAGCTAACGTCATAGCAGACAGAACTAGCCCAAGATTTCCCTAAGTAATATTTCTGAAGCAGAGCAGGTGCAGATGAAGAAAAAGGATCAGTCAATTTTTAGGAAGTCAGATGGCATTGTGCAGCAAACAGAAGGCAAAGGACTGATTTCAAAGCACAAAATCAGGTCCTTTTATTTATGTAGAATGCACCAATTCAGGGAATTTGAAATGGCTGGTTACAAAAATGTATACATTTGATCATAGTTTTATCCTCCATGGACTGCAATACCTAAATCAGGAGAGCTGTGAACATGGCATACAGCTTGATTCATTTCAGAAGAGTCACCTGGAGTTTCTTACATGAGATAGATGGAGGAAATAATTCATATTATCCAGGAAGAAATCTTACAATGAAATTTATTTTTAGCATTGTCTCTATCTAGGAGAGGTTGGGGGGCAGGGGAAGGAGAGAGATATAAGTAATTTTATCATAAGCATTTTTACATATTTTGCCCTGAATTGAGCTTTCTATCTCTCCATACATTTAGCAAATCACACAGAAATGAGATACCAGGTCTTCATGCTTCCTTTGTAGTATTTAGCAAGAAGGCTTGCTAAAATGAAAATACCAGTAATAGTAAAACATTAGGCTTGTAACTTCTTCAAGACCTTACAGAGTGGTTTCACAGAAATCTGATGGTTTAATTACTGTATCAGTGAAGTCACACAAAGATCCAAAATTGCTACAAATTTTCACACAATCCTTTAGTCTTCAATACTAATCAGACAACACCAATTAAATAACAATTAAAAATTTTGAAGCTTTTTTTGATAAAATGGCCTGCTATTTAAAAGAATGCCTTTCCAGTTCTTCACTGCCCAGCAAAATGTTATGGTTGTACAGAAAACCAGCTTAGATGCATCTATATATGTATGTGTGAATATATGGTGATAAACTAATGAACTCTTCAAGGCATAATTACTCTCAGAAAATACAGTGATAAGCAGACCATGACAACTACCTATCCTAAAACACTTCTGCAATTGGAAAAGTTGTAAATTTAACCTAATAACCATAAGATTCAATTCCACAAGTTATATGAAAATAGAACTGTAAAATAATCTTTAGATATTAGTGAGGAAATCCTATCTCAATGATGTCAGTGGCAAAGCTACTGCCATCTTCCATGGAGCCAAGGCCTCACATAGGATTTAATCACTTGCTCTTTCGAATTATTTATGATTTTTCTTTTTTAAGGAAAGAAAAAAAGAAGGTAATTTCAAAGCCTTCTGGTCTTTATCTCCTGGTGTTAATTTGAAATATTAAGACAATTGTGCTCCAAGAAAGTGTGTTCCGAATGTGGTTTCGGCTGACTAATTCCTGCACATGTAATGGAGCTGTGGTGTTTAACAGAGGTGTAAGCAGCATAAATCAGGCCCCTTCACAGCAAAACCTATCTCAAAAACTATTTGTCACAGCATACACTGGAGCCATGTAATCATCTCCCCCCCACCAAATCCCTCAGGCAGTTCCTGAAAGCAGACCTTGCCTTCTTCAGCTGCCAGAGAGACCTTCTCAAACACCACTTGCTCCAATGTTCCCATTTCCAGCAGCTCCCCTGACTGGTCGATATTTCATCCGTGCATTACCTCTCAAAGAAATTTCCCCAAGACAGTGGCATTTCTTCAGTATAACATCGTCAGAGGCTGTGCATGACACTCTTGAAGATGAGGTGAACAGGTGCCACTGTTACCAATGGCATTACTGGAAACCCTCTGCCACGCATATCTGCAGCTTTATTGTCCAGCTTGTACTTCACATTGCAGTCCTGCACAGACTGCTATCCCTAAGATAATGTCAGAGAAATCTGAGGAGTAGAGAGGTAAAGCTGTATAGTTGCATCAAATAATCACAGTGATAACAATTTCACTGTTCAGCAGGCCACATAAAACACACACATATTTAAAAGACAATCTTATGACAAGATCTTGATGACAAAAGGTTACCAAAATATACCACCAATCCAAATCTATTTTTCTCCTTGTTGAGTGGATGCCACCTCCACTGAAAGAAATTCTTTTTATTTTCCTTCTTCTTTTCCTTCTGGTAAGCTGAGGACGGTTCCTTTTTGGTTTTCACTATGTATGAATTGCTTCTTTCAGCACTTGGTATGCCCCAAGGACACAGGCACACTTGGTGATTTTACTGCCACTTTTCTTGTGTATCTCTCCAAGGCCTCCTGAAATGTTCCCAGTTCATGTCTGAGGATGACTTCTTCAAAAATGGGCCACATGGGATTTAGGCATGATCTGACCTGTCAGTCCCATGAGCTGCTTGGCAGCCATAATATCTGGCAAGATCAGGGATTATTGCACCCACAGGCAAAACCTACAAAAGAAAGCATTCAGAAGAGAATTCACTTTCTTAACTTTCAAGAAAAAAAAGCTGGCAGGGAGTCTTCTGCTTCAGTAAACTGTTCCAATGTCTCATTGAAGATTTAAATACTGATGAGCTTGAATACATGAAATATAGCGTGTGCATCCACATACACATTCACATTATGTCTTCACACAGAGACATGACAACACTTCTACACAGAAATGTTGCTTTTCATTTCATTCTGATTTTTTTTTAAAAGACCAGTTCAGGCATCAAACCCTTTTGACTGTGTATCATTTCAGAAGCAGAAAATAAATGTTAGCAGAGAAGAGTTATAGCATCAAAATAATATTAATCCAGTGTCCCCTATATCCAAGGACATTCGCTCGTGCAGAAATAATGACATCCTGGTTGTTAAGGATTAATCAAAATCTGGACAGGAAAGAGAAGAAACTACTTTGTGGTGTTTTCCTCTACCAACCCATTTCCATTCCCACTGGCAGTTTTTAAACTGACTCAGCATCAACAGTTTTTACAGTGGTATCCCATGCCTTCTAATACTGAGGATTCTCCTTGTATGCTAGTTCTTGGATTATCTGAGATTATCTGAGAATCTCATTTAACTTTATAATATAGGTAGAAATATAAAAGAAAAAATAACATTCTAAAAGGACTATTTTAGCTTGGTAAAGCCACTCTCCTTAAGATTGCTTTAGAGACAAAAGCAATCTTAAGGCAAAAAAAGCCTATTTTTTTTTCTCTCTCCAGAGAAAAAAGTCTAATTTTATCTGCAATAAATTTGGATCAGCAGCACATTTTGGAAACTGTCTGTCAACAAGATATTGCCATAAGGTTGGCACTACTAGGTGGAATATACCAGACTTTGCCTTACTCGGATGGGACAAAGATGCAGAGATACGGAAAACAGCTGTTCTGTTTCCAATAGGAAAACTTTGTCATTTCCCCTAGGTTTGTTTTCTTCATATGTCTGACGTACAGAACAGGCAAAATGGAGTAAAGGAAAGAAAAGAAAAAAACACTTAATATACAATTATCTCTCACAAGAAACAAAGAAATGGGGTTTTTTTCTATAGCATTTCAATCAAATGTTGATCACAAATATTTAAAATTAGTATCTTTTTTTAAAACTCATGATAGTAGCAAACTGTAATTCTTGCAGACATATCTTTCTATTTAAACATAAATAATAATGGCATTTTTTACTTCAAGTGTACAATGCTTTTCGTATTTTAGAGACATGTCAACAAGCAAAAGCTGCACTTAAATATTTTAGCATTCAGCTCAATGCCATAACTGGTGCTAGATATATTTGTCAGTGCTTCAGAAAAATGCATGTTTATAGAGAGTTCATAAATATATATGGCAGTACATGCTGTGTGCTATGTAAAAGACACATCATAAACTTTTTTGTATGAAAATGGTAAAACAACTAAAACCAATCAATTTAAATTTTACATTTTAACTGAGGGAACAGAGTGAAAATGAGAACTCAAGCAAAAGCAACAATCCTTGCAAGAGAAAAGGAAAAATTAACAGCAGGACATAACCTTCAAGTGGAAATTAAGATCTGCAAGTTTTTATGCAATGCCTGTTTCCCTTAACTAGATCTCTTGGGATCTGTTTTCCATAGTAAATCCCTGGGACTCCCTAGCTACCATGCTGGTACACACTTTGTAGAGAACCACAGCTCCATAGGCAGAGATGACTTTTTGCCCCCTATACCAGATTCTCAGCTCTGCTGAAAAGTGCCCATATAACTGAATATATAGCAGACACAACTCCACCTTATGTTGTACAGCAAAACCTTTTTACATTGCTTTGTCAGCATAACATACTCATGAAATGGACATCGTTTCCTCTGATTTGATGATTGTATTACTCTGCACGACAGGCAAATGCCACAAGTAAACGAGCATTTGTCTATTAAAGGAGAAAAGGATCTGGATTTGACCATAAAATAAGGCCATTCTGGTATGAATTAAAGGTGGGGAGCTGACCGAACTCCATCAAGTGACATTTCAGTGACAGTTTTTGGACAGAAAGCAGTCTGCTGCCTAAACAATATTTACAAGGCCATACTGCAGATGGTGTTGGAGACAACAACCTGGCATGAGACAACAAGGAAAAGAAAAAATTGGGGGAAAAAAAGGTGGAAAATAGCTGTAGGGTAGGATAGATAATGCAAGCAAAATGAGCTTCCAGCGTATCCCCAAAACTATCCAGCGTCATCTTTGGAAAACTGGGTAGGAGTGCATAAAGCAGGCTATGACTGAAACTGGCACCAGTTTGCCTCTCCTGGAATGCTGTGCCCAATTGCGTACTTATGATTCAAGGAGTGGTTCCCAGAAAAAGGACTGGAACCACTTAGAAGATGAAAAATACATCCTAAGGGTGAGAATCTTTATCTAAAGGGAGCTTTAATGTGCTTTCCTGAACAAGGTGCAACTCCTATGTTCTTCAAAAGCAGCAGTGACCAAGCTGCAGGCACAGGTGGTGTGTGTGAGGATCAAGAGAAAAAGTCTCCTGTGGCAAATTGTCCTTCAGTTATCTGCAGCAAAAAGGGAAAAAAAGTACAAAACTGATGAACAACAGCACAGGCTAGTGAAAAAGAAAAGGAAAATACTTTTGGTTTTATCCTCCCTATGTACCTTTTTTTAGTTAACAGCACAATTGGATGGTCCCTGAGGGAACTGTGGCCCAGCTCCATCCCCAGAGCTGGGCCGTGGGATTTCTGTGGCCAGGAGATGCACATGTGCACATGTGCACATGTGAGGGGAGAGTGAGCTTTCTAGCTGAAGATGCTGCTGAGTGAGGCTGCAGGGGGAGGGGGGGCATATTACAGTCACTTTAGTCTCTTGGCTGGTTGCCAGCAGTACAGAAGTTGAGAAATCATTTGTCACGAGGATAAAAGCCAAATACATTGCTCTGGGTGAGATGTAACCTGACAGTCTCCTGTGACTGACGCATTTGAACTACTAATACACTCTCTATAATGACTTTTTTCTGACAGCTAGCAGTCATAATTTTTTGCTTAGTTTTTCTGCTTGTTCATGCTGAGCTTTCAGAGTTCCTATATATCAGATTTCTTGGCAAGGAACACGGGGCAGGAGGACAGTTCTCTGTCATGCTAATTTCATACGACAGGTTCAGGGGGAAACAAGCTACAAAATAATTAGAAAACAATTTTTTAAAAAATTACTATTTGCTAGTATCTCTCTCTCTTTTTTCTTTTTATTTTTTTTCTTTTTTCTCCCGAAAAGCCACGAAGTCAGCTGGCCAGCAGGAACTTCATTTATAACTGTCAATTTAACAGTTCATTTATTTCATTGAAGCAGTGAGACACAACAGGGGTGTGGTAACCATGAGATAATCACACCTCTGGGGTCTTATGAGGCAAGGAGAAACAGCCAATTCCCTCTAATCCCACAGTGGTGCGATTAGTGCTCCTGATTGCTACAGCCAAGGAGGTTATGAGATAAATTGAGCATTTCATGTTCTAGAAAAAGAAATAAATTAAAGTTAAATGTTTAACCAGCCTCATTCAAGTTCTGCAATTCATCTTGATTATGGATATGTTCATGAACACTGTCCCACATATATTTGTCTATTTTAAAATATTTGACAGACAATAGGAATAGTCATTTGGTTTGAGAATTATACTATACATAGAAGATGTAGCATATAGCTGCCAGTCTGTCTACAAGCCCAGTAGGCAGGGATCCATCATCATGCTATCCAAAAGCTCCACTGGGCATGCAATTCTTACATGCATAACTATAGAAATTAAAAGGAACTCAGTTGCAAAAAACTGCCCTTTCCCCTAGTCATTATAGGTAGCCCTACTAAGCAGTTTCATTAAATACTCATCTAATATCTGTGTCTGTTATGGAAGGTCCATTCATCTCTTACTTACGATGCTTCCACTAGAAAATATATAATGGGTATTTGACAGACAGAAAATGGCATCATGGAGGACTGCAGAATGAGATGCTGGAAAGCCGTGCCATGGAAAGGGACCTGAGTCAATGGCAAGGTGAACATGAGTCAGCAGTGCCCTGGCAACCAGGAGGGACAACTCTCTCCTGGGGAGCATCAGGCACAGCATCACCAGCTGAGCAAGGGAGGGGATTGTCCTGCTCTGCTCTGACCTGGGGCAGCCTCACCTTGAGGGCTGGGGGCAGTTTGGGTGCCACAATATTAAAAAACTATTAGAGAGTATCCAGAGGGCAACAAAGATGGTGAAAGGCCTTGAGGGAAAGCTGTGTGAGGAGTGGCTGAGGTCACTTGGTCTGTTCAGCCTGGAGAAGAGGAGACTGAGGGGAGACCTCATTGCAGTTACAACATCCTCGTGATGGGAAGAGGAGGGGCACGCACTGATCTTTTCTCTGTGATGACCAGTGATTACCCCTGAGGGAATGGCCTGAAGTTGTGTCAGGGGACATTTAGGCTGGATATTAGGAAAAAGTTTTTCACCCAGAGGGTGGCTGGGCACTGGAACAGGCTCCCTGGGGAAGTGGTCACAGCACCAAGCCTGACAAAATTCAAGAAGAATTTGGACAGTGCTCTCAGGCACAGGATGTGACTCTTGGGGATGGTCCTGTGCAGGGCGTGAGTTTGACTCGATGATCTTTTTGGGTTCTTTCCAGCTCAGTATATTCTGTGATTCTGTGACAGAAATTACAGAATTAATGATCTTATCTATTAGGTCATATTGCTCATTTACATTCTTCAGTGTTGTGCTCTGCATTCTAAAATGTTTACTGAAGCACACCAATTCATTTTTAAAGTGAGGTATTTTTAAAGAACACTTTTAATAATTGTTCTGAAGACTGAAGCAATATTCCTTTATCATTGATACAGGCACATGAAAGAGTCTGTGTCAATGTTGTGTGACTGGTTCCTCTTGCCTCTTCTTTCTCCTCCAAAAGTCTAGACTGAAGAAATTATGGTGCACCCTTGAGGTCCCCTTTTGCATCTCCAAGAGTGGTCATTGCCCTGGGAGGGTTGTGGTGGTTGACGTTGGCTTGATGCCAGGTTCCCACCAAGCTGCTTCATTACTTGCCTTAATCAGCAGGACAGGGGAGAAAATAAGATAGAGGGGAAGAAAAACACAAAAAGGAGAAAAACACCAAACATGTAGGTTGAGATAAAGGCAATTTAAAAAGAAAAGACATTTTGAAGGTAACTGGACGGTCTCTGACATTGAGACAACTCCGAGTGTCTTCTCACAGTAGTCAACCCTGTGCTCCCCACTCCAACATCGAACCCTTGCTACAAAAACCTAATAAAGACATGAGTTCCAGTATCAGCCACAGTACAGGTGTCATGTAGCATGTATAGCCCATGCTAGACCTGGCAGCCAAAAACTCATCTTCCCAGGCAGCTGGGGTGTGAAGTCATCCAAGGGGCAGCCCTATCAAAGAGCAGATCCTGCAAAACCTGGAGGAGTGTTTTCAAGGTTTGCTATCTCAGTGCAGTGACATACATGCTTCCAGGCAGACTGTATGCATTTCTGACTCAGGCTGTGGTGCTGCAAGCATCCTAAGGTCAGGGAAATAGATATATATTGGATTTGCATGGCAAGATTTTGGTACTGGGTGGGCTACAGGGGTGGTTTCTGCAAGAAGCAGCAAGAAGCAGCAAGAAGCTTCTTCATGCCCAAAGGAGTCAATTTCAGCCATCTTCAAGTCAGGCCTACCACTGGCCAAGGCCAAGCCCAGCAGCACCAGGGGAAGCATGACTGGAATAACAAATTTAAGACAAAAAGTTGTTGTGCAGCTGCAACTAGAGAGGAAGCGAGGATATGTGAGAGCAACAATTCTGCAGACAGCAAGGTCAGTGGAGAAGGGAGGGGAGGAGGTGCACAGGAGTAGAAATTCCCATTCAGCCTGTGGTGAAGCAATGGTGAGGCAGGCTGTCTGTCTGCAAGCTCACAGAGGTCCGTTTTGGAGCAGATATCCACCTGCAGCCTGTGAGAGACCCCACACCAGAACAGCCTGCACAAAGAAGGCTGTGAACCCATGGGAAGTCCATGCTGGAGCAGGCTCCTGGCAGGATGTGTGGACCCATGGAGAGAAGAGCCCATGCTGAGCAGATTTGCTGTCAGGACCTATGACCCCATAGGAGGACATACACTGGAACAGTCTGTTCCTGAAGGACTGTGCCACATGGGAAGGACCCTCTCTGGAACAATTTGTGAAGAAGTGCAGTCCATGGGAAGGACTCATGTTGAAGAAGTTTGTGGAGGGAACCCACAGTGGAGCAGGGGAAGGGTGAGGAGGAAGGAGCAGCAGAGGCAAGCTGTGATGAACTGAGCACATCCCCCATTCCCCATCCCCCTGCACTCCTGCGGGTAGAAGGTAGAGAATCATGAGCAAAGTTAAGCCCAGGAAGATGGCAGAAATGGAAGGAAAATTTTTTTAAGGTTTTGTTTTATTTCTCATTATCCTTCTCTGATTTCATTGGTAATAAATTCAGTTAACTACCTCAAGTTGAGTCTGTTTTGCCCATGACAATAACTGGTGGGTGATCTCTTCCTGTCCTTATCTCTACCCACAAGCCTTTTGTTATATTTCCTTTCCCAATCCAGCTTAGGAGGGGAGTGATAGAGAGGCTTGGATGTGTACCTGGCATCCAGCCAGGGTCAACCCACCACAAGGTATTAAAATTCTTTCAGCAATTTAAATTGTCGAAGCCTAATACAACACCCTTAAAATCTTTATAGCTAGTGCACTTGAACTCTTGAACAGCCCTGGAAAGGGAAAGCGTGATCTGTATACCCTTAGTAAATTCTTGAACATTTTGACTAGTTTTTCCTTTTCCTCCATTTTTCTTAATAGATCTACTTGTATGAGAGAGAATGAATAATGGCTTACTTCACAGAGATTTCTTTCACATCTACAAAGTGCCACATAGGTTTCTCCCAGGGTCCTGAATGTAACTCGAGCTATACTCTTTTTTACAGAACAGCATAAAATCAGAATTCTACATCAAAAGAAGGCTACAGTCAGCTGAGGCATTTCCCCGTTAACCCTAATTTAGATGCAAGAGGTCTCTTTTCTCTGCTGCTGATAGAAGTACAAACCTTGCAATCTCAAAACCAAAAACAAAATGACAAACAAACAAGAAAAAAAAACCCCACAACCAAAATATCTATTTCATAATTTATTTTAATGTCACTATTCACCAAACAGGAAGTTAGTTATTGTTAAAATTATCCAAAATTATGGTTGTTAGTCTAAGTGACTGCTAAAAGCACCTCGGTGGTTGCTTTCGGTGGTCTCGAAGTGTTTTTCATGGCTGTGAACAAATGGGATGCAGGTATATCATTTTAACCATCTCACTGTAACTGCAATCCAGTCCTTGGCTTTCTTGTAAAGGAGATGGTCAGCTTATAGGATGAAGTTTCTTAAACCTCAGCGAGAAATATCAAGCATGCCATCTTCACTGGCTCTTCAGCAGACACCTGTGGAGCAGTACTGCAGTCCTAGTTGTGGTTTTCCTCCCACTCAGCTCAAGGGCACTGCCACCTCTTCAAGAGCAGAGCCACTGCAGAAATGTGAAATAAACATGAGCCTTTGTAAGTCACCTGAAATGCTATAATGAAAATGTACATGAAACATGTGGGTCCCCCTTCAAACAATATTTTGGTGGTTATTTGGATATTTCTGGGCTAATCTAAATAGACAGGCTAAGCCTGACTGGAAGAACATTCACCTACTCTAACAATGATGGAAACCCCAGCAGCAATATTTCTGCAAGAGGGAGTGCTTTGGAGCAATGCTGGCATATTTCTATTAAAGGCAGGTTTGGAAGAACCAAAGCTTTGATACCTGGGGCACTCAGCAAAAAATTAAAAGACTTTTTCAAAAATTATTCTTCTTTCAAAATGCAAGAGAATTATAACCCTTTTGTCCTAATGATAGGGAAAGGGTTTTAAATTCCTGAGTGTTCCCTCCCTCTAGCCCCAAAATTTTTGTAGCTGTGGCACTGAATGCAGTCCCATTATTTTTAATGATACGTCAGGACTGGGTAGAAGAATAGCATACTATATATCAAAAGCTACACCCTTGGAAATCACAGAGCTCTTCAAGAAGCCACCAACGGGTTAAATGGTGACCTGACCAATTTGCTATGGTTCATTTGGTCTATGCTAATTGTTTTAAATGCTCACTTTGTGGCATATTCTTTACTGTGCTGATGGGAAGTGAGGCATGTTTCTTTAGAGCAGGGATTCAAGGATTCATTTAAATTGGAGAGACTTTTTCAGAAAAGTACAGGCACACCTCAATAGTGCTATGTAAATAGGAATTAAGCTTCATCTTTTATCCAGTTTAAAGAAATACATGAAATAAATACCTTTCTAATCCTTTTGCTTTGCTTGATTTTTCAATATCACGTGTTTTTCTCCATTTTTCTGTAATGCTTAAAGTCAGATTGCTTCTTTCCTATTACCAGGCTCTTCTGTCTGCTCGTGTGGTGAGTGGCTTTTTTTTTATCCCTCTGGACCCTGACCTGGTAGTCATTACTTTGTCTTTTCATTTTTTTTTTTTTTTTTTTTTATTAGACTAGGCAGCCTTGATATTAGTCTTCCCAAAGCTACTATCCATTACACTGTCAGGAACGCAAGCTGCCTTACAGTAGGCCAAGTGTCAACAGAAGGTGAGGCAGAAAATCAGCCACAATCTAAAGCTAATTACCCTGCCTAGAAGTTAATTAAATACTTGTTAGGAGCAGCAGGGTAGATCCTAATTAAACTTGTCTAATAACAGTATGCTGACATACTCTGACACTGGGAATTCCTACAGGGTTTAAATAATTGTACAAAGGGCAATAATACCTGTCACATCATGGTGTGCAGGCAAACCCCGAAGATGCACATTTCTCAGTATTTTCTGTACTAATTTGCCACATATTGTGCACTTCACATGTGTTTAATTTACACATGTTTTAATTTTGGTGCCCTGGATCTCTTTAAATGACTTTGCTGTTGCTGATCTATATGTAAACCGCTGCAAAGGGAGATGGTCATTAGTATTTCATTGTATCATTTAACACACTAAACCTGAAGAAATCCTGCTGATTGCAACACCTCAAGGGTTACTTAAGTACAGCTGTGGCCCCTTTTTTCAGATTTTAAGACAGTAGTGATTTTACCTGGAAATTAAGAGGAAGGGAGAACATGGCCCACTTTGCCAGCCTTCCCACATTCTCAGAGGGCCAAATTCTGCCCACCTACAGCCCGAGAATTTTACCCATTGCAATTTTCATTCACAGAGTGCCACTGGCAGAGACTTTTACCTCCACTGCTAAGTGTGTCTTAAACCAACACCTCTTTAAACCAGCTAGACCTTCATTTACATTCAAAACAAAAGGAAGGGGAGACTACTAATAGGTGTAACTGCCAGACAAATTTAAGGGAAGAGGAGAAGTGAGGTGAAAAACAGGAGAATGTGCTGATAACAGAAAAGAACCTCTGTCTTCTGCTTATTTCCAGCCTTTTGATGGGCTGGAAATATTTTTGTTTCCAGACAGGAAAACACAATTTGCCATCATTTCAAATAAATGAGGGTTCCCCACAAACCACAGCAGGGCTATTGTCTAGATGTTTTTAAGGGATTCTCTATGCCAGCGGTTTTAATGCTGATTTAAAAGCTGCCGTTTGACCAGGTTCTGTTTTTCAACTGATGAGTTGTCACACTGCCTTGCGTGAGGGTTAATCCCCCATTGTGTTGCCTATGCCACCGCAAAGAAGGACTGCGACAGCAGTTGCTGATAAAGCTTGTCTTCTCGAAAAGCCCGGAGAGGCTGTGGTGCATGCTGATGGTTGTTTACTGCAGCAAAATGCTGAATGTCAATTTTAGGAGAGCAGTGTTTCAAAACTTTCTGCATTTCTCCCAGCAAATCGGTGCAATTTTTCACCGTTCCTCTCCTACCCTTGACTCAAGCATCCTTTTTTAAATACGGGGTTAGGGCTCTTGGGTGATAACCAGCAATGGATGCTCGACAGTAGATTTGCTGTTCCCATCATTAGAACCATACTTGAAATGCCATGTCAGTGAAACTAATGAAATGGAGTGCCGTGATGTGAAACTAATCAGACATGATACAACTTTGGAGGGGGAAAATAAGAGACCTGCAAAGATTTAAGCCAATCGTAGAACTCTCATTTTGCACCCTCTCCCTGAACAGCAAGGATTAATGGAGAGATGTAAGAGCTCTGATCTTTTCTGGCAAGACTGTTGTAGAAATAATCAATTAACCTTGGGAGATCAAATTGACAGAGCTTAAGAGTGAAGTTATTTAAAATGCCAGATTATCTAGGCAGATGAATACATTTGTTGCAATACTAAAAGGAAAATGAAAGTCTTTTCCCAAACTTCGTTTTTCTGAACTGATTTAACATTATTTCCCCAGGAGTCAACTCTGCCTTTTTCAGTGTGCACTTTAACACATTAGAACAAAATGAGATTTGATGTACTCCATAAAGAGACTAGCGATTTTTCTCTCTTCTTTCATGGAGTGGGAGGGTTATTATAGAAAATAGCTTATAGTAACCTCATGCTTTTAGCTCTTTACTTTTGTTTATTTGACAATTTGATTATTTGGGTTCCTGTCCTCTGTGGTGATTTTGGTTGGTTTGCATCGTGGCTAAATCATCCACAGCTTCATCTACGGAGTAAGAATTCATTTTCGCCTTAAAAATACAAAGAATGTAAAATATTTATTAATATCAGTTATTTTTATCAAATACAAGAATCCCATCAGATGTTCTTTAAACAATCAATTTAACTTCATTTGTTTTGAAGATATAAAATTTTTATTTTATTAAAATGCTTTGGGCTGTGCTGTTTAGACTAATAATCTCTTTGCTATTTTAGCACATTTTATTAAGATGAGGACAACATAAAGTTCTAACAGCATTAGGTTGTAACTAGAGTTAGTGCTGCATGCTGCAGCTGTGTTCCAGCATGTAAGAATATGCCTAATGTAAGCATGCATTCACACACAGTTTTAAGTCCTTCTTTCAAAGAGAATTTGTGATCAACCTTATTGATTAAATTGGTACATAATCTATAATTGCAAGAATGGCACACGTTTTACCTCATGAATTTTAAATCAATTGCTTTGTTAAATTGAAAAAGCTGTCTTCATTTCATTCCCTCATTCATACTTCCATTCATTTAATCTCTTTATTACTTTTTCTTTCTTCATTTATTTACAATGCTGTAGGAGTTTATATCAAATACAGCAATTTAATTTGGGAATACACTAAAGCTTAACCTGATTTTTATTAGCTGAATGCATGTGTTTAACTCCAAACTAGACTGAAAGTACAAATACTTTTGAGCCAGTAAGGAAACATTTGCACAGAAAGACATACAGGCTGAATTGTAAAGGTATAGTGTGTAAACCAGTTCAGGTTGGCCAAATTCATCCAGCTGCACTTTGCCAGTAGCCACAGCAGTTTCAGAAATTGCCATCGCCAACCTTTTGTTCCCACACCAGCACTAGGGGTGACATAGGGAAATCAAATAATATGTGTGCACCCCAAACCCGAGCAAACTGAGACAGGTTATTTTAGTTAGTGCTGGCTGCGAACTAACTGTGTTAGCTCAAATGTTAGCTGTGAGCTAACTTCATTCTCTTTCTCTGAGGCAGAGCAGGAACATCCACTGAGCTCTTCGCCGGAGCTGCATTTCAGCTGGCAGTGGCAAGCAATTGAGAGTGCTGATGTGATCCATCACTTCAGCCATCTCCAGAAGAGCATCCATCCATGCTCCCCTTCTTCCATTCCTTGACTATATAATCTCACTTAACTTTGTCTTCCTCCAGACCATGATACTATTAGACTAGTAAGGGAAGTGAGGAGAGGAAGCAGAGGAAGCCCTTTTGGGGACTGGAACAGAAGACAAAAGGAATGGGGAACAGCTAGAAACAAAAACAATGTATGAAGAAGGGGTTAACTATGAAACAGATGTTCAGGGAAATTATTTTCTGGACTCAGAAGAACTGAGAGGAAAATTCATTCGGAAGGTCTTGAGCTTTTACACATGTGCAGAAAGTCTAGAAACTGTCAGAAAAGGGATAGCTTTTATGGACAATGAGTCATTAAAAAGGATGACTACACATCACAGAAGCCACAAACTATTGGCCAATCCCTGATTAAAGATACTCAACTCTCAGTCAAATGCTTTCTTAATATGTTTCACATTGAGCACATGTATTTTCTCAAAGTTCAAGACAGCACATCAAACATGAATGACACTTTTTGAAGTCTTTCAAGTAGCAGGATTCTTTTACAACATAGTCTGGACGGGACAATTCATAGCAGCAGAAAATTAGTGGATGTCTTAAAATTGTAAAAAGTCTGCCTTGAAGAAGAAAATGGGTCGGTAACAAATGACAGTTCCTCCAAAAGATAGAGCTGGAAGATCATTCAAAGAATAGAATCCTCCATACTTGGAGAAACTATCCTGGAAAAGACTTAAGGGTCATGATGGGTAGCAAATTGAACAGAAACTCTCAGTCCACTACTAACATAAAGTACTAGTACATACCTTCAAATTATAAAGAAATGAGATTAGAAAGTAGGAGTGCTGGGATTGCTTTTTATATCCTCTGCTTGGTTGTCATGTCCTCAATTCAAAAAAAAGGAGAACAAATTAGAGGAAATTTAAGGAACTACAAGAATGTTTTAAAACTTGGAAACATTATTTAGAGTAACAGAAATTAAACTAATTTAACTGGAAAAAAAAAGACGTTTAAGAAGTTATTTGATGACAGCTTGAAAGTATAAACACAAGGAGATACGGTAGTGGAGAACTTTTCTGACTAGAATACAAGGGTACAAAGTTAAAGGGTGACAAATAATTTAGGAATAGCATATTTGTCCTCAGCAGTAAGCATAGCTAGTCCCTTGAACAATCTATAGCTATGCTGATTCTCTCTTGTGGAAATTTTCACTTGAAACTTGACAGTTTATGAAATATTACCTCTCACACCAAATGAAACTTATTCTACAAATCCTACCTCCTGTATTACACCAGTAGTCCCAACACATGATTGGAATAGGTCTTTCTGTCTTTACAATGTATGATGCTTCTGATCAATGACTGTAGCAAAGGTAAACTTAATAAAACACACTCTAGAAGAAAAGAAAAACAATTACCTAACCTTTTTAAAAGTCTTTTATTGCCATCACTTGCCCTTGATTTTTAAAATTCACTTCTCCACCAGCCACAGCCACTTGTGTACTGAAGCACTGTTGCTTAGTAATTGGCGCTGTTACATGGGTTTGTTTTCTTCAAACTCCAGCTTTAAGATAATATTATAGAAATAATGGGGTTTGTGCCTCCCCTAAATAATATGTGTTAAAAAATCTCCAGTCACTAGCAACATGGCTGCAGAAAGAGAGAGAATTGCAGCAAGTCTATGGTGCATCAGTAGCACAAAGTGAGTGTTCTGGGTGATTGGCCCATGGGTACTTACTCAGCAAAACCACTATTTCATAGTCCATCTTTACAAGAATTCTTGGCCTTCACTATTCTTGACAAATAGCCACTGAAGGCCAGTGCCAAGGGGTGTGCCAGAAAGGATAGTAATGACTCAGGGAACTCTGCAAATTTTTAAAGAAAGGAGGTAAATCTCTGGCATGTACCACAGTCTTATAAAGAGAATTCCAAGAAACATACATAGCAGAGTTTGAAGCCCCAGAACTTGAAGGAATGACTTTCTTCTCTGCACTTAAGGGGGAAACCAATGTATGTCCAGAAAACATACCCATGATTTGAAAGGGATGCTTGCTGCTTCCTTTCTTTTCTGTGCAAAGATGAGACAAGGCAGACCATGGAAACCAAACTGTGTTTTCTCTGCACAACTCCACTCTAAATGCACCTCAGCAGACCTTAAATTGTATGCACAGTCTCAGCATAATAAGTGGTGGTATTGCTAAAACCATCAACATTACATTGCTGCTTCAGTGTATACACTGATTAATTGTCAAATCCTTAGATGCATTAGGATCAAGCTGGCTTTTGTATCAAGGAAGAACTCCTCTATTGCCTTTCTTTCTTTGACTATTTCCATCTATTACAGCCTCAGGGAAGTGCAACCTGCCATCACATTTGTCCAGTGCAAGACTGATGGGTTTTACCCCAGTAGATTCCTTTGAGAATGTATTTAACAATTTAATACTTCTAATGCTGCTAAGTGATTATGTTCGCCAATGTAAATATAGTTTAGGGAGAGGAGAATTATACAATTGGTCTGTTTTCCCATAAAAACATCTGTCAGCATTTTTACCTTGGATTTTCTGTTATTGTAGCACCACAGTAGGTGGTGTGTAAGAGAGAAAATTCTCATTCTAGAAAAGACAACTAACATAAAAAGCAAAGGAATCAATGGGAAAATCCTGCAACATCATGATGAAACACACACATGTAAACATCTACCCACTGCCCTTAAACACTGAAGGACAATCTGTACAAGTCCAGTCTGTCTAGAAATGACTGCAACTCCAAATATCAGGTCTAGTAACATCTCCCATAAGACCAAATCTTTAACTCACCTGTAGCTGCATGTAAAACCAGTAAAATGACAGAGAAGTGCATCAGGCTAAAGAGGTGTTACCTGTGGCAGATTTGGCTTTTTTTGTAAGACCTGTGTGGAGTCAAACACAGTTAGAATAGGAAGTTAGGAAAGAAAATTCCCTCCTGCTAGGCTCTTATACAATCTGAGTTTTCATCTCAAGAAAGGTGAGACTAGTAGCACTTACTTTTACCCATCTACATAAAATACCTGGGAAAAAAGTATCTTGTAAGTGAAAAAAGTTATTATCCTCAGTTTAATTTACAGTTATTAATTTGCTTTTCTTTTGCATTGTAGAAAGTAAGGAATCAATCTTCTTGTGGAAGAGAGAACTTTGAAAACTTGCTCAGGTTAGTTCAGCAGCTGGTAACATTCAGACATTTTGTAAACAAACATAACGTTCTTTCAAACAAGAATCTACCAAATAGAGCATATAAGGTAGCAATATTATTTTACCTGTCAGACTTTTATCACAGGAAATGGGGCTTGGATGATGAGGAAAGAATTCAGAAAACTAAAGGATAAGGGAAAGGAATAAAAAAATGGAGAAAAAATGGAGCAGGGGGGAAATAGATGGTTAAAATAGAAAAAATGCTTTGCAAAGATATAAAATGAAAGTAAGGTAACAGCTACTTATTGAATAAAAGCTTGAGAATCCACATTCTGTAAAGAAAGGATGAATTGAGGCAGAAATAGAAAGGATTAGAACAGACATGCTTTAATACAATGTAGTTAGGAAAGAACACTATAAAAACTGTATCAAACAGTGGCAGACAGAAGGGAATTAGGGGAGAGAGAAGAGATGAAAACAAAGAGAAAAAAAATTGAGCGGCATATGTCCATTTACCAAGCAGTCCAGTGAAGGATGGAGGACTGGCAAATAAAAACCCCACAGTTTTCTTTACCTATTCTTCTGTTTTACTGGAGGACAAAAAAATGGTAAAACAGAGTTGAAATGAGGTGAGAAACAAAGACAGAAGTTGGTACACTTAATAGTCTCAAATGCTCTATACCTATTAAGAGTCTTTTAGCCTGGATTCCTAAAAAGAGTAGTCTTATGCATTTTTGCTCTTCAAATATCAATCTCCCTTTCATCTTTATTAGCTTTTGCCAAGTCTAACCAAGAGTGTCTTGGAGATATCTAATTTTTCTTGTTTCAAAGAAAGCAGCCACTATGAAGAGGCAAGAAACCCAAATCAATCCCTACACACTAGTGACAGAAGATTGCAGTATATGCACAGATGTTCTCTCTTCAGCAAGCAGTAAATAAACACAGTGAAGTTAATAAGCACAGATGCAGCACAGAATCACCCACAAGATATGCTGCCTCTTGTTCAGCTGGTAGTTGGAGACAGAATAGGGAACTGAGGAAACTGGTGATCTGTAGAAGGCTTATCAGGGACCTTAAAAAATCTGGGACGCTGTGTAGCATTGTAAGAAATGCTGGAGGGAGGTCAAAACATAGTAAAAGTGAGTTAGTGGAGACCTGCATGTGCACATGGGCAAGGAGATCCCTTGAGGACCTGGGGAGGGGCTAAAGCTATTGGGTAGGCAAAGTCACAGGACACAGGAAGGAGAAGCAGAGTCCTTACAGCATGGTGCTGCAGGAATGTAAGATAGGAATCCATGAGAAGCCAGGCCTTCACCCAACAACTCCTCCTGAAAATACTTGTTTCCTCAGTATGCAGAGTGTCTTCACTTGTGTGCTGATAAAAACTAGATGGAATGAAATGTCATTAGACTATTAAATGCTTACTCAGAACAGTGTTCGAGGGAATTGTTCATAAAGTACAAATTTACATAGGAAAACAAGTGGAGTCTGTATCTCCTCTCAGGTGAAAAGACACTTTTCTAATCTTAGTTACACTGATATAAGTCAGAAATAATACCAGGTTGACATGATGCAAGAAGTTTTATAATCACTGGCAGAAGATAAAACATGCTTTTTCTGTACAATGATGTCCACATTTTACTATTTTAGCTATGTCAGGAATTCTGGATATTGGTTTATAAAAAATGGCTTCCACTAGCTCTGTAAAAAAACATAACCAGAAGGTCATCAACAAGGGAGCTGAGAGAATAATATATCATGAATAATGTATTAAATTATTTCAGTCTTTATCTATTAATGAATTATTTTCAATCATCTTATAATTTTCTTGAATGTATTTGTAATTCAAAAGTACTCCCCATCCAATTTCTCAAAAAAATTATTTCTCTAAATTTTTCTTGGTCTTTTTGTGAATAGAAAGTAGCTGAAATTTAAATTCAATTACTTTGTTTTTAATAGGATTTACAGAGTAGTAGCTTCTGTTTCTGTTTCCTGACAAACACATTTCTAGGAAAATATATGGCATTAAAATTTTTACCATGAAACATCTTCCTGTTAGATTTTCTCTAAATTAAAGTTCCACCTGTACCCTAATAAGATGTGCAGTGTGCTGGCGCAGTCACTGAAATTCAGCATTTAGAATCCATTGCCTGTTCTCAGCACAATTTGTTCTTCCTAAAAGAATAACTTCTGCTATGGGTTTTCACTTAACTCTTGAAGAATTTAAGTGTTAGAAAGTCATAAAAAGAATGTTGTCTTTCAGAATACATTGAATGGTAGTGATGTAGTAGCTGATCAGACGTATTTTTCCTCTGTATCAGTTTATAAATAAATCCTTATTACCTTAACAGGAATCTCTGGTGGTCCAAAAAAAACAACACAAATTTTCATTCTCCTTTCCATAACACCAAATAATACCTTGCTCCCACTGACAATTTTCAGATATTATGAGTTGGCTTCATCTTTACTTCTAATACTTTAAGCTATAATAGTGATGACTCTATCTGCATTGGAATCCTGCAGTCTTAATATGAGTGACTGAAAACGAGATTATTTTTCATTTTCATGGCATAGCCACAGAAATAATATGTATTAACATGCCAAATAAAAATAACATATTTGTATAGATACTTAACTCATTCCTTCCAGTGTGTAGAAATGTGCAGAGGTCCTCTCTTTGTGAAGACTCAGCAGCCTTTTCTGAAATATCTGGGGGTGATGGAGTCTTACTGATTTGGAAAATGTTGGCAAACGTCTTATTTTGAAATTCGACTTTTCATCACAGATTGTGATAAGTGTCTGACAAGTCTGTATGACCTGTCCAAATTCTATGACCTCTAAAGACATACATGTCTTCAGCAATAACTTTTTGGCCCTTGTTTTTGAGGTGTCCAATTGGCAACTGTTCATCTTTGATATCTCTCAGTGTCCTGGTTTCAGCTGGGATAGATCCTAGTATCTGGTACAGTGCTACATTTTGGATTCAGTGTGAAAATAACATTGATAACATGCTGATGTTTTGGTTGTTGCTAAGTAGTTTTCTGTTTCCTGTGCTCTGCCAGTGAGGAGCTGCACAAGGAGCCAGGAGGGAGCATAGCCAGGACAGCTGACCTGAACTGGCCAAAGATATATTCCATATCAGAGAATGTCATTCTCAGTACATAAACTGGGAATAGTTGGCTGGAAGCCACTGATGACTGCTTGGGAACAGGCTGGGCATAAATCAGTGGGTGGCAAGCAACTGTATTGTGCATCACTTGTTTGTCTTGAGTTCTATTCCTCTCTCTATCTTCATTTTCATTACAATTAGTAGTAGTAGTAGTAGTAATCTATTTTACTTCATTTCAAATTTTAAACTGTTCTTATCTCAACCCATCAGTTTTTCGTTTGTTCCAATTTTCCTTCCCATCTCACTGCAGGGTGGGGGCAGTGAACAAGAAGCTGCATGGTATTTAGTTGCCAATTGGTGTTAAACCACAACACTCAGGAATGGAAACATGTTTGTCTATTTGAGACACTGAGTAAAGAATATTCAAATAATTGTGAATTTACACATGTGCATCAGAGCTCTGTGTTTTTAAATGAAAAGTATCATTTAAAGTATATTTCTAATAGGCAAAATGTGTCCACCTGCATCTCAAATTTAAAGCAAAAAATGATGTAATTTCTACCAAGTTGACAAGAGAACGTAGCTTCTGAATAGTAGTGAGTCTGTCCAGGTCTTCTTCAAGTTCCAATGTCTTTTCTTTTGATCACTGACCTATTCTTTTTTCTTTTTTTCTTTTTTTCTTTTTTTTTTTTTGTGGCACGGCCCTTTCTTTTTTCCCACTCCTTCAGCCATATGCAATGCCACTTCCTACTCTGCCTAGGGGGTCTCAGAAGGACCTGGTGCTGTGCAAGGGAGTTCATGAAGTGCACACACAGACTTTGGACCAAACTCTGACCATGGTACTTCATCAGCTGCAAACTCTTCCTAACAGCTGCAACTGCTGCTAACCTGATCCTCATGGAGAAAAACGCTGGTGGGAGGACACAAACATCTGTAATCAAGGCTGACATCTAAGCACAGTCACTAAAATATTTTGGGTTTCTTGGCATCAGTTCTGGCAGGCAGCAGCTCTCAGTGAAAACAGTATTTGTTGGGGTTTTTTCCTGGAAACATCAAACATACTTTAATCCAAGTACTATTTTCTTGTGAATAGAATCAAAGAATTTAGGAAAGTGCTCAGGGACACAGAGTTTCCAGATTGGATTTTAATTAAAGACTATAAATACTCATAAAGACAGGCTGGCACTCAGCTTTAGGGATCAAGCTGAGTAATCCTCATCTGGAGCCTTCTTGTATTTATATGATCATGTCAGATCTTGATAAGACAGTGACTTATCTAAGGCAGAAACTTGCAAAATCTCCATCACATCACAAGAAAGCACATTCTGCCAGTCTTTTTAACACCAGAACAGGCAGACTCATCTCCAGATGGCTCCCATACCAACTGGAACCCTCCCTCAGCTCCCAAAGGCCACTATTCTCCAGTGACTTCAAACAGGTGTGAAATCCTGCCTGGCCCCAGCTGTACTGAGCCCAAAACAGCCATCAGACAAAACCAAACATGCAGTTCCTAATCTGGTTGCTGAAACTCAGTCAGTGATCTCCCATGGTGAGCAATGAGCAAATGCAACAGGACCAACACACACGAAAAAAAAAAAGGAAAAGGCAGACCAGTCCCTTTTGCACTACCCATGCCAATCCCTCCAAATGTGAGCAAGGAGTGTTATGTGCAGTAGATATGCTGTATCACACAGACACAGGCATGAGTGCATGAATCTGAAAGACTGAATCCTGTGAGTAGAGTTTCAACACGTGAGCATTTTTGTGACAGCAGAAAATATAAAGGGAGGGAGAGGACCTAGTGATCATAAAACTTCCTGGCATCAACTGACACAGCAAGGGCAGAAAGGACACAGAAGAAGGCAGAAATTTTAATATTTCCTCCGCATGAGTGGTTTTTTCTTCCCCTCAAACACAGTGAAGAGGCTTTTTCTGACCATAAACTGTTCAGCAGGAACAACGCCTGACTTAGTAAAGGCGATTTATGCACATCTGGCAAAGTTTCCAATTTCCAATCTCCTTTTGGAGGATCAGACAGTCTTTGCTAGCTAACAAACAGGGGACAATGATGGGAAAAGAAGGGTAGACCCCAGTCCATACAAAGAATGCCCCTTCCAATAGAATATCTTTTTCCAGGTAGGTCAGATCCTGAGCACCTCAGCCTCTTTGTCAGCTTTTGCTGTTTTAGGCCATTTTGGCTCTATGCATCAAGCACCCACCTTCACAGCCACCACACAGACCCTCTTTCAGGCAGTCTTCTCCAGAGGCTACTTAATCCTATTGGGAATGACCTCCAAAACGTGACAGCAATCCCTCTTTTAGATTGCTGTATAGATCACTTTTCTACAAAAGTATACAAAATTACAACCAGATCTGTGTTTTATATATATAAATTGTTAGCCTAACCCAAAATGTGTTCACTGGATTTGAAGAGAGAACTCCCATTCCATTTTACCTTCACAATGGTGCTGGAATGGTTGAATAAAGTGTGGCCCTGCTGCCCATATGCCATTCAGCTTCTGTCTGTCTTTTTGTTTACACTGGGAATACAATAGGAACTATAGTCCTTCCAATGCATCATTTATAAGTGTATTCTACCTCTGAATGTACAGACAGAACTGGCTCTGTGAATGAGCTCTGTGAATATTGCCAAGACACTGTGCTTTGTTCAGCATTATTCTTCACAATAGATACCACACTTTGGAAGTAATTTTAAAAAGGGAATCAAAATAGTGGTACTTTTAGCCTTTGTTTCTTTTATACCACACTGCATTCTCTGTCTCTCACTCAGCTGCTTCTATTATACTGACAAATTAAATAAACCACTCCATTGCTAAAGAGGCTTGGGCGGGCTGGGCTTCGGTACACTGCCGCACTAGGAAGTCGAAATAAACATTTATGCTCGTTTCATTCTTTAAGCTAACTTTAGTCAAGCATCCTTTTTCTGGGTTTTTGGGGATTTTTTTTTAAGACTGAACGAAAGAAAGAAAAAGGGAAGGGGGAAAAAAAGGAAGGAGTACTTCAAATTTTTGAGTCGATCTACAGCATCAAGGGATCTGGCATCTGGAGCAATGAAGTAACGAGAAGCCATGTGTCCAGGTAATGAGCCTGATGTTTTTTAGTTCTCCAGTATTTAGAAGTGCTGCAAGTTCATTCCTGCTGTGGGGCCTCTGGGAGAGTGACTCGGTAAGTTATGGGCAAAGTGGTGTGGTGCAGACTGCATCCCTTGCAGAGCCTTGCTGTAAGCAGCTTGCAAACTTCCGCAGCAAACTTTCCACTCGATCCGGGGATTTACCTCTCCTGCTGCAGGCATATAGCTCTGTTTTGGAAGGCGTTCGTTCACATGCTCTTTAGAGTACAGAAATAAGGGCAGGTGGGGGAGGGCTGAGGAAAGTGTGTTGGATGGCAAGAGCAGGTCTTGCTGATTACGGGTATGTATTTGTAGACAGATAGATGGACAGGTAGAAAAATGCGTTGGTTTGTAATTTGGCTATAGAATCGTACTCCCATTCCATCTGTCATAAAAAGAGAAATAACAAAATGTAGATAGAGTGGCAATGTGGCCTTTACCTGCATCAAGGTGCTTTCTGACTTTTGGCTCTTTTCTTTAGCAGGCAATAAACATAGAGAACGGGGAAGCAACTTGTAGTGGTCTGCTTGTGTGTAGATTAAGTGTGAAAGTCCACTCTCCATAATTGCAAGCGCTGGTGCAGTGGTGGGGATGTACGCTCGACAATTCTGTCAAACAAACAGCGTTATTTTCCCAAACGAGATCAGAGTAATGAGCACAATGTTGCCTGGGTTAGGTCTGAAAGCTCCTCCTGTACTCCTGAACAAGCTGTGTGTGAATAATGCAGGACGAGTCTCACCCTGCCAGTGCCTTTCCCCTCCTCTCCTAACAAAGCAGATGACTAGCGGCAGGAGTCTGAGCTAGGAGGGGAACTCTTTTCTCTTTTTTTTTCTTTTTCCTTTTTTTTTGGGGGGGGGGTGGTGTTTGTTTTAGAGGACCTTGGAGTGGTCAGCTTCCTTCTGAAATCGGCACTAAATGCTAGCCAGAGGCCGTGAAAACCTAAGGTTTATTTCCGAGGCAGGGAGGCTGCAAAACAGGCTGGGGCCGCTCCAGCTGGGATGGCCTTTGGCGCTCAGGTCAGGCTAGGAGCACTTGGCAAGGAGTGATCAGGGCTCATTTTTTATTACTAAAGGGAGACTTTAAAAAAAGGGGAAGGAAAGAAAACCCCTCAGGTGAAATTTCCTTCTATTGTCTAGCAAAATTCCCTTTAATTTGTCCCCAGGGCCATCCAGCCGCCTTGCAATTCCCCACTCCCGCCTCTGTCAACGCCAGCGGCAGGGGGGAGCTCCCTAGAGAAGGGAGCGGGAAAGCTGAAGGTCAGGGTTACCCACTGTGGCATGACTTTTAAGCTAAAGGGGTTTTTATTTCTCTTGTTGCCGTGTCAGGTTTAATTTGGCCTGCATTATTCCAAAAGGGTGGGCCTGCTCATGACAGGAGGGGGTTAAATGGGATTACAAGCTTTAGAGGTTGTCAGCAGCCACTGCTGCCTGGGGATGTAAAATTGCGATTTAATGGTCAGCTCTATCTGTATAGTATCAGTGGAAATCTGCTGTTTTCAGCAACTTAATAGGCAGTGTGTTTTCAGGAGGGGCCGGTTTTGGGGGGAAGGGAGGCCGGCGGGGAGAGCTGGCGCGGGCAGCCCCTGCAGCGGGGCTCCGGCCGGCTGCCGGGCTGCCGCTCCCTCACGGGGCTCGGCTACCTGCTGGGCTCCGGCCGGCGGCCGGGCTGCCCGCTCCCTCACGGGGCTCGGCTTCCTGATGAACAGCGGGCAGCCTCGGGCCCCGGGGGAGAGCCCACAGGGCGAGAGGAGCGCCGGGAGGCGGCTGCAGGGACGGCCCGGCCGGGCGGGGAGGGGAGGCGGCGGCCACAGGAGCCCGGGGCCGGGCGTGCCCGCCTGTGGGATGTGCGTGTGCCGGGGCGGGGGGTCAGACTCGCTGAGGGCAGGCGGAGGGGCCTGGCCGGCAGAC
>VZRM01005566.1:667102-704540 GCA_013397955.1 Grantiella picta
AGATATATATATGTTGCGTTGTAAACTGTTTTGCAAAGAGCTTTTCTCTAATTTGCAGTGCTGGTAAGTTTAAAACAGCAAACAGAAGAAGGTAGGAAGAAAAGAAACCACAGTGCAAAGCAGTAGGATCGCAATAAATAGTAAATTGTGGGCCACAACAGTATTTTTTGAGCTGATGGATAATATTACAATACAGTTCCTAAGCGAGTAACAAAAAAGATGGGGGGAGGAGGGAGAGGAGGGGAAAAAAAGAAGGAGGGGGGAGAGAAAGTTCCTGTGCACTTTGTTCAAGGTTCTGCACCTCTCTAAGCAGCTGTCACATCCGTACATTATGGTACATTGAATCTGAATGAGGCTCTCCACATCAAAACCTTGCATCCATTATGATATCATCTCCTGCTCTAAGCTGTAATGCTTATTAATTCTGCACCCATACTCTCCAAGCTTCAGCAAATGTATTCCATCAGCCTAGCATTTAATTTAATTAGTACAGCTGGGCTCTCATTCTCCTTTCTGTGTCAGAGGTATTGTCAGCACGTTCTGCTATAACACAATTACTGATTGCTTTTAGATAGGCAGAAATATGATTAGGGTATTGGGTGACTGTATCATAAGCCTTATTAGATTCATTTGAAATCTGGAGATAAATAGGAAACTTTTATTTGCAGTGTAATGAGATTATGCTTATTAGGCCAAGGCCTCACAACCTTTTGCAAAGAACATAGTGTATCACTAGGATTATACTCTGGAACCACACTTTTTGCTCATAGCATCCAAGCAATTTCTCAGCAGCTTTGAGATTTAACTGTTGTAGCCCTGTACACATTTTAGAATTGTCTTCTGGTTCAGTGGCTTTCTCCTTTCATAGAGTGCATGCACATTCCACCATGTGTTTTATTCTGCTTAAACCAAAAAATCGTGAGGATGTTTTGTTCAAAAGAGGAAGGGTGTTTGGGTGAGCCTTGAATATGTGTGGATAAGTAAACATGCCAGTACCTTGTGCAAAAAGTTTTTGCCAATATCAGTCTTTTTTCTTTTTTTAAAAAAAAACTCATTTTCCCTTCAGTAGAAAGCTATAAAAAACATTTCATCAGCATAAGTTTTCAGAAGGTAAAAAACATTGCTGTTGAGATACTTCTGAGGCTGAATCTTGAGATAGAAATAATGAGTTAATTTTCTTACGTAAAAACAATGGAAAGGCTGCACGTTTCATGTCACTTCCAAAGAGTGCATTTAAATCTTAATGTATACATCACAACCTTTTGTGTTACACTAGCCTGACAAAACATATGACACACTGTTTGAGAAGCAAGTGTTACATTTTCAGAAGTTCATTTATTACAAGGATTCAGAATTCTGATCTGGTAATTTCCCTGTAACAATCAAAGGTACAAACAATGTATCACTGACTTGACAGGTTATAGAAAGGAGTCCATCAGTTTTAACATTGGTGTCAAATTTAGGTTTCATTCTCTTTCTGCGTAAGTTTTGCTGCAAACTCCAGTGGGAGCAAGATCAGTCTCTTACTGGATCCCTTTCCTTTCTATTATCCAGCATGGAAACCTTTTGTAACTGAGTGTCACCAAACCCCGAACCTAGTTTTGTATTCCTTGTTAGATCACTCGCTCTACAGTTAAGATAAAAGAATTTGTCAAGCTGTCGGTCTCTCAGGCTAAGCTCAGACTTGGACAGGAAAATGTGGATTTGTACTATCATGGTATTTTTACTTGCATGTACCTGTACCTAACATTGAAAGCATGTTGCAAAGGCTGGCTTGGCTTGTGTCTGTCATGAGCAAGTTCCATGTTGCATTGTTTTTCCCAAACATTTGTGGTATTTTAAAACTGGTATGGGAATAAATTTAAAAGAGTCCAGGAGAAAGTTCTTAAAGATGACATTTCTGTATTTCTCATCTAGTTACTAAGGGAGCATCCAAACTATTGCCACAGCCCAGTGGACTCCTGAGTGTGATGTTCCCAGCTCTGCCTCCACTAGTACTTCTGCAGGCACATTGTTGTGCAGCTCTTTGTGATTCTCCATCTGGGGAATCTCAGGCTGTAGCTACACTTTTAACTTTCATGGGGAGAAGTAGGAATCAATTTGCAATGGCTACTGACTTGGCTCAGGAGCAAGTATGTATGCCTAAGCAAAATCAGCAAAAAGTTACTCTAGAGGAATGCTGCTTTAATTGGGAGACCTCAGTGCTCCACAAAAAGAGAGGGCTCGTGCTTTCCATGTTAGGTACAGGCAAGCTAAGGCACGAAACAGTGAATCACTTAGGAGCAGCAGCCTCACTAGTGCCAAGTCTACTAAATAGTCAAATACTGAAAATCTTACATTTGCACTACACATAAGAAACAATTTTATTATTGTATAGCTCAGTAAAGACAGATGCCACTTAATATCAGGTGTAGTTTGGAAAGAGGTGATTTTTCATGTAGTTTTAGGGGACTGAATATCTCGTTTCTTTCTACCAACCAAAAACAAAAAAAATTGAAAAAAAAAAAAGAAAAGAAAAGAAAAAAGGATTAACAGCAACCCTGGTTTATACTGGCTCCAAATGGAGCAGAGATGACAAATGCCACAATTTTCCAGTATGTTGCTTCATCAAGAAAATATTTTAAAGTGTGTTATAATTGCTGTATGTGAGAATGAACTGGTGGTCCTGTTCATTTGTCCCCCATCACTATCATCCCGATTTGCAGTGAGCAACAAGGTTATTCACATGCTCAGATTATACACATGCTTCGGTGCTCTGCTGGATCAAGGCCTAATTGACACCCTAATTGACAGGCTCAGTTGAGAGACTGAAGACTAAATTGGGCTTGGAAGCTGAAATGTGATGTATGTTTTTACCCTCAGAGGTGGTTTGTCCAGGCTGTGTTTGAGATGTGTTACCAAATAATGTGTTCTACCTTCTGCTGTAGCTTTTGTTGGGTTTCTTTTGTTGCCAGATAGAGGACTTCAGCTGCTGGGCAAAAAACCCAAATAAATATGTTAGACTGAACTAAATGACATGTTGGATGCTAAATCGAAAAAAACAAATTTGTCTTTGGTCTTTCTAAGCAAGTTTGTTACAAGAAATACTAGCAGCCATTTATTCAAAACCAGATGATTACATTAAAGCGTAACTAATTGTTAGATGTTTGTTTCATATAGACTCAAAGGTAGAATCACAACAGAAGTAATTAGGGTAATTATTAAAGTCTGTATTTAATTCAAAGCCTCAGAGAATATTGCATATTCATTCAAGTGAGCTATATTTCCTATTAAAAAGGATAGCATTTTCTCAAAGCTTTTATTTACAGGTATGCTTTTGGTAGTGTGATTTTATATGGTATCATGTCATCTTGCTCTCTTTCTACTTTGACAGTGTTTATTATTCACAATGATGGCAATCAAAGGGGAAATGTTACTGGCAATTTCTGTGTGCACTTCTGACCCCCAAATATTTGTAGCAGTCATTTTCCTAAGGCATTAGAGAATTTGAAGATGGGACATGAACTTGCCTTGATCTCTTAGCAGAATGTGCTGTGTACAATAAGATACAAAAGCTAGGCATATTTATATCCTCCTAAAGAAAATGCAGTGAGACATTATTTATAGAATAACTGAAAAATTGAGGCAGTGCTTGTACCCTTTTACTGACAAGGAAGGAAGACAAATCTAGCTGTGTTTCATACTTTCTTCTTTTTAAGACTAGTCTTTATAAAAGGCAAAGGAAATCTACAAAAGAAATGTTTGTGAGCTTTGCTGTGGAGAGGTTCTCAAAGGCTGTTTCTGACTGTAAACTGAAGATGAATTTGTATCAGAGAATTTTGAGGGGAAAAAAAAACAGCTTCGTGGGCCCAGTTCTTACATGTTACTAATCACACAGGACACAGAGTGGCAGGATGTCTTCCAATATTTGTAGCTGGCACATTACACGCACCATCTTTACAGGGAAATTGGACTGGTGTGGTCTCTCCTGGATGGATTTACTGCTTGGATTTAAATCCAGATTCTTGTCTTGGTAAAGCCAGGTGTTTCTCTTGAATTCTTAAAATGCAAAATTGTGTTGTTCAGACAGAGAATAATGTTGCTTGCTAAATTAACAAGTGCCATTTTTTCTTCTTATGTTTTGATACTGCTGTAGCACTCAGAGAGTATGCACTGTATGAGTATTTGATAGAAACAAACACAAACAGGACCAAAACTCTCAGCCCTTGCCACTCTAATGATAAACTACTGGAATATTGTTGGTGCCATTGTTTAAATAGATACATTCCATACTATAATTAAAAATAGCAATGATAACAGATTTTTAATTCTGTTTTCTATTTCTGCAAAAGTTCACTAGTGATGATAGTAATACCTAATTAACCTAATTTACTTGTACAATGGTAGATGTGTAATGCCTTAGTAGGGAGCCAAATGTTATGGTCTGATGATGGCCTGCCTTTCTAAGGTACAAGAAACTGGTGCACTATGGAGCTGGCCAAACAACTGAATGGAGAGAAAAAAAGTTGAGCCAATCATTAAAAAAGAGTGAACACAGGTTATAGGTGATAGCATTGCAATTAGAATAATTATAGCTCTGCATTTAAAAGTCACATCTGCATACATGTTGAAGTTAGCATTTTACCCCCTTGGACAGAATTTTTTTTTTCATGAAATGTGATAGCCCTTCTTATTTGTGATCATTTAAGTGCACATTGTTAAAGGAGAAATAATGCAGGCCCATTACTGGGCCACTGGGAGGATTGAGATGGTATAGGTGTTTGCTAGAGGACAGAAGACAACGGGTTGCTCACTTCCCTTTTGGCCAAATGACTGCACAAGCACTGTGCTCATGTGTTATTACTCAACATTTTGTTGCTTGTCCACAATTCCAGGAGCTAATTAGAGAAAAGATAAAGCTTCCCTTTTTGTCCCTCTTCCAACTGAGTTTGGTGAGCCTTGCTCTCTCTGTAATGCCCTTCCATCCTTCTAGCAATGTCCCAGGACAGCCAGGTAGGACTACCTCTGCTGATGTTGATAGAAATTTTCCATCCAGACCCTGTTTTTCCCACCCTCCCTTCCAAAAAAGGGTGCTCCTTTTCCACATTTAAAATTACCAGTGGCTTTATGAAAAGGTGCTGTGAGAAGTTGCAGTGTGTGGCTAGCACAGATCTTTCCCGTGAGAATTCTTTCTCTCTTTTCTTGTGTTTTTATAAACAAAGATAAAGTTTGGATGTTATTAAAACAGTTTCCTGAGATGTGTGCAGTTCGGGCCTGGCCAGTCGGCCTAGGGGGAGGTTTCGGACTGACCAATCTGAGTGACCTCTGAAAAGTCTCTATAACTTGGAATTAAATAATAAAAGACAGATCTTTTGTGCCACGCTGAGACTGGTCTTCTTCTCTCTGCTAGCAGCTCAACAGCAACAGCATTGCAGCGGACTTGAATCCCCTCCTCACCACCTTGCAATACAGTCAGGATCTCATACAGCTTTTGGGTGTGCATTTCCTAATGCAATAGTCCAATATTGTACAAATTTATGTGAAACTGATTGCAGAAGAAAGGCCTCACTTCTTATAAGAAAGGTAGACTTGGCCTTCTATCATGTCATGGCACTGAATTGATATCCTGTGTCACAGAGGTCTTACAGAGTTATCTATTAGATCCATTCCTAAGGGAAAGGAGTTATTTTGTCAGATCCATAATATAAAGTGCCTTTGCCTTCAGGCATTTTCAACATGCATTCATTTTACAGTGGGCAAAGAAAATGTGGAAACTTGCTTTAAAAAGATGAAATTTTGTAAAATTATTGTTAACACTTGGCTTTGGTTTCCATTATGCATCAGCTGACACTCAACACATGACAACTTTTCTTTTTTACCCTTTTCAAGGTTGTTTTCTAATTATTAGCTTCTCTGCAGTGTTTTTGTTGGGATGGGCTATGCCATTAATATTCCTACAAACCCTCTGCAGGTTAAAGCTTAGTGTATTTGAGCACCTACAGATAGACTTTTTTCTTGCGCAATGCAGCAGCAATCTGCAAATCTGTGTTGATGGAGGTCATCTGTTGTGTTATATGCATTTTCTCTTCTCCTTCTCTCTACTTCAGTATTTAAATATATTCATTTCTTTCCTGTTGTCTGCCACAATTTTTTATACTTGCAGAACATTTTGGGGGCTGATGATGAACTCTTCTTTTCCGCACTGCTTTCCTGTGTGCTACATGGAAAACAAACAGGAGGGTAAAGACTGTATTTCTCACTTCCAGTAACTGAGTCCTGGATTCAGTTGCTGAGACTGAATATAAAAGGGTGCATGGTGAGTTTGTTTCTGAGCACATAGAGCTGCAGTAACTCTACAGCTTGGTTAAGAAATGCCACTAAAAGCCAGAAGAGTTAGATTTTATTCAAGTCTCTGGTTTTTATTTTCCATTTAACCTGGAGAGGAGTTCTGAAATGTGTCTACTGATTTGTTTAGAAATCCTACCAACACTTGAATGGGTTTTCTGGGATGGATGTTCTGTTGTGTTGCAAAGCTGTCTGAGTGTAGCTGCTGCTTATGTTAGTCAGTGTGCATAAACCAATTCCCCAAACAAAATATACTTTATAAAGTTGGGTTTGTTGGTATAACTGTGCATATGCATAGAAACAAAATCCTATTCCAGAGCAAAATTTAGTGTCTGTGATGTATGGTAGCATCCATCTTCTGCGCAGTGTCTGTCGAATGACCTAATGCAAGCACATGGGCACCTGTGGGTTTCACTTTGGAAAGTGTCAAATGTCTCAAATTCCCACCACTAAAACACTGTTTTGTCAGCCTGTTCTGAGACTAAATTAATGGTTTTTAATGTAACATTCAAGTGTTTAAGAATCTCTGTATTACTGTTGGTCAAAATTTCACCAAATTTACAATTTTCAAAAGTTTGCAATCAAAATCCTATTTTTATTACAAACCTTCTAAAAACTTGCAATGACAAATACAATGATTTTGTCCTACTTGTGATTGGAGTATTTTTATAATGAAAATATGGGACACACTGGCATTTTTCAAAATAACAAGGCATTAGAA
Source organism: Grantiella picta (assembly GCA_013397955.1). NCBI lineage: Eukaryota > Metazoa > Chordata > Aves > Passeriformes > Meliphagidae > Grantiella > Grantiella picta. The sequence goes on from VZRM01005566.1 coordinate 674,148, forward strand.
AATCTTCTGTGGCATATTTTTAACATATTTTACAGTAATAATTGTTGTTTGAAGTACCTCATGTTTAGTAATATTGTGGCCATTTTTTTAAATAAAACTGGATTGATGAAAATCAGATTACAGATAAAATATTGGAAGCTATAGGAATGCAAATGTTGAGGATAATTGATGCCTGAAACAGGCTACCTGAAAACAGAGGCCAAAACAATTAGGTGTATAAAAAGCGGACAAATTTATTCAAGGCCTTCAAGCAAAGTCCCCCTCGGGAACTACACCCAAAATGGACACCAGGTCACGAGCTCTTTACCTTTTAAAAGTTTTGTCTTATTAGCATATTGGTCCCTAATACTCCAATCACACTTTCAGGTGATGACAATGACTGCCCCAGGCCTGCTCCCCCCTTTCCACCATTATTTATATATTTCGGGCCCTAGGGTAACAAATATGTCCTTGAATCTCTACCCATAGTGCTTTGTTTTGGTTAAATGTGTTGAGAACAGAAATTTTCAACATTCTGTAAGAGCACAGAACTACACCAAGTTACAGATACATGAAGAGAAGAAAACCCTCCAAAATTATTAAGGCATCATAGTGATCGACATGATATATAGAGATGTAGGTATGTAGGGCAGTATAGAACAGAGGAACAGATACAGTAAAAATGTAGAGTTTGATTGGACTAAAGTCAGTGAGAAGACAAAAGTTACACGGGGAAAGCAAAAAGGGACAAAAAGGATGCTTTGGAAAATGGTTGGGCAATGGAAAATTGTATGATCAGGAGCTGATGGGATAGTAAAAGGATAAAGATCAGAAAACACTATGCCTTGTGCAAGGGGGAAAAAAATGGGAATCTGAATTTCATGGCTTGATTCTCAACCATTTTGCATTCTGTTGTATCATCATAACTCAATCATCTTCATGTAAGTCAACAACATCAGGAAACTTAATTACTGGAGCATCTGCTGCTTGTCTAGGGAGGAAAAGTGTTGGACTTGGCATCCCTTGGGGTCTTTTGACACATCAAAAGATGTTGGAGCAATTCCAGAGGAAGACTATGAAGATGATTAGAGGGATGGAGAAACCCTCCTAGCGGGAAGGGCTGAGTGAGTTGGGATTGTTCAGCCTGGAAAAGAGAAGGCTTAGGGGTGACCTAATTGCAGTCTTCCAGTCTCTGAAGGGAGCCTACAAGAAGGAGGAAGAGGGACTTTTTATGTGGCATGTAGTAACAGGAAAAGAAGGAATGAAGTAAAATTGAAAGAGAGCAGGTTTAGATTAGATATTAGGAAATAATTCTTTACTGTGAGGGTGGTGAGTCAATGGAACAGGTTGCCCAGAGAAGCTGTGAATGCTCCATCCCTGGAAGTGTTCAAGGCCAAGCTGGGTGGAGCTCTGAGCAACCTGAAAGGTGTCCCTGCCCACAGCAGGAGTTTTGGAACTAGGTGATCTTTAAGGCCTCTTCCAAACCAAATCACTCCATGATTCTACAATATGTAACATAAGGAACTAAAATACAATTCTCACTGACATTTGCTTCAGTAGCTATCCTTGGTCATTGTGAAGAAGAAACCCCAAAAGTCTGAAGAGTTCTTCTGTGACTTCCTGTTGAGACCAAACCTGAATCCTGCTAAGAGGAAGGTGGAACAAGGAAAGGCCATTAAATCCTACAATTAATTGAGTCATGTCTTTATTATCAGATTCTGAAGTGTTCTCAAGTTATTGGACTTCATCTTCATGCTAACCATGCCCTGTCATCCATCCTGGAGGACAGCCAGGCATGCACCAAGTTTTATCTTTACATTTCTGCATCCAGATGTCCATTCACGTGTGGAAGACTATAACCTTATCTAATTGGTAAGGCACTACAACTCCAGGGTCACAGGGTCTATGTCAGCAAGTCTGTCAAATGCAGCCTTAAGCAAAGAAAAAGGCCAGGTCTCTACAACCTTAACAGTTGCTTGTTCATTTTTTTTCTGACAGGAATGCTAAGTATTAGTGATTTCTAAGATTTGTCTGATGTCTTTTAGGACATACTGCTGGTTTCACTGCCATCAGACAATAAATTCAGCTTCTCACTTACATGTGTCTAAATTTCAACTAGTAATGTTGCAGCAAGAGTTTGTGCACTTTTCAAGTCGATATGGACAATGTCCTGATTTAATTAATTTATGTGAGTATCTTGTGACAAAAATTACAGTATGATACCTATTTTTCCCTGCTTCATGTATGATTTATACGTAAAACCACATCAGGGTCTAGCAGTAAACAAATGTAATCTGAACAGTTTTTAAAATATTAGTAGGATTAGGATACTGTGACCTTCTGAATGACACCAACCACAAAACCTCTCTAGCAATTGCTGGTTTCCTTTCAGTGACATATTAAACCCGCTACACACATACAAATATTTTGTTTATATTTTTTTTAATCTATATATATATATATATGTATTTCATGACATTACCTAATATTGAATTTAAAACTCCAGGCTGTTTCCTGAAGTGAGGTAGCATGTGTACTGTGATCACTAGGTCATATAGCGAATCACTAACTCAATTACTGATGATAATAATGAGAGTAAATATTATGTTTTACTAGGTGTGTAGGCCTAACAGAAACAACACCACTCAGCCTCTACTCATGTTTGCCATTTTCAATCCCCAGAAAGAGAAAACGTGAATTAAAACTGATGAGAAATGCATTCATTGGGGTATATGTCACACAGCTGCAATAGGGATAATTGGAAGCTTAAACCCTAATCCTGCGAACACTTAAGCGGTGCTTAACTTCAGTGCATGCAGGTTGACTCAAATGCAATTGCTCATTTTTTCAAAAGTGCACCTGCTAAATCATATGATAGAGAGGAGCAGAAATGGGTTTTTATTTAGCAATGAACTGCTGAAACTCTGTGCAAGGAAAGAGACCTTTGGAATTGCAGTTGACTCATACAACATTTTCACATAGCACACAAGCCTGTGTATACATTATTCACTTTTCCAATATTCTTCAAGGTGTTGAAATTTTTTGTTGGAGTAATATACTTATGTTCAAAAAGAACAAAATAAGTAGAAAAGTAGAAATGCTGTAGCAAATAGAAGTATGTTTAAATTAATCTATGTGTATCCATGTGTACAGACATGTGCCTGTAGTGTAATGATTTGTCAGTGAAGAATGTTGGATAGATGTAGTTATTAGTGTTTGTGCCTGTCATGAACTCGTTCACCCTCAGCAAACTCTGAGATTTTTAATGTTAAGATTTTATTTAATTTTATTCTTCTAATCTGAAAGAGCAGCCTGAGATCAGTAAGGGGATGGTCTTATCTTAATTATTACTCCTTTCTTCATAAACATGCAGATGTTCAGCCTGCTAGTAACTCCAGTGATGTTTTTTTGATGCATGAGGACAATAGAATCAAGTTGTTTCACCTTAAACACTATTAAAACTGGTAGTATGGATATTTTAATATCAGAAGGACATATTGCTTGACATATTGCCTTTTTGGAAATTGGGAAAATATCACACTAGAATTTGGAGTGAGGTTGCTTTTTTCTCCTTTTACTCTCTAGTGACAGTGTGACATTGATAGGAATGTTGCTGGACATTTTTAGAAAGATGTGTTTGTATATACTTTTCCTAGCTCAACAATGATCAATAGAATTGGCAGTTTCAGATATCCTCGTTTTGCTTAGTGGGAAGATCTTAACCAATAATGCTTTGTCCAGGAAAACCCTGATGGAATTTCTTAACTGTTTATCCTCCATGTATGTAAAATGTTTTCAGTTATGGGTTACTTATGTAATGTGTAACATAAGTAATATAAATGTAAAACATTTTACTGCTTGAAAGATGTTATAATTCAGTGAACTTTTGGCGTGGTCTGATAGAAAACATGAATCCTATATCCTTTTGAAATATGGAGGAACTTATGTTATCTTATGTTTGTTTTCTTACTTTTCGTATCTGGGATGCCAGAGGAGATGAGTATGTCAGGATTAATAGTAAGTTGCAGAAGAAGCTTGTTGATTCAGGGATGAATATGTGGGAAAAGCACTTTTGCCCAGCCTGTATTTGATACCTGGAGGTGTTTCTCTATTTCTGCATCTGGATGCTCCTTCTGGCTGTATCTTGCTCCTAGGGGTAGGTGAGAAATTGTCATATTTCATGTGAAGTCACATGAAAGTCTCCTGTTGATCTCAAAGGGCAAAGTGTAACATTGGTGCTAATGTTACAGTTGGTTGGTTTTTTTTTTAAACTGGTATTGTCAGAGATTTGTCTTAGCTTATGCCAGTAGCTCATCTCTATCTTCTGATTTTCACTGGAAGGAAGGACAGGCATGCAGCTGGCTGGATACCACTGAATAATCTGGTCAGACCTCTATCTGGATGTTTTGAGGGCACCAGAACTGTATAGTACCATGTGAGCACACATTCCATCAGCTACACAAAGCCTGTGCATGCACAGGTGAGAGACACTGCCCTTTTTTGTGTTATCGACAGGGTGAGACAGTTTCATACACCTTGGAAAGAAAAAGCTTAAAGCATGCCAAAGGATATACAAGACAAAGGCATCTCACTCATTATATACTGTCATCTTGTTGGGATACAGGCTACCAAAAACCTTGTGAGGTCCACATGAGCTAGGGCAAAATAGAGTAAGGGCCTTCGTAGAGTAAGCAGCATGAAAAAATCACCATTCTTGTCCTTTTGTAATTAAAATGATCCAGACTCTTGTGTTTTGCACTGGCTTCAGCAGTCCTATTGTGCATTGTCTACTCTGAAAATACCTCCTTCAGACTTTGATGGATTTTTGACATATCCTTTCCTGCTCCAAAATCATTCGAGAGGACAGTCAAGAGCTCTGTAAACCATTTCCAGATCATGAAAACTTCTCTGTATATCTAGGGAACTTTGTGGTCCTGAAACACAGGCAGTGCTTGACTTTGCAGTGTCACCTAGTAGGAGCTGTTTGAGGGCAGGCAGAGGGGCAACATCAGGAGCTCTCCTCATCAGTGAGAAATCCACAGGGCAAGGGCTGGCAAGCACAGATTCTTTGTACTGCCAGTGGAAAGGGATAGGCACACTTGTAGCACACAACCTGTCCAAAAGTGTTGAAACATCCAGTCAGGTTTTGAATATCTCCAAGCATGTAACAGACTCCATAACCTCTCTGGGCTATTCACAAAGGGTGAGCTAAATTGTGCCCTTAGAAGTACCTCCTCCACTCTAGTGAACATAAAGAAAACCTGGATGATCATTCAGATGGAGGCATCTGCTGAGGTGTAATAAGGCCTGCCCCTATGATCACTTAAACTAGGACTTAGGCAGCATAGAGATAGCATGAATTTAGCTCTCTTTCATCATATTCCTTTTCCTTGCCTTTCCTTGTCCTTTATTTGGAGGTAATTTTAGGAACGTGTATAATATACTGCAGTTGCTTTCCATCCATATGATGCAAAATCAAAGACTGAATTAACCGGTCCAGGTCAACTATGAGCTTTTACCCAAAACACAAAATAATTTTTTTAAAGTTGTAAATCAGTCTGAACTGCTGCTCCTTTTGAGGGAGACATTTTTCTGTTCCTCTATGACAGTATGTGTACAGGTACTCTTTGTTCAGCTTGTTCATCTAAGATTGACGTCTTTGTAAATATTGCATAGAGTAGTTTGAATTACTTGTTTGTGTTGCATTACAAGTAGCTTCAGGTTCTGAAATGATCTTGGCATAGTTTCATATGAGCTAAGATCTAATAGCTTTTGTCTTTTAATTAAGGGTATAGCAGTAGAATTTCTGTCATGACTGCTCTGAAATTTAATGGAATTTAATGGTTTGTAGCCAAATGTCTAGTAAAGATTTCTGAAAACTTCTAGGAATGTGTCAGCAAAATATTTGCCACTAGTGTCACTATAATTTGTGTGAGTTATGTGTGTATACATACATATATATGCACATACACTGTATATGAAAAACATATAGATATGTCTATGACTTGCTGATCTAAAAATCTTTAAGATTACTTTAATGTGGAGATTTTTTAATCCTGGAATTATATTTTGTAGTCAACAGGAAATATGATCACTCTTAAGTGGAATTTTTTCCTTAATGAGACTGTATTTGTATCTGAAGGAGTGTATCTAATACAATTTCAGGTCAAAGAAGACAAAGATAGTACTTTTAAAATGACTTTTTTTCACTGAAAAGGGACACAAAGAAGCAAGGATACTTGCCAAACTAATATCAGTAGTCTGTAGAAATTAAATCTGATTCAACCATGAGCACATTATATATTTACCTGATGAGGGAGGGAAATTTTCACACCTGTTGCTGAAGTAGATACATGAGTTTGGGATTTGTTTTCTTTTTGTTTTGTTTTGGTTTTTTTTTTTTTCCTAGTTTTTACCTAGATTTTAATATAGATGAAGAGGAATGAGAGTGTCTTTGTGGTGTCTGTGTAGTGTATTGATTTCAATGTTGTACCTTATAGGGCTAATTTACCATGTGTATCTTATCTATATGAGTATGTCCTTCATGTCCAGTCTAATAAATGTTAAGTTCCTGGGTGTTTTTGGTGGAACTAGGATAAATCAATCTTTTTTTAATCCCCAGGGCATTCTTCTATTCATCACAGAGTTGCCCTTTTACCTGTTCAGTGTAATTTAACCTGAGTCAGGAATCAGTTGAATCTATGTCTGGAAAACAAACAAATCTAAGAAGTGAATGCTCCTCCAATACCTGGTGATTTTCCATCCCAGTCATATTAAGCGGTATAATAAAGCTCCAAAAACCAAAGCAAATAAGAGAAGTCATTCTGTCCCCAATCCTCAGGGACAACCTAGATTATTAAAACCAGTTTGGTGAATTCAGTTGTCCAATGAAGTTGTCCTTTTTTCTATCTACTTGTGTTTAATAGTTCTCCAAACCATTTTTTGGTCTCCAGTTAGATAAATCTTGCTGATTTTGAGGTACAGAAATAGAGTGAATCCTGAGTTCTCCACTCTCCTGTCAATGCACTTTTAAGCCTCTAAGTGCAGCATAGCCAGCAAACAGGCTTTTATCTCTGAACTAATTTCAGGCAAATACGGAGGAATCTTTGACTCTTATTCTTCATAGAAGACTTCGTTTCAGTCTATACCAGAAGTCTTTAGAAAGAACATGCTTGAAAAGGTGCTTCTAGCCTTATACCTAGACAAAATAGCTGCAAATCCCAGTTGCTTTCCTTTAGACTTTAACCTAGTCATTGTTACTCTTCTGAATTACTCATGCACAATGAAGCTAATATGTCATCTTAAACTTAGCAAATCATAACCATTGCTAATTTGTAGGGTTGGGAATGGGGAAGAATTGCCTATTGATTTCTTTGAATTTCAGTCAGATTTGACATTCAAGTTGATGCTGTTATTTGTAGCAATAATAACAATAGCAATTAGAGTTCAACAGATTTCATCCATAGGTGCCACATTTGCATTTCAAGGGCAGTGCATGGTGAGTGCATTTAATACAGTCACTCCTCACTGAAAACAGCAGTGGTGGTGGCAGTATTAAAGTGGTTAGTAAGGATGCCTCTGCCCAGGCCACCACATAGCAACCACTATGTTTCTAAGGACAAATAGCTCTTGCCTGCCCTAAGCAACTCGGTGAGAACATCAAAACATGCCTTGTGAGAGACCTCTAATACCCATTAGTGGTAGCAACTGTTACTTCAATCATGAATGACACAGCCCTAATTATTAAGGTAATTAGAAGTTATAACACTGGCAATATTAAAGGGAGAACTTCTAAAGCCCATTAACAATGTTACTTTAAGTGATCTGGCTGTGAACTGTTCAAATCTCTAATTACATTATATGTCTGTCTTAAAGGGTGATGTAATTAAGTGATGGGAGAGGGAATGAATATATAGTGACTACTATACTATACTTTGTAAGTACTATTTTCACAGAAACCAGCCTCGATAATGTCATTATGTCATTTAGGGGTAGGTTTTTTTGTTCGACTCTATACCACATGTAGCTAAAAAATTCTTAGAATATATAAAAATTATATATCATGGTTTAGTATAGTGATATTATCAAAATGAAGTTGGATTGGATACATTATTCATGCATGAAAAAACCATCAATGCAATGGCTTTGTTCATGCCACCTCAAACAGCACTACATTTCTACATCACCCATTTCAGTAGGTAAATACCCATATCCTCTATATCCTACATGGAGGAAACCATTTTAAATATTTTAGAAGAAAATACATAAAATGTTACAAAAATGAGTCAAGTTTATCAAAAGTTAACAACATTTATACCTGCATAAGAACTGAGGACAGACTTCTACATTTTGACCTTTAGGTGTTCACACCACAAATTTAAATTGAGGACTGGAGAACAGAGGAAGCTTGGAACCAGTCCCTTTTTTTCAGATTGGAAAGAAAGGTGGGAAAAAATGGGAATGTAGTGGAAAACAGAGTTGGATGAATAAAGGACATTGTAATTCTCCAGTCTTTGGTGAGTTTTCTTATTACTTTCCATGAATTACAAAAAGTAGAAGATTAGCACTTTTCCATGTTCAGTAAAATATTCATTATATCAGCAAAGAGAAAAAAAATCAAGTAACTCCCTCTTTCCAGTTCCTTTTATTCAGAAATTGGCCATTTTTTCTGAGCATGAAACCTCCGAGTTCTAAAAAACAGTGGGATCCAAGTGCTGGAGTTTGGTTTCGCTTCTGCCTTTGCCAAAACTTCACCATCTGTATGCATATGCAGCCACAGTAGCAAAGTTTTTTGTCCAGTTAGGCAGTTACATTTTTCAATGTAAAAAAGGTATTTTCCTTCTTTGAAGAAGAAAAAACCAAGACGACAGAGCTTTGCTGTTTAAAAAACAGGTCACTGTTAAGCCATGCATAGAAAATATGTAGCTTAATAGGGATTGGGTTCCACAGAAAGCTGCATGTGAAAATTAAGAATTAAAGTGAACTTTTCTGGTGACGGTAGCTTATATTCTTGGCCTAGCAAAATAGCTGATATGCCCAGAAGCCCTGGTTGGACGTACATATTGAGAGGAAAGTACTTGCTCAAATATATTCCTGGATGGGATATAGGCTATACACAAGGATAAACTGTATGCTTGTAAATTGTAGTTGTAACATTTCTATTGACTGCCACTTTATGAAACCACAAGTGTTTCTGTGGCACAGAGACAGGTAGCGTACAATCCTGTGAGCTTGTATACTACAACAGGAGGGATAAAAGAGAGATAAAAGAGAGATAAAAGAGAGATAAAAGAGAGAAAATGAGGTGGATACCTTGCTGGGGTTGATTTGAGGATTATGGAAGTAGGTTTTTAAAGTTAAAGGAAAGGACATACCTTCAGCAGATGGTATAATGATACATAGGAAGGTGTATGTTCATGAAGCCTATTCAAATTTTTCCGTATTTTAAAATACATTTTGAAAGAAAAGTCACACCAAGAAGTTACATTACAGCAATATTTTGATGATGCTTAAATTGTACTTAAATTTATGCTTGAAGTCTGGAAATTATATAGTGAACGATTTTTTCCTTGAGAAAGAGATATCTAGGCTCCCAGATGTCAGAGAGCAATTGGGCCTTTCATTCTCAGTTGTATCTTAATCCCCACTGTCTTTTCTAATTCTGAGGTGCTGATAATGAGAGGGGCTCCATGTGACCTCACAATTTAAGTTTTTTCTTACCTTCCATACGCATTATAGTACAGTTCTTTATTTCATGATTGCTTACCTACTGTCAAATCCCAATATAAACCATATTATTTCTATGAACACCTTTAATAACAGCTAGAAATGTTTAATCATTCTGTTCTCCCTTTTGCTTCCACATGGAGAAAAATATGAACATTACTATTGATGTGTGGGGTTTTTTTAACTAAAGCTTCTCAAAGATTATGAGAACATTGTAGTACAAGTTCAAAATCCTCTACTAAAATGAAATACATGCAACACAGGTGGGTTTGATCATATGACTAATCCAGAGTTGTGTAATAAATAAATAAATAAAGAAGTCATTCTTCTATTTGTAGAAGGGAGAGGGAAGGTGGCAGATGAGTGAAGTTCTGGCACAAAGGTAATGCAGAACTGTTCACCAAATTCCACATTATGGGAAGCAGAGGCTACTCGGTGAAAGTACTAGGAAACTGAGTTAAAGGAAAGAAGCAATCAATCCTTTTACCCACTGTATAGTGTATTTCCAGAGTTTGCTACCGGAAGAGGTTGCAGACACAGACCTTCAGAGGGTCTTTAAAACAGGAGTCAGAAAAACTCATGGAAAAGTTCATAAAGTGATAAGAAGGACTAGACAGAGAGGTGCCCTCTGAAATTCTTGGTGTAGTTATTTGTGTGCTAAGGGAATACAAAAGAAATGGACTGCAAATAGTGATTAGGCTCACATGCTGTCCATAAATGACATCTCCTTTTGCCACTGAGAAAAAATACTGAACTACAATCCAGTCGCTTCTCATGTTCTCATGCATTTTGCTGCTTGTGGCTTTGGATCACCCACAACATACTATCTGCTAATTCATTCCTTTTGAAGCAGCTTCAGCAGCTCTTTTCCACCATACACTAAGGATTTCTCTGCTGACTGGCCATAAGGTGTCTCTTTCTGTAAAACAGTTGTTTGGGTGTAGGTGATGAGGTGGCTATTTGACTAAAGTAATCTGGGAAGATGGAGTGCACATCAAGACTAAGTGGTGCTCTTTACAAATTAAGTGTGAACAGCTTGTCAGAGAAATAAAGAGATAGAGAAGACCATTTACTCAGACTTGAGATAACTACATTAAACCTGATTTTATTCTCTCTCCAAGAGTGTTCATTATCCTTTGTAAATGTGTGGTCAAGTTGGAATTTTGTAACATAAGGGAAAAATTTCAGTTGTTTTACACTAGCCAATCTTGCAGTAAGGGTAATATATAGACTAACTAGTACACAGCAATGCACAACATTCCTAAGGGTGAGGTCGTAACAAAATCTGAAATACTGGAGCATTTTGTAAATTCCCAGCAATGGGGACCGTTTGTTGCACAAGCTGGTTTGAACACTGATGCTGCCAGCATCTCCGTGAAAGAGGGACCTTCCTGAAAACATATTTAGACAAACTCCTTTAGCTATAATAGGATAATGAAACTGTGACTTTATGGGATTTGTAGCAGCAGCATGCAATATCAGCACAAGTATGTGAATTCTTAATGTTGTCCTTAACTGACTGCTTTGTCCCTGTTCAAATTTTCTCATGTTTTCACATTGGTCATACATTCCTGGTTGGGAATTATTTGACATCAGGTAACTAAGGAATTTGGCTACAGGTCTTCTCTAAGCTGAACTAAGTCTATAGGAGTGAGCAGGAAATGCACCTCACTGCAGATGGTGCTTGAGTGAGGATCTGGGGCTCTTAATCCATATTTTTCTATCAGTCTGGAAAGTCGCTTCACTACCACCTTCAGTCCTGCTTGTTTTCTCCAGACTGGAAGAGGGAGATCATAATATAGAAGGTGTGACTAGATGTTACCTTTTATTCTTTGGGGTTTGGCTCAGACCCTTTTCTGATTCAGAATTCAAATTCTTGTGTTAAGACACATGGTTCACATGCTATGTTTCTGTCTCCTGATAGGAGGAGGGAAAGACTTAGAAAAAGATGAACTTTTTACCAAGAACTTACTCTGAAGAATATTTTGCAATATATATTTAATTATGTTTTTTTTTAATTATATTCTTACCAATAAACTTGATTATTTGAGTGTCTTTAGAAGAAAATGTATGTAAGCTTAAAAACATATAGAAAGAAAATATGAATATTTGGGGGCATCTTCTGTAGCCATAGTGTTCAGTTTTCATTATCATCCCATTCCTCGCTAGCATACGAAATTTGGGACAACAAGCATCAAAATGAGAAAACCTTTCTGTTAAAGCTATGTCTGTAGGATGGAACCCATGGTCTGGTGTGCACTGATGGATGAGTCTGCACAAAGTATTGTGGCCACTTTCATCTGGTGAGTGAGAATCTTTTATTTATGTAACAGAGGCTCCCATTTTTTGATTTATATGACTGCAAATCCCATTTTTTTATTAAACAGGATTCTGTGATAGTAAACACAATATAAACTGTTTCTTAGAGTCATGGTAAAAGCAACTTGAACTACTTCATGTAGATGTTGTCCTTCTATATTTTATTTTATTATAATTTTAGATAAGTTTATTATTAAACATTTATCAGAAGACTATACAGTTTACATAAAAGGTATATCCTCTTACTAAAACCTTCCATTCACCTGGAGAGTTCTGATAACATGTATAAACCACTCATGTTCCATTTTTGGTTGGTTATTACAATATCAGATCCCTGGTTGAACCAACCCTGCTTCAGCATTATCCCATATTAAATTTTTAAGCTTCCAGCTTAATATTGTTACACCCTACTATTCATCAAGTAGATAACTGAAAAAGTGTTCCCATTTTTATTGTGATTTATATGCACTGTAAATACTTCAATCCATTTTCTCTCAAAGTTTCCTCAATGCTGAGTTGAAAGCCAATTGAAATTCACTCACTGAAGATTCTGTGTTGAACTGCCTCAGCTTTTCCCCTAAACCATGTGTTGCTTCTCTTTTAAATCACTGGAAAAAAAATTTTTTATGGCTCATCTGCCAGTGCTATGCACAATAAACTGGCAAATCCCAGAAAACTGAGGGAAGGAATTTCATGTCATCTGGTGGAGTACAGCAATTTCTCTTCCTGCCCAGAGATCATCTTGACCATTCATTCCCCTTAGTACTGTACATAAAACATGGTAGCCTTGGCTCTGGCCTTCTGTCACTCTTTTGCACACACTCCCATACCATGTCAGGTTCTTTGTTGGTTTTGTTTTTTCCTTCTTTTTTTGCTTGTAATTAGTAGTTGCAGGCATTTTCTATAGTCATTGGTTCTGCTGCAGAAGTGTAATTTGGTGAAGGGGCATTTGCACAAAAGGGAAAATGGAAGGCTGATTTCAGTAGTAGGGGGCTAAGTGATTATGAGGCAGAAGGAGTTTATGTTAGTTCCAAAGCAGTGTAAGATCTACCCAAAAAAAAAAAAATTAGTATATTATTCCAGAATAGTGTCTAGGTAGGAACACAGGGAGTTAGACAAGCACTAGCTGCTGCAGCATTGTAATTTTATAGCCATAGTTCTGCCAGTTAATTTCCTCACAGAGACAAACCCTCAAATTTTTACTTGCAAGGTCTCACCAAGAATTCTTATTTGGGATTACCTTCATGAATACCTGGCTTATTTTTAAAAATGCATTGCTTTTTAAAACATCAGTTGTTGTAAGAGCTATGAATTCTGCCCCAGGCATCACAATGCCTTTGAAGCACTGTGCAGATTTTAAAATGCCCAAAAAACATTATTCCATTTTGTCATTGAAATTCTATGCACACATTATAAACCCCTGAGATGGATGGACCTGACAGCATTAATAATAACAGCAAGTCCCCTTTGCAAAAATTAGTATGGCTGCTAATTGCTCTTTAGGTGTTAGGCCCATCAAAGTAACAGAGTACGGAGTGTGCAATAGCAAACTGAAGGAGTAAGGTAAGAATGGGAGCCTGAAGGCTGAAACAATGCTCAGATAGCCAGACTGACAGGTCCTTGGAAAAATGTCTTAATGACCTGTGTAAGGAGAGTTGCATGAATGTCTTTCTCAGCCCAAAGTGATGGAAGGGAAGGAATAGGAGAGCACCACATTGCCCCTCTTTTAGCTCCACAGTGATCTACTGTTCTTCTTGATTGGGCAGCAATACACACTCACACGTGAAGGAGTAAGCTGTCTCTCGTGCAAACCACTGGCTAAGAAACTGGCAATATTTATGTAGCTATCCAAATCAGTAAGTTTGACTTAGGTAGTGGTAAACTATGACTGGAATTATTGGAAGAGGACACCTTTCTAGGAGTATATGCAAACTGCAATGAATCTCTGTACATTGTTCAGAGAATTGTACAATTGTACAATGAATGTACATCTCTGTACAGCTGGGGCTGGGACACCCTCATCCCCTTGTTGCTGCTAGACATTTTGTTTACTTGCATATTTAAATACGGTGGGTGTTTTATTACTGATAGAGTGACAGAGTATGGCCTTGCAAAAAGCATACTTAATTTTAAATATATAATTTACTATTGAAGACAGTTGTTAAAAACCTGGACCCAAGAGGGAAAGCCATGTGGCTCTATTGTAAACATCTTAAATAAACTCGAGTAAATGCCCACAAACCCTGACAGTACAACTGTAAAAAGTGTTTTCACAGTATTCTCAGAAGATTTCACAGGCAACAAAGTGCCTCCCTTTTTTCTGCTTTACTGGATTTGGTTACAGATCAAGGGCAAATGTGTGTTTGCTTCACTTAAAGCTGTGATGCATTCTCCTTGTACATTAGGACCAAATTTTCAAATGGGAACAGCCTTCGTATTAGAGATAACCAGCTTGAAAGCCTTCAGGGATCTTCACGGTCAGAAGGTGCATTCTCAGGCTCTTTCAGACACCTCGCCTACTATCACCAGCTACCAGCATCAGGTGGCACTGCAAATGGAAGCTGTTCTTGAGCTTTTAGACTTATTTTTCATAAATACTTAGCTTTATAAAAACTTCCTGCTTCAATCCAGCTCCTTTGGTAAGAAGATTCACAGTATTAGTAATCACTTGCCCTATCCTGATCCACTGGTTATTATTAAGCATCTGAGCACAGCAGAAAAATGAGCTATTTCCTTGAGATTTTGTCTCCTTATATTTATGAATAGGATCATATGTGTGGAGGCAGCTATACAGAGTAATGAACCTGATGATAAACTAAAAGGCCACTTCAAGTGTTGTTACTACCAAGAGAATAAAAAAAAAAAAATCTAGAACCACACTCATTTCAATCCATGATCCCCAAAGAAGGGTTGAAGACAAGCTGCAGTCTGTAAGAATAATGATCTGTCTCAATAACATTCTTTTTCTTAGGCTGAAGCAAGACCTGTAAGGTGCACTCACTTTGAAGTCTATTTTGCCCATCTTAGTTAAAAGGTTTTGCACTGTTATCTCCTTTGCTGGGTGAACAGATTGTTGCCCCCACTGTTTTATCTGATTATTCTGGCTAAAATTCAGAACATTTTATTTTGTAACTTTTTTGTCATGAAATGGAAGCTGGGAATTTGGCAGGAGGAAATACAGTTTTCCGTTACAGATTCATAGACAACAAAGTTAGAGTGACCACTGCAGTTGCTTGGTGCCTTGGAGAAGCAGACTGTATGCCTTGGAATTGTTCTATGTGTAATCAACATGCACTCTATTTAAAATTGCCAGTTTCAAACAACCTGTCACAATCCCTTGGCCAAGAGAATGCCCTCATCTACTTTGCCTCATTGAAAGGAGACCAAAATGGCCTTAATTTTGTGGTGCGTAGACCTACTAAAAATACATGGGTTTTCCATCTTTAACAGTATTTCTGGGAGGAAGGTTGATTTTTCCTGTGGTTTTACAGGGGAGGAGGAAGATAGGGTTACATAAAATATGCAAATAAGAAGCTACTTATTTTTTAAGTTCTTGTTTCAGACCCACAACTTACTGTGTGGGTGTTGGGGTGCCAGAGCTAAAGTTCGAGTTTGACAGTTCACATTTATTTCACTTACAGTGTTCCAGATAAAGACTATTTTACTTGCAGCCAGCGTTCCAGATAAAGACTTCTGGGAAGACAACAAAAATCCCACAGTGTGGTATAAAGCTGACAAAACAAGAAAATGAGAGGAAAATAATATCAGAGCTCATAGGCCTCTAGCTTTAACAGTTCCGCTCCTAAGGCTTTCTTCCTTCATTTAAGCTTCCAGTAAAGTCTCTCTGTGTTGACCTCTAATTTAAGAAACTGTCCCTTAATCCCATCCCTTCCTATTCTCTGTCATCCTGTTGTTACTTCCTTCCTCATCTTTTAAAAGCTTGCTCACTGATTCTCCACCCCCACCCTGGCTTATTTCTTCCATATTAATAATAATCTTAGTACTGAGCACTTATATCGCTCTCTACATGTTCAAAGTGCTGTACAAACCTTAGCTAATTAATCCTCACAACACACTCCCCTCCCTCTGTAAGATAGGTAAGTATTATTATCTCAGTTTTACAGATGGGGAAATTGTCACAATGACTCAGTGGCAGAGACACAAGCATAGTAACCTTGTTCTTGCAACCTCTATTTTGAAAATACCTTCTCCAACCCAGCTTGCCTCTATAAATACATTCCCATCTCCTTTGTCTCCTAAATCGTCAAGATAAATCCTCTGCCTACTCCTGCCACCACAGCTCCCTTAATTGTTGCCATCTCTTGCTCCCTCAGACACCTCCAGCAGGAGCTTTGCCAATGCATTGCTCTGCTGCCTCTTTGAATGTCTTCCTATTGCATGTGCAGTTTTCATCTCACTTCCACCAAGCAAGATGAAAGTAACCCCTTGCCAGCCTCACTGGTTTATGGCTTTTCTTTGTTTCTATGCCTGGATTCCATCAAAATCAAGGCATGAGTGCCTGACTCAAGGCTGCACATTAGGGATCTGGATCAAGATGGCCTGAATTCTCTCCACATCTTTTCCTACTACCTTGGCATTTCTGAAGGCATCCTGTACAAGAAAAAGAATAGCAGGCATTGGTTTGACAGTAGAATTTATTCTGTCCGTATACATGCGGCTCCGAAACAGACCCCAGTACTCCTGCTCAGGACCATGTGCTGGTTAAGGTGCAGTCTACTGCTTTGTGTTTTCTGTCAGTGAGCTGCAAATTCACCTTGTAGGCAAGGATACCGCTTTATCATTGAAGATGCTGACCTCTCCCACCTGATAGCTTTATGTGCCCTGAACCATCTTCCTAGGATCTGGCATTCTGATACTTAAATATCCTTCTTGAAGTAGATGTCCTGAATCTGGCCCTGAGAACAAGTGGATTGACAGAGGATATTCTTAAATTTAGGAAAGAAGTGTCTAGAGTTGTAAGTAAACCCATCCAGGATTTGACTGCCTCTGTGGTTTACCTGTACCTGTTGTGATGCTTCCTTGTTTGTGTAGGTTGTAAATGGGCGGTCCTCACTGTCGTGTTTGTGTGGTCACAGAATATGTGTGACACTTCAAATAGTGGACCTAACTACTAATTACTTAGGTATTATCTCTCATTTGCTCTCTCTAGAGTGCTGCTGTTGATCTTATCTGACAAACGAGTAATGATAATTCTGATAGTGTATTTCACTGAGCATCTTGCTTAGCTGCAACCATAAGTTTTGTCAGTCTCTTGTTTCAGACCAATTAATTAGACATGACTACATGAATTTGCTCTTTAAAAGACTGTGCCCTAATGTCATGCCCTGTCAGGAACAATCTATTTAATGGATCAGTGCTCATTTTGTTATTTTGTGTTCTGTGTCATTTGACAAAGTATCATACTTCTGCAGGTGAGCTATCAGTATCTGTGGTGCTGTAGTGAGGGGTTTTTTTCAGATACCTTTGAAGACTTTTAATGAGGCTCCACAGCAAGTTCTTACTCATGCTTATACTAATGAGAGCCTAACAATGATGAAGCTGAAGGCACATCTCTGTTTTCATCAGCTGTAGGCATTAGTGTCAGAGAGGTCAGAGACTTGGACAAAAAAATTGCTGGACTTTTGCAGCTAAGTTTTGTTGACTCATACCAGCTTCTACTGCTGCTGTTTTCATTATTTTATGTCAGTTTAAGTTGTACACATACTATCAGTCCATTACTTTGTCGTGCATTGGGTCCTCACCTTGTGCAAAGAGTGAAAAAGGAAATTGGGCAACCTTGGCAAATGTTTTTTGGGAGTTGAGTCTCTGTGTCAAATGTTATTTACTCAGTGTTTGGCTTGGTACACATAGCTAAGGTGATGGGACCAGTGTGTACCTGGATGGGATGCTTATGTGTTACTTCAAGTTTAACAAGGTCTCTGTTATGCTAGGTTTTGGGGGCAGAAGATATGGCATCACTGCACAACTTGCATAAGTGTTTGTTCTCAAAAACACTTGAAATTTTTTATACCCCCCTTCTGCATTGTGCCTTCCTCCTTCTGCTAAAAATGAACGCTGGAGGATGTAACCCACAAACCTCTTGGCTCTCCAGGGATCATTCACTTTGGTTAGGGTTGGCATCACTTTCAAACACAAATGTTCTTCCCAATTTACCATCTGTACACTTTTGTGGGTGCTTTGCTTCTTCCTCAGCAGCAACACCCTCTGCATAAAGACCTCAGTGTCTCACTGTACCTCCCAGACCAAGTGACCTTGAGTTCTAGGTCCGACTTAATCTCTCCTGCTCTTCCCCCACCCTAGCCTTCTTTCTAACTCTAGCTCTTTTCAGTGAAAGTAGAAAACAGCTGCTTAGGTGGCCAGATGCCTGGCTTGTCTGAGTGAGGGCTGGGAGAGACTGTTTTTCCTAAGGATCAGTATTGGGTCTCTGTGGCAAGGTTTTAGTACTGGTGGGGGCTACAGGGGTGGCTTCTATGACAAGTTCCTAAAAGCTTCCCCCATGTCAAGTAGAGCCAGTGTCAGAAGGCAATCACTGACAGTTGTAACACCTCTGGTAATGTATCTAAAAAGGGGCAAAAGTTACTGCAAATGCTGCCGAGTGAGAAGATGAGAATATGAGACAAACTGTCCTATAGACCCTAAGGTCAGTGAAGAAGAAGAAGGAGGAGGAGGTGGAGGAGGAGGAGGAGGGACTCCAGGTGCTGAAGAGATTCCCCTGCAGCCTGTAGCAAAGACCATGGTGAGGCAGGACTAGACCCTTCAGCCCATGGAGGTCCAGAGTGGAGAGATATCCACCTGCAGCTCATGGAGGACCCCACACAAGACCAGCTGGATGACCAAAGGAGATTGTGACTCCATGGGAAACCTACACTGAAGAAGGCTTCTGGCAAGACATGTGGATTCATGGAGAGAGAAGTACACACTGGAGCAGGTCTGCTGTCAGGACATATGACCTTTAGGGACCCAAGGTGGAGCAGACTATTCCTGAAGAACTGCATTCCCTGAAATGAGCCACAGTGGAGCAGTTTGTGAAGAACTGAAGCCTGTTAGAAGGATTCATGTTGGAAAAGTTCATGGAGGACTTGACTCCCCTGGGAAAGACCCCATGCTTAAGCAGGGAAGCCTGTGAGGAGTCCTCCTCTTGAGGACAAAGGAGCAGGAGAGACAGCATGTGTGTAAACTGACCACAGCCTTCATTCTCCAACCCCTGCATCACTGGGAGGATGAGGTAAAGAAATTGGGAGTGAAGTTGAGTCTGGGAAGAAGGGAGAGGAAGGGAGGTGCTTTTAAGACTTGTTTTTATTTCTTGTCATTCTACTCTTATTTGATTGATAATATTTTTTTCCCAAGCCTAGTCTGTTTTGCCCATGACAGTAACTAGTGACTGATCTGTCCCGGCTCTTATCTCTACCCATGAAGCTTTCATTATATTTTCTCTCTCTCCTAACTCCCAGCTTAGGAGGGGAGTGATAGAGCAGCTTTGGTGGGCATCTGGCATCCCGCCAGGGTCAACCCCCTACGGTTTATTCATTGGCCTTAGAGCCTTTTAAGACTGCAACTGGAAAGCTGCATTATTTTCTGGGAGCTGGGGCAATCATTTCTGTCTCTGGGAAGTTGTTCTGCCCAGTGACGAATGCAAAGATCCTTGGTCTTTTCTAAGCCTGGTTCTGACCTCAACATTCAGTATATTCATTGTGCTGTCTGACTACTCGGTGGAAAACCTAAATATGAAAAGAGCAGTCAGGAACCAAATGAGATCAGCACAAGGCCCAGGGAAAGAGAACAGTACAGGCATTTGAACACTGGTTCTGGCACCAGCCCCCATGCCTTCAGCCATTTCAAAGGAAAAATTTTTTCTCTGCTTTTCTTGCCTACCTAACAGAGAATATTTAACAGAATTGGGGTAGTAGTCTCTGTGTCTGTGTGTGTGTGTGTGTGTGTGTGTGTTTACTCATATCTACTTGCCATGACTATAGCTACTGCTGCTTGGTGAAGTGGGTCCAGGGCCTTCTAGATGCTCATTCAGCAAGGTGGTGTCAAATCCCTTTGGAAAACAGTAACTGGGTGAAACCTGTTCGTTGCTGGATTTTTTCAATTCTATTTTCACAGGGAGTTGCATTTAGTATTTCACTGAAAAGCTCTGTTCTCTAGAGTAGAGTTGATGGGAAATCTAGATTATCTCTAAATTTTTTTTCCTTTTTCTATTTGCAGAGAATATTTTTCTTTTTTATTTAATTTTTCTAAATTCAAATGTGGTAAGTACATTGCTGAAACCAAGCTAAATGTTTAATAGTCAAATGTGAAGTAACAGGGAGAATCACATGCTTTCAGGGCTACTGTAGATCCTCGCTTTCAAAGAATAATGACAGTAGCTACATCTCCTTATTCCACCTCTATTCTGCAAAGGTGTCTGTGCATTGCTGGTGTTTTTACTGATTTCCCATCTGCAGTATTTTACCTCTCAAAATACTGAATGTTTCATTCCAAAAAGGTGCAGTGGTAAAGGATTTTGGTCTTTGCCAGCTTCTTTGATAGCAGAAATAGTTTCTTACATTACTTGTTAGCAAAGTAGAAAGTCTCTACATTTTTTAGAGTAAAATTTCTCTAAAAGGTTTTACATTATGACCAAAACATTAAAATTTCATTCAATTAATTTTTTAGCCTGCATAAGCTGCCTTTCAGGCTACAAATTGAGGTTTAAATAGCAAACAATGGAAAAAAACACTCTAGAGAGGTCAGTGCTTTGTCTCTAATATGTTCTTGCAGTTTACTTTTGTTCTGGTAAGCAGATGCTTTGAAAACTGTTCAGCTGCAGTTCAGACAAAGGTCAATATCAGGCTAGTAAATATATAATGCAAAGATCCAAATCAATATCCTATCAAAGGAGGCTCAGCACCTTCTGCCTAAAATACTTCTCAGGCTTATGCTGTCCTGGAAGACTTCATTCTTGTTCCCACTGGAGGAGCCCATCATCATATTGCAGTAATTGGTAATCTTTTAACCACCTATCCATGTAGTGAATTTTGTGATTTAAGGAAGCATATTGATAATTAGCCTTTGCTTTTTAGTACAAAATGCTAGGGTGCCAGGCTTGTATTTTCCACATAAAAGTTCAGCAACTGTTACTGGCAAAAGGTGGTTATTAGGGACTAAGACTAGAATTCATCATAGTAAGTATGGTTATTTACTTTATACATTTATGCAGTGTATCAGCCACAGCTTTGACAGTGCTCTGCAATTTTTTTTTTTCACATGAAGGCATTCAAAGCTAAGAAATATATTCATACCTGCTGTCAACAAGTGCAACTCCCTTGGAAAGCTCTGAGCCAATTTCAGCAGTGACGTGAACAGCAGCATAAATTTTAGGTCTAAATTAGTCAGAAAATAAGTGAAAGTGGGCATAATTTGCATGCTGAGGACTGAAAAGGGAAGAGTAGCTAGCAAAAAAAACCGTGCAATTAAGTAAAGGGGGGAATAGAGGATCTACTGGCATGAGTGTAGTGCATCAAAATTGCTTTTGAATTCAGACAACTACAAGCAAATGTAAATGTTATACTTAATGCAACTAGCCATTTATAGTGGTGTGAACACACCTTCTCTACCTGTTATATTAATTTCTGCATTAAAGGATGGCCTCGAGTATGTCATGTCTAGTCTGGAAAACGTTCAGCACACACCTGTATGTATGTGCTGCATACATTTCCCAATTCCCCAGTGAGCTCAGTAGTATGATTGCAAATATACTGACTCATTATGGAAGGGAATCTTGAGAAATTAAAACAAATTACCTTGATCACCTTGAATATGCTTCAGGGTTTTTTTGCTTAAAACAGCCTTTCCTGTATTCCAGCCTACTGAAGTAGATCATGGAAGGTGAGGAATATTTGTCACTGAAGCACCACTTCTTTGGTACCTGCTCAAAGGAAATGGCTAAGAAGTGTGTCATGAAATGAAGGCAGTATTTGAACTGTCAACAAGAGCTGCTCAGTTTGAGTGCTGCCATGCTTCCAGGCAGCCCCTGGCCCAGCAGGATGATTCAGTGTGTCTGAGGTAGACATCTCCATTCCAAATACAATGGGTGGGGAGAGGTGGCCACCTCTGAAATCATTCAAAGCAGCTGGCAACCTCTCTCTCTCCACTGTCTGAGCAGGTCACTGAAACTCCCACCTACCAATCATCTGGGAAACCTCTTGGTTTTGATCTGAACAAGTGTTGAACCTCGGTCACCTTCATCCACTTGAAATCCAGAGCACTGAGTCGTCTCTTGAGAGCAAGCAGCTAATGATGGAGGAGGAAGAGGCAGCAACCACTTCAGAATAACTTCATTGTTTGAACACTCTTACAAGAAGTGGGAAACATAGATTTTAAGCCTTTCTCAGACTGAAGGGGTTTGAACCGCAATTCCCTTTTCCTCAGAGTTTATCCTACCCATCAAGCTAGAGAAGTTCTTCATTCTGCTCACCGTGTGAGGCTATGGAGCAGAGAAAGAATAGGTAAGAGGGAGCTTGATTTCGAAGCCCATTGGTGAGGGCAGGCATGAGAGAGTCCTGAGGCTTGGTCCCAGCTGTCACTGCTGTTTAAGTATTCTTTACTATTAATTTGTAATACAGGCACTCACACAGTCAAGTAGACATGGTTGACAGACTGTAGAGACTAGTGTTTAATTCTGCCTGAGTTTGTACTAAGCACCACAAACATGTGAATATACTTCCTGACTTTCTCACACCCAGTGATAAGCACCTGAGACTAGCAGCATAGTTGCCTAGTTAGGAGCAGAGTTGTTCAAGGCCTTCTGCTAAGGTAGTTGAGAGAAAAAGGAAATTGAAGGAAAAGTGAGATCATTCTTCATTCAAATCACATCCTGGAAGTGTCTGTTCTTCTCAGTTGATTACCAAGTGAGCCTAGGATGATAATGTTCTCCAAAAAAACCTCTTGGTTGAATTTAGTATGCCCAAATCAAGGAATACAACTTTTTTTCTCAGCTGTTTTTCCGTTTATTGCTGCTGGTTTCCTTTGTGTCCACCTCAGAATGGTGTACACCTTTGGAGAAACAAATAGTGGAATTGTCTAAATACGACCTAAATGCCAAGACTGCTATCTAGCATCAACCTTTCAGGGTGAATTGAGGGAGATTTTAAACCTTCCCCTTGCCTCAGCAAAGCTTTCACTCTTTCACAAAACCAGCTCACAAACAACAGACCTCATTGAGAAGATACACTCAATAATCAGTCCTGAAATGTTATGTCAGTCAGCAGTTCTACCTTCTTCAACATCATTAAATACATCTTCTCCATCAAAGCGCTGTGCAGTTTCAAAATATAAAATGCATTCATCACGTTGGGATTTGTTTTCACCTATGAACATTTTCCTTATTCTGAACAGTGGATCTCCTGAAAAATTAAAAGTCCTACACAGGTAGTGACAAGACACGCAACACTGCTGTACTGGTGGTGTAGCTTGTGCAAGGATCTCTAGTGAGGAATCCCAGAAATGTTCTTTGAGGTTCCATCTAATTTATTTTCAGTATGTTATGATATATCAGGAACACACCTCTTGTCAATAGTGTGCTTCTGTAAGAAAATTTGTTTACACAAGAGAGGAGGAAACTCGTTGCTGTGAGAGTGTAAACTGGTAGAGTACCATTTAGCTAAAGGTTCCTTCCAGTGCAAATATTTTAAAGGGATCTCTGTATTGCAGACTTGGGCCCTATAGGTAATTCTGGGACCATAAGGTCTTTGGTGGCAGGTAGAGCATCTTCTTGTATGTTTCCAAAAGGTCTTATTTTTGTCTGGGGCCTTATGTCATTATTGTAGTTGTAATGACAGCAAAATCAAAATTTGGCTACTATAGATTATTTTCATTTTTTTCTGAGATATAGCTCTTAGGAGCTTTGAGTGGAGGAACAATGTTTTGTAACTGTAATCCAGAAGATATACAATAAACCCTGTTCCAAACAAAACTTTTCTAAATCTGATATCTTCAGTCCTCATGACTGGCATAAATGGCTTGTCTTTCCACCAGTGGAGCTGAAGTGAAAATATGGGTGTGTAGGGTTATTTTTTGTTTTTCTAAATAACAGAGCAATAATGACTGTAGGGGAAATGGTGGCTGATGATGAAGATTGTATTAAATTTGGGTTAGCCAGTTTCAGCAAACTAGTAGAGACAGTGCGAACATTTGCCATTTTTGTTTAGGAAAGGCTTCAGTAATAATGTCAGAAATTACTCATCAGCCTTTATATCTCTCTGAGCAGTGTTTTTCACCTTTCTGATTCTAGTGGGATGTTAGCTTGTTAATGAAAATCTAATAAAGGGCAACATAGCATGAATTCTCTGATGGTCTCCACATATTCATCACCATCTTTCATAACCATAATGATCCAGAGTAAGCTATGCACACCTTAATTGCCCATGGAAGCTTCTGGAGGAGCAGGTTACAACACAGCTACTATCTCCCTGCAGGTAGTCTGCCATGTACCATCACTTTTACTACAGTCTGAACACAAAATTTGAGGCTTTTTCATCTCCAGTGCCTTTGGGATTTAGGATCTGTGCTTTCAACAAATTTGCCTAGGATGATACATATCTTTGTAACATTTAGACTGACTGTGTATTCCCCCAAAATTGTTTTAGTTCTCGAAGTATTTTTTTGCTGATCAGTTCAAGAGCCATGGCAAGGGTGTTTCCCTGCTCATTTCACTGTATTATTTGACTTTACTCCAAAAATAAGTAGCACTGACTGGAGAGGAAGTACTAGGGAAGAAGCAAGAATGTACTTATTTAATCTCTAACATAGCTCTCGTTACGGATAAAGAAAACACAGAGCCTCTCTTTGATTTGCCTTAAACCACCTTCTCCTTCTATGTTACCTTCAAAAACCTTCAAAACCACGATTATAAAAAATAGGGCTAATGTGTTCCCTCCTGTACTATCTAATTTAAATGTGAGTTTGAACAATTGTTTACATTAATAACTCCAAGTTAAATCTACCAGCCTTGCCAGAAATGTCAGAGAAAACAGCAAACGCACCAGCTGAATGCAATTCTAAATAGGGAACTTCTCCCACAGCTTTCCCCTCATTTGAGATCTCTTCCATACTGGTAGGGATGATTTAGCCTACAGATTCTGGCAGCTTCCCTTCTGATTGTTTTGTTGCGCCAGTGTATTATGGGAATGTTTAATTTCATTTAGCAGGTCTTGTTTCCCGTTTCCCATATAGTAATTAACATATCTCCTTCTGTGCAGAGAGCTGAAAAGTTTGCATTTTATCTGCTAGGATCTAATCAGAAAGAGACTTTCTGAGAGAAGCTATTCCAAAAAGGTATTACCAATAATTTAGTTACCAATAATTTAGTAGAGGGTGTGCTAATTCAGACTCTGCTTTCATCTTTATTATGATTGCTGAGCCTGTTGCTATTAAACACTACGGTTGTTTCTGCTGCTTTCTTTACAGTACTTAGGTGTCATTGTCTCTGGCATCTCTGTGAATAAACTTTGCTCTCCCAATCCATAAAATCCGATGTCTCTTCCCACTCTATCCTAAACTGTCCTGGGAAAAACTGTAAGCATTATGGCATTGGGCCCCCTGTCAGGGTTCTGTCCCTACAGCTGCTCCACTCCCATCCTGGGGATGCCAGCAGGGCTGTGCCTGGCTGGATGCACTCAGGCAGGGAGGATGCTGTGGAGAACCAAGAGCCTGCTTCCACGGCAACAAGGGCTGCTCTTGCAGGTTCAAAAGTCAGAAAACAGGTAGGGTGCGGCGGCGCAGCCTCGTGTTTCACGGTCAGCCCCCCAACGCCGCAGAGGGGGACCGTCCGGGGCCGGGACACGCCGGGGCACACGTGGCTGCGGCAGGTGGGGGAACTGCGGGGGACGCGAGTCGCTGTAGAGGCGCGGCGAAGAAAGAAGTGTCGGGTCGCAGTCTGTGGTTCCAAGGGATTCATTAGGGTTCCACAGGCACAGGGTGACGGGAGAGGAAGAGGGGCGGAAAGCAGGGCAGGAGAGTGGCGAGAAGCCAGAGGCTACGAACCAAGAACCAAAGACTGCAGAGGGTTAAAAGGAGGGAAGAGGGGCGTGGTTAGCTCCGAAGAGCCAACCAGGGAAAGTCAAAGGGGAGGGGATAAGGAGGGGAAAAGGGTTACACCAATACGTTTACAGCATAGGAGCGTACAAACTCAGAAAGCCAATAATATGCTCAGCTAGGGGGAGGTTTCTAGAACATGAGGCATGTACAGCTCATGTTAATATGCATACCCTAAATCCTACTTGCACACTGCAACAGTAGGGTTATGGCAGCAGCCTCAGGTTCCTTGTAAAGGCAGCAAAATCCTAAAGCCAGTCATGTGCTTCGTGGTGTCAGGACTTAATCCAAAATCTTTCTCTGGATGGCTTCCACACAGTGGTCCTGAAGGCAGAGGTCTGTACTGAGGATCTGCCATGTGATCTCTCCTATTTAGAAAGTTTGGCTTAATCTATGGATTTTTTTTCCAGGTGCAAGGTCACTCCTGCATCTCTTTTGTCACAGTCTGTTCTCTCCATATGGCTACGTGTGTGACAAACAATGTCCCACTGTTTTGTGACTCCATCATGCTTGAGCAATACAGATTATAGGTTCTCCAATTCCTGGCAAATTGTTTTTTTCATTTTAAGCCTCCTGTAATGGTGCATGGAATTTTCTCTTTATCTACACACCAGTATTTATTTAGCTCTTTGATTTGATATTATCATTTTTATACAACCTTCTGCCTATGATCTTATCCATATCACATGCACTTTAGTTGTTTATGAGCTTTAGAGGGTTACTTTTGTACTCCTCAGTCTATCTCTGATTTTAAAACTTTTATCCTTGGGTGTTACCCATTCTAAAAACTGCTGCTAACTCTGAATGTCAAACAGATGTCTTAATAGAACCTCAGTGCTTCTCAGCACCTGTTTCTTCCCACTCCTCGTTTAAGTAAGCACACATAGTAATTAGTCTACCAAGACAATAATCTGGTTTCATTTTTGTTAGGCAAAAATCTAACCTTGTGTTACAGGTGTTCTCTTTTAAAGAGAAGCCCAAATGCCTTACAATATAGTTATATTCTCTTTCTACCACATTCACTCTTAAAGTGAGGATTTTGACATCTGTTCTTGCCATCCCATTATGTGGTCCTTTGCAGAGAGCTGTCAGAGAAAACTTCCTGAAGGCCTGCAGCATCAGTGTATGATAAGCATAACTCCTAGGTCCCTGTATTCCTCTCTGTCATTAGTATCAATCTATATCTAAGAGCACAGATACCTCCTCTCTTTATAAATCTAGACTTTAACTGAGATCTGCATAGTCACAGAAGCACTGATATTTCTACTAAAATCCCTATTTTAAAAACTCATCTTTAGCAGGACACTTTATTGGAAAGTCCATTTTAAAGTAGAAGCACACTTGCTTTCTTCTCTCTGTCCTTTGAACTGGGCTTGTTTCTTTTGTATGCATATGGTCCTCTTTAACCATGGAGAAGAAGGGATCTTTAGGATCAGCAAATCAAGAGCCCTGGTTTTACAAACAGTGCATGATGCAGAACCCTTGCTGACCTTTCAGGGACTTTTTACAAAGCCATGTCTTTCAGACCATGGGGAAAAAAATGCCTAGATTGTGAAGACTCAGTATATTAAACAGTAAATTCAATATATCAAGAAGAGATATAAATCAGTAATTTTTACACAGAAGACTTTTTAAAAGCTGCTTTGGCCCAAAGAGAGTGTCAAATCAGTTCAAATTTCTTAGACTTGATTGGAAGACTTTCAATGCCTGTATCAACAGCTCAGTATTTCACCAATCTGGTTGAATTTGCAACAGCATTATAACTATTCTGTGACATTAGATCATGCAACAGCATTAGTATACGATAAAGGTAATAAATTGACTGAGTTAGACAATAAACAAGTTAGATGAAACAAATAATCAAAACCTGGGCTGCAATTCATAGGTATCTTCTACAATGACATATAACTAAGATACCATAACACAGGTGAGACGTATGCCAGATTCTGTGTGCTTAAGTAGAAACAGAGAAGGTGGAACTTTACCTGCATAAACTGACATGACTGCCAGCATACAAAACTATGACATTTGTAAGCATTTGTTCACTAGAGAAAATAAAGAATAGGAAGTATTCTTGCCCCAAGATAGCACTGGAGAATTGATAGAAAAAAAGGTAAGAGTCGAGTTTTACTGCACAGTGGAGAACAAGCCTTTGTGCATGTTGGTGGCTTGATGGGGAACAAGATGCTGAAGGAAGAAGAATATGTTGTTCAGCTGAAGAGAGGCCTAACCTTCTATTTTGTACTTGTAAAAGAGCCTTTTAAATTTCATGATTGCACTATAAATACCTGACTATATATCTGAACACTTGTACTTTCAGCTACCTGTTAGCTCATGGCTGTAGCCTGGGAAAGCAGGCTGGTGCCCAAGATTGAATTGGGAGTGCAAAGCATTAACGTTTCAAATATCCAAACAGCTGAAAATCACAGTGAAAAGATATTTTGGTAATAATGCAGATTACAAAGCACAGTATTCCAGTGCATTCCCCAGACCAAAAGTAATGCAATAAAATCAGCCAGACATATAAACTTCTAAATAAACACCTCCAAAGCCTAACTTGAAAACAGCTAAATGTGTTTGGGAGTCTGTGAAGTTGATTTGTCTTCAAAGAAAGCCTATCACCAGCCCTAGCTACAGACAATGGCTTCATCTCAGTTTACATTTTTGAGTCAACGATGGAAGCAAGACCAAGATTTCTTAGGACTAAAGATTTGTGGTCCTACTATAGCTGCTTCTTGCATCACTAACCAGCGTAAGAGCATATATTGCTTCCTGAGCATTTCTCCTTTCAAGACTCCTTTGATGCAAACTGCCAGTTTAAGTACTTCATACAGAAAGTTTGATCGAGAAACAGAACCATGAAACAAGAGTGTTCTTTCTAAATTCAGAACCCCAGTGTATAGTCAGTATATATTCTATAAAACCAAGGACTGGCACAATTGCTAAGTTTATGTACTGTCACTGCACAGTCTAGAAATTCCTCACTGAAGATCTGGTGTGGCAGGAGTTTATGGATGTCCAGGGCTGTTACTCCCTGGTGTTCCCTTGTCCCACCTACATTGCTAATGGTTTTCCAACATCAGAGATGCCTTTGGTAGGATATCTATCATCTAGTTTTAGATGTTCACATCTGAACTTGTTACCTCCAGGTCTCTTTATATCCTGTGAAGACATATACATGTAGTTCTCAAGAACCACATTTTAGACATATACTTTAGTAAGAAACCATTTGTTTCCAGTGACTTTACAATGTGTTCAGATCACCAGCTCAGGTATAGACTTTGAGAACACAGACTTCTGGCAAGGTACATCTCACTCAGTTAGTCTGTATGAATTGCCAATCACAGAACCATCTGCAACTTCAATTACCTGAAAATAAGAAAATGGTATGTCACTTTTCATTTTCTTCAATGCAGGTCACCCAAATGTCCATTCTTTGGCAGCTATTTCACTTCCTAGTATTGCTTGCCGTGCTACTGTTAAATTGAGCACAGTCCTTTTCTCTTCATTGACCTTCTAGCAATTAACCGGTTCTCTTTATTACACCCTATTTTAATGTCAACTGTTTTATGCTAGAGTTCAATCACTTGGACACTCGGATGACTTCACAGGAGACTAAGAATGAACAAGATGTCCGTTTAATATATTTAGATTAGAAATATAGTAGATAATTAACTTTAAAACACATTTGTCTAAGTGAGATTTACTGAGTACAACCAAACCAAACATAATTGAAGTTATTCCATTCATTACTTGAACTGTGTTTTTACTTTCTGTGTTCTCTAAGATATGCCATTGATTTTCATAAGATAACTTTTCAGCTTTTATTTACAAGCCAGGCCAACAGAGAAAAAAGACATGGAGCTTGAGGGTCTCTCAGTTCCTAAAGATTCTCCATGTACTCCCATGTCTTTAGGAAATACCTGGTTTCATTTTGAGGAACAGAGCTTAACACATAAACTGTCTTTGGGAGTGTAGAGAGAAATTGAAGAAGTAGAAATGGAGCTTAAGAATTACCCTATTTTGAATAAGATTCCTTTCTCAGTGCTGGATATCAGCCACTTCTGGCTGCTCAAAGGAATTACAAATTTTTTATCACAAGGCTTGAGATAAATATAATGCAAAGATCCTTCTCATTTATTTTGGTATCTTCAAATAAATATCATGAAAATCAGTAACAAGCACAGTGTGTCCTGTAATTAATCTGGTACCCTTGCATTCTTTTGTATTTTTTCTGGTATTTGTTGGACATAGATGGAATAAGGTGAATCA
>VZRM01005566.1:704601-718244 GCA_013397955.1 Grantiella picta
AAAAAAAGCCTGAAAAACTTCTTGTGGACCAATAGTATATTACACTATCTCTAGTATTGGCTTTCACCTTCTCCTCAAGAGAATATTAATTCTAGATGTATTCTAGTATACTCCATGTCATCCACTCATGCCATCGTTTTCTCCCATTGAACACTGTTTTGCAGCCAGCAGGACTTCTGTGGAAAAAGACTGATAAATCAGGACCATAAAAAACATTTTAGGATCTGGGAAATATCTTTTCTTCTGAGATGTCCGTCTTAGTTCCTATCCACAAACATTTACTTGAGCTTGTGTCTCTCTTTGCTTCCTGGACAAATGACACTGTCCAGGTAACACTGGCAGCAGCATTTTACAGGTACAGCCAGGGGTGGTATTTAATGCAGAGGTAATGTCTTGAGAACATGAAGAATACCTCTTGGTCTTGTTGGAAGTTCAGTTAATTGATCACCTGTGTAGCAGTTTTCATTGCTGACCTTCGTAAAGATTTAGGCTTTCCTTAATTTACATATTAACAGCATAACAGCTTTGGCAAGTTTGTTTGTGGTCTTGGCTCAGCAAACAATGTCAGTGTTGGTACAAAACTATTTTGATGTTTCCTTTTATACTAAGCCATACTACATTCAGAAAACTAACTTATAAAAATTTTATAAAAACTTATAAAACTTACAAAACTTATAAAAATAAACATGGAAAAATAAAACTTATAAAACTTATAAAAAAAACTTATAAAAACTTTATAAAAATCAAGCATAAAATTATGTATCTGTTCTTCCACCACTGACAAGAGAGATAATATTTCTCTTGTTCCTGAATAATGCAGTGTGGCTTTTTGTAACTTTATGCCAGCTACAGGAAGAAACCCTCTGGTTTTAAGACAAACCCACCACAAGCCATTTTCTTTTAAAATCATATGTACCATCTCACTGAGATCTGTACATTCTATCATCCAATAAATATTTCATTAAACAGAAATATGTATCCTCCCTTTAAAATTTTAAAATAGTTATTAAAATGCACAGAAAGCTGCACAACAGATGTTCTAGACTTTTGTAATAAAATATATTCTGGAAGAGATAAGATAAAACGTAACATAATTAGTTTTCTTTATGGTGGCTTTGGGTTTGTTTTTTTTAAGAGATGGCCTGAACTGACATAATAAAATTATTAAAATCTTGTTTAATCACTTAGAATTTTTTATCATGTTCATTTTTATATTTTGAAACATTTAAATGTTATTTTTATCTAAATTTTTATTTGTCTAAGTAAATGCACGTAAGTTCTCTACCAGTGCTCATGCTCCTGTTTAGCAACTGGCAAGTTGTTTTTCTCATGTAAAGAAACAGTTAATCATCTTGAAATATACATTCTAATGTGTCAATGCAAACACTTAAGCTCTGCCCTTTTGTATGAACACCAAAAAAAAATTAGTTGAACATTAAGACTCAAATAAGAAAGCAGCAGTGAGATGCCAATGCTGTCTCTTGTTCCTCATAACCTCAATTAAAACGGCAGGGCTGTGTGGAGGGTGGGAAAAAAAAAAAAGCACAGAAAAAAGGGTTACCAGTAGATAGGCAGGGTAGAACTGTCACTGTTTGTGACTCCTAAAATCTTAAATGATGAGAATTTAATTAGTTTGATTTGTGTTGCACACAGGTCTGTGAGTAGCTTGTTAGCCACCGTCATTAACAGGACTGGAGAGCTTGCTGCTTTGTAGCAGACAGTAGTGTGAAGCAGCAGCAGCAGCAGCAGCAATGGGGAGCAGGAGCAGAAGAAGGAGCAGGAGCAGGAGCAGAAGAAGGAGAAGGAGCAGGAGCAGGAGCAGGAGCAGGAGCACAGCCCTCGCTGCACCTTGGAGCTCAGAGCTCAGACAGGTGGGCTGCAAACTCACCTGTCCTCCCTTCCCCTCCCATAGATCTGCTGCCGCAGTTCGTCTTCACAGAACATTGCACAGAAAGGGTTAGCTTTCAGAGAATTCCCAAATCTTTGATTTACTGTGATCAATTGCATGATTAGGCTGGATGTCATTGAGGATGGTGATTATCTAATGGGGGCACTGTGATCTCTGTAGCAAAGAAACTCTGCTGGGGAGGAAAAATTCGCAGAAGACATCAATATGCATTTATACAAAATACCTCAGGGCATCTTTGCAACCAACAGACTGTAAATTAAAAGAGCTTTTTCTCTGTTAAGCTAGTGAAGGAGACATGCTTGCATTAAATTTGTGTCAGAAAGCGAATCTTGATGTTAGTGGTTTTCTTTCAGCTAATGCATTTAGCCACACTAAGGTACGAATTTAATCACTGAGCTATTCGGAAGGTATCAAGCGCAGACATTAAACAGGATTATGCAACAGCCGTCTGCACTTGCTAATTAAAATGTGGAAAACAGCCCGTGTCAAATTATTTTGTTTAGACAATTCATGGCCGGGTTAGGTAGTTCAGCAGTTATGCAGTGGTTTTACTCTTTAGTAAGACTTTTACAATTTCACAATGACCTGTATCATTCTAAGATACAGACTTTAACTACAGCCAATGTCATTGGGCCCAAAAAGAAACTTTAACCTTTTGCACTGAAGTAGGATCTTTAATAAATAGTTGTCATTTTATTTGTGTAGTTTGGAAAGTATATTGAACATAATTTATAGAGCCTGCACACTATAAATTCTGTTCACCAGTAGCTTCAAATACCAATTTCACCTACACTTCAGGTAAATTATGGTCAATTCTGGCTTTTAGAAGACTCTTTTTTAATTTTAAAAAAATGAGATATGATTTTGCTTTTAAATGGACTCACATGAATCTGAGAGGATTTGCTTTCTAATGGTCCCTTATTCCAACAAAATTTACTTCTGCAAGACTGAGTTGTAGTCACGAGTTGTACCAATGTGCTTTGCATGTATCCAGCAAGAAAGATCCAGAAAAACATTCATTCGATCCTGTAGCCTATTCCCTGTGACCCACCAGCTTGCCCCAGGGAGAGAGCCGTCATCTGGATGAGTTGTTCTGGCAATCTGTGTCCTGTAACTCTTTCCCCAGTGCCCCAGTGCACACCCCTGCTGCCCTGATAACATGACCAAAAGTTCACCCCTTGACCACACGCACTGCCTGCAGCCCCTGCTAAATGCCACATGCATGTGGGAATGCAACATGCTACAGGGACCACCTTCCTTTTTGCTTTTTTGTTGCACATTCTCCCACCTCCTTAAGTGACTGGAGCTGTATCCTTTGTTGTAGGGTGCTCACCCAAGAGCCATGAATCTCAGAGTTTTAGATGAGGGAACTCACTGTCATACATGCCACAGCTCTTTGCTGGTGCATCTGAAAAAAAGCTGAACACAGGGATTGGACAGTGTGTACCTCAGTCTACCTACGTCATGGAGCTAGGGCATGTCTGAGCTGTCTCTCCATAGCAAAGGGGTAGGAAAGCACACCTACATTCTTCAGTGTGACCCACAGCTCATGTGGCCCACTGTAGCCAAAGTTTGGGCACTACTTTTTTAGTGCTTGAAAGCTCAGTACGTGCCATCTCTCAGAGTCTTGTCAGTTAAGTGAAACCCAAAAGGAACCCTAGTGCAAGAACTCATGTGACCACAGGTAGGGTTATGATGGCCATTGGAGTTGCTTCAGTGACCAGTGTAGGAGGTCTGGCTCATCTGTTCTTCTCATGGTTATTTTGTTGGGTCCCAAGTTCCTTGTTCATCTAAAGAAACTATCCATTGCAGTTTTCTTCTCAAAGCATGCCACCCTTGTCCAGCTCAGAATTCAAGCAAGATAAGTAAGTTTGTGTGTTCATTAAAAACACCACTGAAATGATCAGCACAGGAGCACAGCTTAAAAATTTACATTTATATTGTCACCATTATGGTTTAAACCCAACGCCTGCTACGGATGAAGAGAATTTCTGCCCTACTTCTGCCCTCCTGCCCTTCCATCTGCACTTCCCTTACACTATCATGCACAGATGGTTTTGCATCTTTCTAACAGTTTGGCAGTTACCATTAGCAATCCAAATGTTAAAAACTTTTAAAAATAATCTTGAATCTCACTGTTTTGTGCCAGAGTCAATTCAGTGACAAAATTGCAGCCTCCACAAAGGAGTGGAAGGATGCTGGAGTTCGTCAAACTTATGAGTTAGGAGAAAAGATGACTTGAATAACTCTTATAACAAAACAATCTGGGTTTTAAGCAACATAGATTCAAAAGGGAATCTTGAAATCAATGAGCAGAATGCTTTAGGAACTTCCCCAACCACTGTTTTCCTCCTTGCATGAAAATGACTCATTAAAAGGACACATCAAATTGCTTTCCATGTCTGTGAGAGTGAACACCAACACAATTGGAGAATTTGCTAAACTGTTACATTGAATGTGATATACAACAAGAGGGTTAGGAAGCTGCTGCATTAACGTGTGGGAGATGATAAGAGAAAAACACAAATGTCGATGTAAGAATAGGCAGGAAATTTCAATTTGCAATTATGCTTTAGTTTTTCTTAACAGACGTTGCAGTTTGTCAAACAGAAAGAAGCCTAGTTTTGTAGTTCATGCTCCCAATTTTGAATATAATTTTAATGTAAGTGTACAAAATGTTTGGTTTCATGCTTTAGGTTTGTTTAGGTTTTGTTGTATTATTTTTGCCCTCCATTCTAGACAGAGCACTCATAACATTCATCTGTCTCAGCTGGAAACAGAACCACATTTTTAGGCCCACGTATAGATGCAAAGTGAGACTTGGTGTTTATATTTGGTGGTTATAGACTGCTAAATATAGAGATTTCATAGCAAAGAAGTCTTTTAAATGAAGTGTCATAATAATCACAGAAAATAACTTCTACCCATCCTTCTGTAGGCAAACCCCTAATAGGGCCAAGTGTCAAGAAAACTGAGCTGTAAAAAGAAGGAAAAACCAAAATCTGCCTTTCTCTCCCAAAATCACAAAGTGCCAAGAGGACAATGATCCTTTTTTTTGGCTGAAGAAGGAAGTTGCACTGTGCTTGTATTTGGGGCGTGGGCAGGAGTATGACAAGCACATCCAAGAAAGCCATTTCTTGATAGTCAAACTCTATCAGAGAATGCACATCAAGCTGCAGACATGATGCTTCTCTGTCCTTTAAAAACTGCCGTCTAAATCATCTAGCTGAGGATCAAGCTGCGGTTTCACTTTCCCAAGACAAAAGCATGTTTCCCTTTCAAGTATGCAGAATTCATGTAAAATACAGCGCAATTTCTTTGAAAGAGCTGCAGAGTATTCATATCACTCTACAGAATCACAGGTTGAACATCCCCTAGAGTTGTGCCCCACAGACTGTGGAAGGAGACTTCTCCAGTCCTTCTCCTCACCACTAGTCCTCTTGGCAGCTTTTGTTTCAGGCCTTTGGTCAGTGAAAGGGGAGTGAGCTCACAAGGACCTGAAGACAAATGGGATCAATAGGAAGTCCTGGAAGGGTGTCACCCCTTGAAAACAGCGAAAGAGTGCATTATGGACATGATTTCACGTTCTATTAGGAAGGTGTAAACCCTGTGAAACTCAGGGCAGTTGTTGCTTATTAATATAAACTGAAAGCGGCAGTTGAATCGATGTTTTAGCAGAAAAGGCTGTTCACTGTGATAATTAAGGAGACTCGAACAGTTAACCTATCAATAAGAGCTGTGCCAGTCAATTCAATAGAAGATCTCATTTTCATAAAGATTTCACGTGAAATACTCTGCATGCTATTCTGTTCCAGGAAAGAATCAAGTAATACTGCATTAAAAAAATGCATACTTCTTGAAGCAAATATTTCATTAATTTGACCTGACAACATTTGGGATCATATTTTTCATAACACAATAATACCAGTGAATTTTACTATTTGCCAAGGGAAAAGTGTTACTATCAGGATGCATCCTGATTGTGTTCAGCTAGTTCAGCTTAAAGGAAACAATGGAGCTTACAGACATGGTAGGCTACCATTCAAGTTGGCAAGGTTCCCATTAAAAATATTCCTTCTTTTTAATATCTCTTGCCATCCAAGTCCTATGTGATGCATATAATTTGAGCATTCTCCTTAATGAATCACAAATGAAGGGCAGTGTCTACAAGGGAATTTCAGGGGAGGTGTACATAGGATCCTGTGTCACACTGAATGAGCATCTCCAGAGCAGGAAGTCAGAATTGAGGCCATGATCCAGAGGTTCTTGGTGGGAATATGACCAAAGAAAGTTTTGGATCTAGCCCAGAGAGGGCACAACACTTCTCCAGAAGTGTTTAGTTGCCAGTAGGATAAAACCTCAGCTAAGAATATATAAAATTAGAGGACTTCATGCATTTTTTGACATTTAAGGATAGTACTGCAGAGCTTGACAAGACAAGTTTTGTTTGATTAAAGAGCATGGCATGGCACCCTGAATTACCAAAAATAAAATATGTATTGTTATATATTGCTACTATATGTTTTCTACAGTTTGTATATGAGAAAGTATGATTAAAAGTCGATGAGAGACTGTTTATAAATTTTGATTGCTTCATAATTTTAACTCTGAGCAACATTTTTATCATAATTATAGGCTTTCTTAAAGCATTTATGCAGATTGTTTTATTCAAAAGGGGTTTATTCCATATAAACTCCACTCTTTTATCTCTCCATAAAATCAGTGTATGAATTCCCAGCAACCACAACTCCACTAGACAGTCATCACATTAGTAGCAGAGATATTTTCAAACAAGACAATATTCCTCAGATTTTTCTAAACATTATTTCCTGCTTTCCCAGCGAGTGTCATGGTGGCAAATAGTAATCCTGAGCACGTTTGTTACCTCTTTATGTGTCTTTAAAAGTATGAGGAAGTTTGTTCTCCTAATTCCTCTGTGATGTTCCTGTGTGCTACAGTAGCCGTTGTATCTATGGTTCAGTGGAGGCTTGGGGAGATTAAGCCAGATATCTCACATCTTCCGCTCAAGGATATGTAGGTCCAGGGATTTAGATGCAGAGCTTATATTCATTTCAGTGACAATTTTCTATCTAAATATCATGGAGCCCTACAAATGCTGGAATCAAAAGGACTTACCAGAGACTTTAGGCTGTTTCTTAATCGTTATTAATAGCCAGTTGATTGCACTGTTTCAATGCATGTGAGCAGCTTTTGAGAGCTGAAGCAGGGTGTGAGTCCATGACTCCCAGCTCAGATTGGCTCATATCCATATTGCCTGTGATGAGAGGGCTCCAGAGAAAACCATCCTCTTTCCTTCCTCCAGGTTTTCTCACAAAGGACATGAGCCAGCCAAAAGTCCAGGATTTCTGCAGTGGCAACAATTAAAGCATCGGAACACTTCAGTGAAGCATAAGGCAACAAACTGACAGCACGGCTGGACCTAATGTAACAGCAAAGCAATATAACCCGATAGGTGACCCAGGGGCAGTCCTGGTAAAACAGCAAAAGTGAATCATCTTCACTGGAAGAGGAGCCAAACAGCTCCTCAAAAAGGTTTGAATAGTTTCATAGCAGTCACTGTCTCAGCAAGCTATGCCTCATTATGATCTACTCATCCCAATGATCTGAGAGGGAACTTCTTCAGCACTGGAACATTTATAAAGTAAATAGAAAATGTATACCCTTTATTTGCATATACTCCTAGGGCATCAGATGAAAAATATACTGTCACCTCTCCCAGGAAATACAAATATATGATGTTAAATGTATACAAAATATGTGCAACCATTCTGCCATTGCCATTAAAATCTGATCTTTTAGTACATGTGCTTGGATACTCATAAACTGACTTCTTAAAGCTGTAACATGTTCTGGTGGGTTCATGACAATGATGACAGTCTCTGAACACTTCATTCTTCAATGAGGAGTGTTAGTTTGCCTCAGTCTCTTTGAAGTTAAGCCTGATGCTAAGCCATGCTCCATTTTAAAGCACTACCTTCAACTTTGATGATTTCATCAAATGACTGGATCACATTGCAGTGGGATAATCTAATCTTCACCCCATACCTTCTGCTCCTAAGCCACTTGAAAAGCTGTTTTGCTTGCACTTTGGTCTTGGAATGTGTATTCTGCACTTGAATGGTGTGGTTCGGACTTCAGACCCTATTGAATGGGGAAAAAAATCTAAGACCTAAACACCACCACCACCACCCCACCAAAAAAAAAAAAAAAAAAAAAAAAAAAAAAAAAAAAAAAAAAAAAAAAAAAAAAAAAAAAAACAAAAAAACCCCAAAACACAATACAACANAAAAAACCCCACCACACTGAGAAAACAATTCCATTACCACCTGCTGCTCTAAAACTAAATGAGAGACTCAACATAAACAAACAGATTTCTCCTCTTGATTTTCATAGTTTGCATGTTACAGAAGTCATAACTTCCCTCTGACTTCACTCCAGTATGGATCAGGCATCATTCCACAGCAACCACAGGAACCAAGCCCATGGAAGACACAATTTTGGTGAGCTTTGTTTTCCTGTCTACAACACAAACCCCATTTAATCCTTCAACACTAAAATCGAAATCATCTTTGTGTATATTTCCAATGTAATTTTAGTAATTTCCCAGCTCTATCATTTGAACTTGTTCGATGGTATTCCACCTTGAAAACATGCTAATATTAACATTTGAAGTATGGGAATAAATACAAGTTGAGTGCCTGGATGACACTGCAGTTGGAGAGGGTGCTGATCAGTATTACAGAGCAATTGTAGGTCAGACAGGTTGTTACTGGATTTAATTTCAAGACTTGATAAAACTGCTGCATTTAGGAAAAAATCTTTTGCTGTATCAATCATATTTTGAGTTTTGATACTTGCGACTGTTTCATGGCAGCACAAGAAACATCTGTGTCTATGATGGAAAGCAATCAAATACTCATACAAGTATATTGGTAAAAAAAGCAAACACATTAGAGGTAACAAAATGTCCATTATTAAGTAGCAAGTGGAGATTTTTAATATCTATCAAGGATGTCAATAAATTTTTTTCCAGATTTGTTGGTCACTTACTTGTTTGGAAATAAGAGTCATGTTCTACCGTAGCCTTTCTTTGCAGGCAAATGGGCTGGATAACAGCTACAGGCATTTTTCTGCAGGAGGAAATTGAATAAAGACAGTCCACGGCTCCTCTCTAGAGCCAGGGACCGGCCGCAGAGCAAGCCGAGCTGCCCATCAAATTTGCAGCTACAATTGACTTAAAATAACTCCGTGGCAATTATTCCAGAGTAAAACCTGACTTCTTCTTTGACGATGCTATCCGATGCTAGGCTGTAGTTGGTGTTGTCAAGGCATGGAAGAGACCTTACCTCGGGGCTGGTGCTTGGGACCCGAGGAGTCCCCAGGTACCCTCAGCGTGGAGCACTCCAGGCAAACCTCTGCGGGTTTTTTAATACATTTTTTTAAAGCTAGGGTTTCTGAAGCAACAACTCTCAGGTCAGACCCGGCAGCAGAACGTCTACTGTACCGCCCCAGGAGCCCTGGAAAGGGCTGGGGAAGGTTCCGAGCCCCTCTCCGGCAGCCCGGGGGTGCGATGTGCGCAGAGCGGGGGCACCTCTGGCCGGGCGCGGGGCTGCGGACATCCCTTTCTCCCCGTGCTTCCCGAACACCTGGGGCAGGATTAGCCAGTCTCAGGCATTCATTGTCGCTCTGCAAACTAAGTGTCGAAAGCCCCCGCAAAGCAACAAACAAAACCTGCAAAGAGGAAAACGCTGCAATCAAGCAGCAGAGCTTTGGGGATTTGGAGACGAGCGTGGAGAGAGTTCGGATCAAATGGGATTTAAATGTAAACAGCAGTAACTGCATATGATCAATAATCACCCCGTGTGCATTCCTCTACTAAGCTAACATCAGCTAGGACAGTGCAAATATTGCAAGTGAGTACTCGACAAGGAAATCAGCTGAGCGTGTGTTTAAACTGTGGTTAATTATTAATATGAACAACTCTTTTCATTTAAATATTTCGTTTAATCCACTCATATCGACTTGTCTACGAAGCTGCATGTCTAGCTTCCAAAACGATAATATGGGTGCAGACTTATTCTGGGGGATTTGATATAATCCATATAATGTCATTCATGCAATGAATTATCATCTTTATTCTTCTTGCTTCCTTCTAACCAGCTGAGGCAACGATCAATTTTTCGTGTAAATACTTATGACATATTTTAGATGTTCAAAGGAAATTTGTCAGGAAGGTCCTTCAAAGTACAGGGGAAAACCACATCTCGGTGAAGATATGAAATGCGAGCTCAAAAGGAAAAGCAGCTCATGTTTCAAATAGTAACTGCCGAAGAAATTAGTTGTGACTATTACTTTCCTGCTACTGCTCATGATATCTTGCCATGTCCTAGGCGGGTGCCCTCCGCCCTTTGCAGTGGGTCTGGCCACCTCATTGCACGGTCCCTCGTTCACCCTACGGAGTCTGTGCTTCTGCAGCTGCCTGCTCGCTGCGTCTGCGGTCTTTTCTTCCCTTGCCTCCTTTTTCAAATCCCTCGGGTCCCATTGTAGAAAACAGTCCCTTAAACCTCAGAACCCTTCTTTGCCTTCCTTCCTTCCTTCCTTCCTTCCTTCCTTCCTTCCTTCTTCAGATTTGGAAAAGCGACGACAGGTTGAATGAGTCAAGAGCCTTGGTTTCTCCGTACACACAGCAATCAGACCCTTTCAACGAGCCATCATATTTGTCCTTAATTTCGACTTTCCCAAGCACTGTTCTCATATTCCAGTGTTTGAAATGTAGGAAGATTTAGCATAATTTGGAGGTCAGATTTCTAAATAAGCCTACTTTAAATAACAAGCTCACACGGGAGATTGTCAGTATCTTTATTTTGTATACAGTTTACACACTGGCACCGCTTTTTAAAACCCTATATGTGGGTTAAAACTCAATTTTACAACCCACATTTATGTGAGATGTAGGTTTGACATCTGTTTGCCAGAGTGTTTTGCACTTAGCCTAACACCCACTATTAAATGACAAAATTGTGGCAGGCTGTCAAAGCCAGCTGACTGACAGCTGCTCTACTTTACAAAAAAGCCCCATTCAAATATTTGCAGGGTTGAAGCTTTCTGTAACGCTGTCGCCATTCTCCCCGTTATTTAGCATGTAAAATATAAGTCAAAGTTTTAAAGCTGCTTTCCAAAATGTTGCGATTTTTCCATATAAAAAGAGCGAGCGGTGGTTGCTGGCGGGGATCCAGCGCCGAACGCATTGGGTGGATATTTCGCTGGGTCCCCGCGTTCCTCCTATCTGCACAAACCCGATAAAACTGTCATTTAGCAGCGTTTCTTAATATTGCAGCTAATTAGAGCCGGCGTGTTATTGAAGTGAGAGCAAAAATCCACTTAAAAGAAAGGGGAAGGAGGGGGGTGGAAAAAGAAGGGAGGGGAATTTTCCGTGCAGGCAGAGGTACGCAACCGGGCACGGCTCACAGCGACACCCCCCCGGGAAAAGGGACGGGCTCTGGGGAGGGGACACCGAGGGCATCCCGGCACTCCCGCAGCGCACCCCCCCCCTCCTTTTTGCCCCCACCTCCAGGGGTCCCTCTGGGCAGCTCTGGAAGGACGTGCAAGGGACGGCGCTAGCGGAGGGTGAGCGCTGAGCCTTGGCCGAGATCTCTCCCACTTCTAGCCTCATGGATGAAGATGTAACATTTAATTCAGGTCGTTAATACACGCCCGTCCGTTCTCCTGTTCCCCCTCCGAGCGTCAATATGAGTCTGTAAAGGGCAACGGTAGTTTAAACTTAAAAGCAATCTGCTTTTTATTCCAATATCTCTAATGATTGTATGTGACTGATCAACTTAAAATAGCTGACTAGGTAATTCCTGCATGCTAAGGAGTCTTTGCAGCAATTGCTGGGGTTTATTTGAAACTCGGGTGCTTCCCGCAGCTTTTGCGAGACAAGCAAAGCTCTGGCTGGCAAGAGAATCGGAGGTTAATGTTGGGGGTGGAGGGATGTATGTATTAATTTTTTTTTTTTTAATGAGGACTAGATCCACCCCCTGATAAAAGAAAGAGACAGTCCGGCCACAGGAAGGCGGCTGCCCGCGGTGTCAGTTCCCAGCGATCTGGCCCCGGCACCGTTGGTCACCACGCAGGGCACAAGCAGCCACGACCCGCCTGGATGCTACAGCCGGCTCCACCGGCGGGCAAAGCCATCCCTCTGTTCCCCTCCTCCCTCCTTCCCTCCCTCCCCGCTGCACATCCTCGGCACAGACGGGCAGACACACAGCCGCACGGGCGGAGCAGAACGGAAAACGGGGCACTCTCCGCTTTACTTGAAAATCTTTAGCTGATTTGTGTCCATTTTAATAACCTCTATCGACTTTCTTCCCTAGAGCGGTTGTCATGTTGGCAGAAAGGGACTGGAAAAGACTATTTCGGGGAGGGAAGAAAAAAAAATACAGGAAGAAAACTAACGGCGCTGTCTAGGAAAGGGGAGGTGATGCCAGTGAGCGGTACAGGGCGGAGGAAGAGCGGACCCTCCGCAGCGATCCTGAGCGGAGAGGGGGAGGTTGACAAAGCCCGGCTCCATCCCGAGGGAAGGCCGGGAGAGGGGGAGCGAGAGGGGGGCTCTGATCCTCCCTGTGAAATCCAAGTTTATTGTCAACAAAGGAGGATCTGGCCGGGCTCGGAGCCTCCGCGGTCCCGAACTGTCGGAGGCAGAGTACGGCGAGGGGGAGCGGGAGCAGGGTCCCTGGGCGGCCGGGGACCTTTAGGGAACCGTGGGAAGGGCAGGAGCAGGGTCCCTGGGCGGCCGGGGACCTTTAGGGAACCGTGGGAAGGGCAGGAGCAGGGTCCCTGGGCGGCCGGGGACCTTTAGGGAACCGTGGGAAGGGCAGGAGCAGGGTCCCTGGGCGGTCGAGGCGGGCGCTGGGAGGGACGGGAGGAGGCGCGGGGAGCCCCACGGCGCCGCTCAGGTGCGGGAAGCAGCACCTAGGGTGGCTCTTCCCTTCCGAGAGGCATCTCTCCCAGAGAAAGGGGCAGGGGACAGTAGCCCAGCAGGAGCGGAGAAGCACAAATGCAAGGTTAGAGGAGAAAGTGCGTGTGAGAGAGGGAAAGGGGAAGAGAAAGAGGAGGAAGGCTCCGGGCTCCACCTCCCCGCTCCGCGCGGCGCTCCAGCTGCTCTCAAACCAACTGCTCAATTCTATTCACTGCCGCGACGGAACAAAAAAAGTGGCTATTTATTAGAATACTTGTTTGGTATTGTTCGGTGCCACACAAAAGGCGTTTCATTATGTTGGGGTGGGGAGAAAAGCCCCTCTCTTTTTTTCCCCCTTTCCTTTTCTTTTTTTTTTTCTTTTCTCTCCAGACCGAAACAATAACTTGGAATTGTCTTTAAAGTCTTTTCTATCAATAATAAATTTCATTTTCTTCTCTGTCTCCCGCTCTCCCTCTCTCCCCCTCTCCTGTGCAGTGTGTATGTGTGTGCGTGCGCGTGTGTGTGTGAGGGGGAGAGAGAGAGAGCGAGTGAGCGAGAGAGCGCGAATGGTGAGTGTGCGTGTGTCGCCGGGCACTCGTGGCTCGGGCACAGCCGCCTGGGAGCTGCGGCTGGGCGAGGGGCGAGGAGGAGACCGCCGGCTCCGTGTCGCGCTGCCCTGAACCTGCGGGCACGGTCGGAGGAAGGTGTGAGCTAGGCTAGAGCAGAGGAAAAAAAAACCAAAAAAGTAATAAT
>VZRM01005570.1:11801-29711 GCA_013397955.1 Grantiella picta
AGAGAATGCAGCCTGGGAAAATGTGCACCTCCCAGTGGGAAAAGAGGTTGAATCAAAGCTCACCCAGCCAGAAGCAGGAAACAGGGCACAGTTGAAATCCCTCCGGTCCCAGCTAGAAGCAAGGAGCAGCCTCTCCTCCTGGTGTCCGAGGATGAGAGTGAGTGTTCCAATGGCTGGCTCTTCTCTTCCCCTGCCCTGCCCAAGCACACCCATTGTTTCTTACAAAAGAGTTGATAGCTCTTAATCACCCAGCTATTTGTTGCTTAGTAACAGTGATGGAGAAAAATTCTAAAACCTCCTCCCAACCTCTGACACATGCACAGCTGGTTGGGAAATCCCAGTCTCTTGGAAAAGGCATTTTTGTAGCCATGATGGCTCACAAAAAGCCAGCTAACCCTGTTGAAAGCCACTGACCTCTGAAAAGTGAGCACTGGCTGCCAGGGCAAGATGCTTTTGACCTGGGATTTGTGTTTGCAGGATCCAGCCCCAGGAGAGGAGCAAAATTAAACAAGAGGCATGTAATTATCTTCAGAGGTACCTGTCAAGATGTCACGGACACAGTCCTGGAGAGGACCAGCATGTTATTTGTTTCTCATAATGTAGCAATTATCTTGTT
This sequence comes from Grantiella picta, assembly GCA_013397955.1. Lineage (NCBI taxonomy): Eukaryota > Metazoa > Chordata > Aves > Passeriformes > Meliphagidae > Grantiella > Grantiella picta. The sequence goes on from VZRM01005570.1 coordinate 12,418, forward strand.
GTAAGAGGGGCTCTCTCCAGTGCTCCCTCTCCGCCTCTTGTTTTTCTTCCACATCTATTCACACATTATTTAACTTTTGACTTGGACACAGCAGGTAAAAGCATTTAACCGTTTGCCTGCTTGCTCAGAGAGAGCTGAGAAGGGGAGGAGGAAGCAGCAATTTTTGCCTTAAATTTTCAAGTTTTCAGTGTTACATTTTTCTAAAGGAGGGGGGAAAGAGAAGGGAACGTAAGGGGAGGGGGGAGCAGGAAATGGCATTCCACAAAGACAGAGTCACATTTTCCAGCATTATAACATGGTCTCTGCTGTCCCTAGCCTTCACTGGGAGATGCATTCCCATTCCACAGTGGAGAAAAGGTCAGCGGTAAAAATTTCGCAGGAACTCCACCATTGTCCTTGTGGGATGTGTTCATCAGGAGGAGAGAGCTGGGCTTCTCGCTCTGTTGACAGAATCCACATCACAAAACATATTATCGGGGGGAGGGGGGGACAGGAGACCCATGGCCAGATAGAACCCATGACTTCACTTCGCAGGATTATTTCCCCCTGGCTTGCTGGATACCCCTGGAACCAGAGGGGATGGACAGATGGATGTTTTGCTGAACAAATGATAAAGGCAGGAGAGAGAAAACAGGGTGGATGTCTTTTAAACTGCTGGAAAAGTCCCTGCATCAGGGGAAAATTAGGTTTCAGTTTATATAAAGGAAGATTTAACTCTGTGACGCTGCCAGGTATGGATCTACTTGAGCTTGCCAAGAGCAATTGTAGCAATCAGGGCCATGTAAAAGCATTAGCCCAGTGATAGTCAGTGAGTGAGTGAGATTTTTAAGGAGAAGTAAAGTTGATCATTGCTTAATAACTCATTCTCCTGTATTCAACCAAAATGAGACTGAATGACAGAGTGGCTGAGCTTTGCTAGGAAGCACATATGGATGTGAAGCAAGGGGCTGATATGTAGAAACATGAAGCACATAATGTCCAAGAGGAGTTGCTAGTGCCGGTGAAAATGCCTCTTCCCATTTCGACTGATGCCCTCAAGGGAAATCCTCTGGCCCTGACAGAGAACAGCCTGAGAGGATTGTTTATAAAAAGCAAAATTATTAAAATCAGTTGAAAATTGATTGTGTCTCTCTTTTGTTACACATCCACAAATACAGGCATGCCAAATGCAAGTTCTGCCCTTCAAAAAGCATCCCTGCAAGCAGGAAGGCAGCAAGTTCTGAGAGTCTCCAAACAGTGTGGTTTGCCACTTTTTTTCTCCAAACTCAAAACAAAGGCTTGACTGTGCTTGAGGAAAGGACCAAGTGCTGAGAGCTTGCACTGGGACCCTGTGTCCAGAAGACTTTGAAGTATATTTGAGTTTTAAAGGGCTGCTTCTGAAAGAGAGGCTTCATTTTTCTGGCAATGAGTTGCCATTTGGTTTTGGTTTGTCTTCTTTTTCTAAAAGAGTCACCAGCCTCAATCCCAAAGTTACTTTTAACTTCCTTTTCACGTGGCTGAATCCTCCCCACCTTTCCCAAACCATATCATGCTGCTCCCATGAAACAAGCCATTCCGTATGGGTCTAGGCTGTAACATTCCCCCAGTTATGAGACCACATATGAGGCATCAATATTTACATTACACTGTTTACCCAGGCAGTATGTACACAATGAAGTTACCTGAAGCGAGAAGGCCTCGCTCTGCTCACTCTGATGTTTCCTCTCTTTTCTGTGCATTTCAGAGCATGTATGGCACAGCAACGTGTGGTCAGTGCCCGGTATCCGCAAAGGCTGGGGGACGAAGGGATGGAGAGCAGCTTTGAGGAGAAGGACTTGAGGGTGCTGTGGGATGAGATATTCAACACATCCCGGCCATGTGTGCCGGCACCCAGAACCTCCCTGTGTGCTGGGCTGCTCCCCCAGCGCAGGCAGCAGGGGAGAGGAGATTATGCCCCTCTGCTCCACTCAGGTAAGACCCCATCGGCAGAGCTGCTTCCAGCTCTGGGACCCCTGACATCAGAAGGATGTGGAGCTGCTGGAGTGAGTCCACAGGATGCCATGAAGATGCTCTGAGGGCTGGAGCCCCTCTGCTCTGGAGACAGGCTGGGAGAGCTGAGGGTGTTCAGCCTGGAGAAGAGAAGGCTCCAGGGAGAACTTAGACCCCCTTCCAGTGCCTACAGGAGCTCCAGGAGAGCTGGAGGGAGACTTTGGACAAGGGTCTGGAGTGACAGGACAAGGGGCAATGGCTTCCCACTGCCAGAGGACAGGGTTAGATGGGGTATTGGGGAGAAAGTCCTCCCTGTGAGGTTGGTGAGGCCCTGACACAGATTGTCCAGAGAAGCTGGAGGTATTCCAGGCCAGGCTGGACATGTCTTGGAGCAACCCAGTCAAGATGAAGGTATCCCTGCCCATGGTAGGGCATTGAACTAGATTACTATTTAAAGGTCTCTTCCAACTCAAACCCTTCTATGGTTCTGTTGCATATTGCAGTGTCCTTGAATGCTGCTGTGTTTGCCTGAATTGCTTTCTCCAGGAAAAAAGCCTCAACTTTAATTTCTCTGAAAGCTCACACCCTATAGAGAGAAAACTGAAGTTTTCAGTGTGTATCTAAATGGTTATAATTTTGCATTTTTTGGGGTTTCATCCTAGTCTTCTAACCATCAGTAGTAAAGTCCTTAAATCCAGAGGTTATACACACATTGTAAAAAGTTTAAGGAGGGTGAAAATTCCCTGGGGAGGTCAATACCAAGCACTCATTTTTTGTGCATCCCTATGAATTGTGCCTGTGTCTGGCACAGGCATCATGCAGGTTTGCATGCTTTCCTTGAAAGAAAGACCCCCACCCAAAAAAAATCGTAGGAAATTTCAGTTGCTTTGGATGTCCTTAAGGGGCTGGAGGATACTGGGAATGGAGCACTGAGAATTTTGCCCTTGTGGGTCACCTGCAGGGCCCACGGAGTGAGCCCAGGCTGCAGCAGCCCTGGCATTGAGAGTGACTGCAGGGCTGGGTGCAGAGGAAAGGTGCCCGTAGAGGTGGGCTCTAGGGGAGCAAGTGGCTGGGGGTAAATGCAAGGTGCAGCCGTGCCAGCCTGGGTTGATGCCAGTAGAGTCCGTGGGTGCAGAGGTGCAAGCACAACGATCAGGTCTTTGTAGGGGGAGTGCTAGGAGGGGCGCAAAGTGCTCAGGGAGCTGCGGGGTGACAAGGCGTGGAGCTGCGTGCAAAGCCGGGTGTGAGAGTACAATTCCTGGAGAAGCGGTACATGCAGTAGCAGTGGGAGCAGGTGCGTGTGACGGCAGGAAGTATTTGCAGAAGTGGGTGCAAGCAGAAGTGGGTACAGGGCCGAGTGCTAAAGGGGGAAGGTGCCTGCAGAAGTGGGTGTGAAGGCAGAAAAGAGTCTGCAGAAGTGGATGCAAGGTGGGGAAGAGGCTCGGTAGCTGCCGGGGCGGCTACGAGGGGGGAAAGCGTCTGCAGGGCACGTGAGATTGCAGCGGGGTTGTACAGGTCTGCGAGAGCGAGGAGAACTCCGACAGAGGGTGCAGGCGGGGCGGGGACTGCCGCTGCGAGTTCTGCCCACGGTCGAGTGACATTATCAGCTCAAGGATGTAAAGCCAGCGAGAGCACCCCGCGTGTGGCGGCTCGTTGGTCTAGGGGTATGATTCTCGCTTAGGGTGCGAGAGGTCCCGGGTTCAACTCCCGGACGANGTTCAAATCCCGGACGAGCCCATTTTGGGATTGGATTTTTGCCTCTCCCCGCGCACAAGCAAAGCCGGGGAGGGTTTTGTTTTTTTTTCCCCAACTAGACCGCGTTTGGCCACGTCCCACGTAGACATTCTCCTCGAATACGAAAGTACACCCCGGGGGAGTGTGCGTGGGGACAGAATGTGGAAAGAGGGCGCGAGTGGGAAAGAAAAAAGGAGAGGACAGAGATTTGAAAAAGGAAGGGCTCGTCCGGGATTTGAACCCGGGACCTCTCGGACCCAAACCGAGAATCATACCCCTAGACCAACGAGCCGGCTTTCTAACCAGCCTTTTGAAGGCTCTATGACAACAGCATGGGTGTCTCTATGGCCGAGGAGTCATTCTGTGCCCGTTTCTGCATGCAAAATCGCAGAATCCCAGATTCTAGAGACACTTTCCACTAGACCAGGTTGCTCCAAAACACCTTCAGCCTGTCCTGGAACACCTCCAGAGATGGGGCTGCCACAGCTTCTCTGGACAACCTGTGTCAGGGCCTCACCAACCTCACAGGGAGGAATTTCTCCCCAGTATCCCATCTAACCCTGTCTTCTGGCAGTGGGAAGCCATTGCCCCTTGTCCTGTCACTCCAGACCCTTGTCCAAAGTCTCCCTCCAGCTCTCCTGCAGCTCCGGTAGGCATTGGCAGGGGCTCTAAGCTCTCCCTGGAGCCTTCTCTTCTCCAGGCTGAACACCCTCAGCTCCCCCAGCCTGTCTCCAGAGCAGAGGGGCTCCAGCTCTCAGGGCGTCTTCATGGCCTCCTGTGGACTCACTCCAGCAGCTCCATGTCCTTCTGATGTTGGACCCCACAGCTGGAGTCTGCTCTGCCGATGGGGCAAAGGGGCAGGATCCCTTCCCACAAGCCACTGGCCACATCATATTTGTATGGGATCTGGAAAATACCAGAACTGTTTTCTTCTTAATATTTTGGGAGTAAAATGAGGGAAGACAACTCCCCAAGAGATAGTTTAATACCATTTTGCATGGAAAACAATGAAGATTTTTTCCTTCACCAAAGCTCTGTTTCTGAAGCCATTCTGGAATAGGCATCATTTTCCTGAAAATTGAATTTTGTAGATGTCAAATCCCCCCAAATGACTTACATTGTTTCCCAGTGCTCTGCAGCAAACAATCCCGCACCCAAACAGAACTGCCACCCATCTGTACCTGCTGCTCTTCATGCAGTACTAGCAGCAGATGAGATGAAGGAATTTTGTTTTGTTACAACTGAAAACAAAACATCCCAGCAGACATCATTTAGGCACTTACCTGGTGCCGCGGAGTCAGGCCCTGCTCCTGTAAGGACTTGCCCATGTGTTAGGCTTGTGTGCAAGAAGCAGCCCAGCTGCAACAAAGCTTGAGAGGGTAATATGATTCACCATTTAGAATTTAAATCAACAATCCAGCTTTGGGTTTTTTGTAATATTCTCATAACATGGAGAAAGAGTGAACGCTCAATTTTCTAACATGAATCTGGTGCTGCACTGACTAAACATCTCATGTAGCTCCAGAGATTCTGTGCCTGCTCGGTGGCCAAGCCTCTAAGTTAATCCTAGGGCTCACGGAGGGTCTTGCCATACTGTGGTCCAGGAGATGGCTGCAAACTCCTCTGTGGTGGAGGTATGGCTCTGCCAATGGCAATGCTCCCCAGCAACATGCCCCCAGGGTATTAGGACTGAAGAGTGTTGTTAATTCAGATTTGGAGACACCTGAGATATTTGGGCTTTGATGGGTGCTTTGAAGAGTACTGTGTCCAGCTCTGGGGTCCAACATCAGAGGCACATGGGGCTGCTGGAATGAGTCCAGAGGAGACCAAAAAGATGCTTTGAGGGCTGGAGCTCTCCTGCTCTGGAGACAGGCTGGGAGAGCTGGCTGTGCTCAGCCTGCAAAAGAGAGGGTTCTGAGGAGAACTGAGTCCCTTCAAATGCCTAAAGGGGCTCCAAGAGAGCTGGAGAGGGACTTTTCACAGGGGCCTGGTGTCCCAGAACAACGGGAAATGGTTTTAAACTTAGTGATGGCCAATTTAGACTAAATATAAGGAAGATTTGAAGATTAAATTAGATATAATGAAGAAGTTTTTTACAATGAGGGTGGTGAGCATCTGGCACAGGTTGCCCAGAGAAGCTGTAGTTGCCTCATCCCTGGAAGTATTCAAGATCAGGTTTGACAGGTCTTGGAGCAACCTGGTCCAGTGGAAGGTGTCCCTGCCCATGGCAGGGGGGCTGTAACAACATGAGCTTTAAAATTCCCTTCCAGCCTATGCTATTCTATGATTTCCAGCAAGACTTGGTGTTCAAAACCCCTAGATGAACTGTGGTGGCTCCTCATTGTGTTTTCACGTGGTGGCTTCTCAGCATCCATCCGATTCCAATGGCTAAGGAGACCTCTCCAACCTGTAGCACGGCCCCGAGAGATGCCACAGGGTGCTTGCTGCTCCAAGGGGAGGGTGGGGCTGGCAAACAGAACGTTTGCATGCAGTACTAAGTCACCTTGTGCACATGAAGTGAGCCAAGCAGAGCCTGCTCAGAAGTTCCTTGATTTTGCTCATGAAATGCTCTGGTAGGCGTGATAAATACATGTCATAATGTTGGCTTTTCGTAAATATTACAATGGATACTATGTGTATTGTTTTAATTCTTTTCTTATAGAGGTAGCCTGGTTGTGAAAAATTCTTGTGTAATGATGACTAAGGTCTTTCTTTCTAGTACTAGCTGAGTTTAATAGTAGCTGTCATAGTTTTATTAGAATGCTTGAACTGTCTGCTTGAACTGGATAACATCCCACGAACGGACCCTGCCACTGACACTCCAACTATCAGCACCTGTCGCCTGAAGGAACCACAATCTGGGAGTGATAACACAATCAATGAAAGACGACTGCACATGCTCTGAGGAGGCGGATCAGTTTCCAGAACATGCAAAATAGTTTGGAGAAAAATATGAATAACTGTTTATGAATATGCATTAGGTTGAAGAGTATGTAAAGAGTGTCTCTGTCCATACCAGGTGTGCTTTTTCAGCTGAATGCCAAAGCACCCAGCGCTGACCTTTTGCTTTTATCTGTCCCCTATTGTCTTTTATTAAATCTTTTTAATCCTAACAGGAGAGTGGACCTCGTTTTTTCTCTCAGGGAAGAAAAAACCAGCCACAGCAGGTCAGCAGGTTCCCTTTAAAAGACAACACTGTATGTAATAAATGAAGCTGTTTGAGGTGAGTGGTTGGGTCCCTTTTTGTGTGTGTGGTTTTTTTGATACACAGTGGTGAAACACAGTCCTTGTGGGGTCCTTCTTTCCTGCTGGAGCAAGCTGTCAGCTAGAGATGAGACAGCAGAGGAGGATTAGCTGCAATCCTGTGTTTGTTTGCTTTAAAAGCAGCTTAAAATTAGTTCCGTGAATATCGTCCTGCACAGATTGCTCCAGAAATTAATAAATCAGACTGCCAGAAAACTTGATAATGCAAACCAGCTCCATTCACAGCATGCCAGACCCCCGTCTCATTTATACAGGATACCATCATCTCTCCCAGAGTGTCTCTGGTTTTGCACCACTGGATGGAGGAAAAAACTGATGATGGACTGATGATGTCTCAGAGTTCAAAATTACAAAGAGTGTTGTTTTCACACTTGTAATTTCAGTGGCATGTGAAAAGGATTAATGCAGAAGAAAAGGCCACCAGGTCGGTCCACAAAGGTCTACCATGAAGCAGTGACCAGGGAAAACCTCCAGTGTATCTGGCACTTTATCTAGGTACTGTCCAGTATCATGAAGCTCGGGAAGGGTCTGGAGCACAAGTCTGGTGATGAGCAGCTGAAGGAGCTGCGGGGCTCAGACTGGAGAAAAGGGGGCTCAGGAGGGACCTTCTGCTCTCTACAACTCCCTGAAATGAGATTACGGTGAGGTGGGAGTTGATCTCTTCTGTACTAAGTGATAGAACAAAAAGAAATGTCCTCAAGTTGCTCCAGGGGAGGTTTAAATTGGATACTAGGGAAAGTTTCTTCCCCAAAAGGGCTCTCAAGCCCCAGAATAGTCTGCCCAGGACAGTGGAGTCCCCATCCCTGGAGGGATTTAAAAGCCATATACATGGCACTTGGGGACTTCGGTTAGTGATGGACCTGGCAGTGCTGGGGGAATGGTTGGACTCGATGGCCTTAGAGGTATTTTTCAGCCTAAATAACTTTCTGATTTGGTGAAGCCAAAGGGGAATTTATTGCTCTTGGCAGCAACTTGTACCTGCTGGAATGGTGCAGAGGAGACAGATTCTCCTTGGAGGTGCTCAGTGATGGGATGAACAGTATTGGCCCAAAATGCAATATGGGAAATTGCAGTAAGTTATCTCAGTTTTCTGAGGTACTCCTGAGCGTATCCCATTTCTGAGGTGTCCCATTTATTTCTAATGAGCATTTGACATTGCATTTTATCCAAGCTCCCAGTGGGGTTAAGGACAGTGTTGGAGATTGACAGTGTGTATTCACTGACACAGAGGAGCATCCATCCTAAATGAGGGACCTGCTTTTGGGTAGTAGCTGCACTGGGATTTCCCCTGAACCCATGGAAAAAAGACAGACCTCTATGATGAAGCCTGAATCACTTGCTGAAAGTTTCCCAGTGACCAGTGAGATCCTGGAGCAGCCACAGTTCAAACCAAGCATGTCTCATGTCCTTTAGAAAGTCCAGAGTTCTTACGCTCAGATTGATAAATAAGAGGGTCAGGTTGGCCCCAAGGCCCCTACAAACTGATCTGACTTTGTATGATTGAAAGTCATGTATCACTGTAGTGTCTTGGACTTCTCAGAAACTGCTGAGAACAAAACACAAAAGTATCAGCTCCTGAAAACGCGTGATTTGAACGATTCAGACCAAGAGCATTTCATAGATGCCTTTTGAGTTGGCATTGAAATCTGACTTTGCCCTCCAGAGTTTACCAGAGCTGGAGGACAGCTTCTTCCATGGGGAAACTCCAGTTCTCCATCCAGCAGAGAAATGTTTTCACAGGTGAAAAGACATTTCCTTTGCCTCAAAACTGCATAAGTTTTGGTGCATAGTCAGCTTTTACCAAACAGGTTGGTACAGCTACAATGGCAAAAACCAGCCTTGGACAGCTCCCTCTTCATGGATTTCATGGCCAACTGCTTTTAACCTATTGCTCTGTCTGTTTTACTTAATATCTGTTGTCTCACTGCTAATCTATTATTCTACTGCTTTGGGTATAATCTCTTATTCTGTTGCTTGCTGAGGTAGTTTTGCTCATTCCATGATCAAGATACTGCTCTTCCTATTTTGTTGTTTTTTGATTTTTTTTTTTAATGATGATCTACCACTTCTATAAATGATCCGCTGGATTTCCAGACATTCAGCAGCCTCCCTAAAGCAGTGACTTCCAGAATACTGCTGGCCATTACATGGCCAGATATGCATGTGCTGTCAATCCGATACATCCAGGATGAGTTAGGCTAATGCTCTGTTTTGTAAACGTTTTTTATATGAAGATCCTGGACAAGTGGATGCTGTTTTGGGAAGTTCTGGCTGCCCCATCACAGTGTGGGAGTTGAAGAATTAGAGACTAAGTGTTTCCCATTGTCTCATGGGACCGCACCCCCTGCTTGATGCCCACACTCCAATGTTTGGGTCTCCAAACCTTTGACTCTATGATGACTAACAGAGACCTAACAGAGACCCTTGGAACAGCCAGGCCAGACAGCAACCTGGCTGACAGAGGACATGTGGAGGTCAACCATATGCTATGTCAGGGAGTGCAGGTCTGATTAATGTCAGAGTCCAAGTTCTGAAGGATGAGAAAAATACATTCATATCACTCTGTGTAAATCACACTGAAGTTTTCATCAGTAGACAAAGGCTACGGGGAGGAGGACTTGGAAATGCAGAGGTTAAGTGACTTACCCCAAGCTGAAGAGCATTGCAGGATAGAGATTTCCAAACATTCAGACCAATCACTTGGTCACTGGGGTCTCAATTTCTTTAGTTAGTGAGTTTTTATTTAAGAATGACAGTGCATTATATTTCCTTGTAACTCATGGACACCACCCCACTGTGTGCAGGCACAGATCAAAGAGACAGCTCATGCTCACAGACTTGCTGCCAAAAAAGGTTTCTTTTCATGCCTTGAATTTGAGAACATCAACAGTATCTAAAACATTCAGCAAATTATTTCCTTTCTACTTGAAAGCAGACTCCCTTCAATTAATTTCCTCCTTCTTTGGTGCAGGTTTCCACACTCTGAAAGCTCCATGCACAGGCCAAAGAAATAAATCAGATCCTAAGCATTCAGCCCCATTGCTCATTTTGCAGATCCATGTTTCGCAAGAGATAATTTCAGTTGCAAACAGCATCCTGCTCACAAAAAATTGGCAAAATAAAAGTAATTTCTGAAATCACTGGCCACCAAATCCCTGTCTAAGCTTGGAGTGATTAAACCTGGGTTATGATACAGTACGAATGTGCAGGATGCCCTGTGTAATACCTTGATAGATTCTGCTGCCAGTGTCAGATCTGGGGGTAATTGCTTCCCAGACTTGTTTGATCACCATTCCCTTCACTCCTGGCCTCAGAACTGAGAAAGATTCTCTGAACTTTTGCGCCCCTTCCACAGGCACAGGCGCCTGTCCGTGGCTTCCAGGGCTGAAGGCTGAACTCTTAATTCAAATCCAAATTGTAGGTATCAGCTCTGGCCTGATGGCTTATCAGCTAAGCATGGATTTGAAACCAGCACAGAAACTGCTGAATCATCCCATGAAAGACCTTCACCCTGGAGGGGGCTTTGGGGGTCTCCAAAGACCACCAAGACATACAGAGAATGCATGGTGCACATGCTAATGATATTAATGACTTCCGAGAAATGATTTGTATAACCACTCCTATCCTGGGGAATGTAATGAATGTTCATGAATTTTACCTCTGACATAGTGCCTTTGGAGGTACTGAGGTGTGTGTGTTTGGTGGAAACAATTCCCCCACACCCGGTGCACCGAATAAAGCAAATACCCACTTCTCTGACTTGGTCTCTGAAGTGTCTCCAGGCTCTATTGGGGCGAATCAGAACACACTTGGGTTGTTCTTCCGGACTTAAGGGAGTGTGATCATGTTCAGTAAAGGGTTCAACTCTCACTGAACTCGCGTAGTCCTTGGGCAATTTTAACTCCAGGAAGGAGACCAGATTGGTTGGTGGATGAGCTATTCCTACCAGGAGCACCCAATCTGATGGTTCCCTCCAGTGTTGCTGTCTTCAAGATTCACTTCTCTGTCCTCTCCTGCCTTCTGTGACTCTTAGTAGATACGCAGCAGTGATGGCACTGGGAGGCACAGGGCAGACCAACATTTGAGAGGCTTTGCAAGATGGTAATTTTTGCAGTGTTCCCAAAATATGTTGACAAAAGAGGGGATCTGTGGAGGAAAACCCCCACTGAAGGGTTTGGGTCTCACCTCCAGATAAGAATAAGTGGAAGGGAGGTGACAGCCCTGGGGCATCATGTCCTTGCTCTCAAGACATCCCAGCAACAAATGGGTGGGAGCTAGGAAGAAGGGCCCTCTTCAGGCCTGCTCTTCTCCAAAGTGTCCCTGCTGTGCTATTAGCACATTTAGGGTGAGCAGAAATCAGACACTCGAATGGACGAAAGGTCCATCCTACCCCCAAATTCATGTAATTATCCAAGGATATGCCTCCACACTGATGTCAGCTGGGAGCCTGCAGAGCAGCAGTGATGTATTTGGTGAGAGCACAGGCTGATCTGTGGGATAGTACAGTGCACACCCTCTCATACCCTGGAGAAAATGAGTGAGCTCTGCTCTTTCTCATTAAGAGACATGATTTCACTTCCTCTTACCTCACACTTACCACAGGGTTAAGGACATGGATGTGTGCAGTATGATTAAGTGCAGTTTCACACCACTGCCTCCATGACCTGCTCCCGTGTCCACACCAGTTTTGTATTTATATTACCCAACAGAAGCTGGTTAAACCATTGCTGTGTCCATACACATGCACACACATACAAAAAGCTTTATAGTTTTGGCGGAAATGATCCAACACAATACATGCACAATGTGTATGGAAGGCATATAAACTATCCTGGATACGCCACAGAGAAAGGAAAAATATTTGTATTTCAAAATACAAGTGCTATGCTTCAGTGCTGTGTGAACAGATGCCTCAATAAGAAGCATGGCATTAGTGGGGTTTTTTTGCTAGTGAGTCCCACATATTAGCACAAAGTCCCACATATTAGCACAAAGAATTACAAGGGGGAAAAAACATTATGCTAATCATGTATATTGGAAGTGTCTAACCTGCCAAGCATATATATTCATGTAATCACTTTGCAGTTACCTGGTAACCACAACAAAGCACACTTAGAAAATGTAATTACAGGGATCCATAAACTCATCTTAAATTATCACCTATAGCGAGGCACATATTATTAGATACTAGATTCTCCCTTAGATCAGAATCTCATGTTCCTCACATCTAATTTGAAATAACTATCTCCTTATTGCCAAGCGACAAAATCTAAATGGAGTCAAATAAATCCTACTTCACAGCAAGACAACTGGACTCCTATTTTTAAGTGCTTTGAAGGTTTTCAGAAGGAGTCAGGTTCCATTGTTGAGTTTTAAATATTATCTAAGCTCACTGGGAACAATATACATTTCCACCGCTTTTCTCTTTGAGTCCTCTTGTGAGGAGGTTCATGCTCTTGGCTTGTCCAACAACTGCCTTTGCTCCCATGTTGGAGGGGGTGGGACGAGTTGAAATGAGGTGGAGATGTCATTTTACACACTCATCCCAACAAAAGCCAAAAGAGATGTAGAAGGATGTCCTAGAAGTGCTCTGAACACAATAGGCAGGGAGAAAGGTGCCGCATGAACCTGGGCCATTTTAGGAAAGTCAGTATGTCAGATGTACCATGAAAATGTCCTCAGTGAAGGGTCCCTTTTGCCCAGCAGGACACAGATGGAGTTGACAACAGGTGCAGCTTCCCTGGAGTGGCTCAGTGTCTTCAGCACAGCTGATGAGGAGCCAAAGTATCAGTGAGCCCTAACGCATGGATACATCAACCTTCTCCAGAAACAATCAGGTCTCCTTACCAGGCTGGATGGCTCTGAAAACAAAGACGTTTTTCTCCAAACCCCAGAGACAAGGTGGGGGTCTTGTCACAGGCAGCTAAAGTCACAGGCAGCTGTAAGGGGGTGAGAGGGATCAGGGACTCAAATGACAGCAGAAGTAAAAAGACATATTGCTGCATGCACTCAGGAGCACAAATAATTGTTCCTACAGGGGATGCATATTGTGGTAGAAGCTATCATGAAATAAATTCAGAAACACAGGGATGTATTTGCAAACACTCTTAGTCAAGAAAAACTGAAATCAGGGACAGACACTGATCCTCAGTTCCTGGTAGTGACCAAGGAAGTGTTGAGTGATGGCTCTGCTCCAACTGCCTACCCATTTTCTCCCCTTGCTTTTGTTGCTTCGTCCCAAATTGCTTGCTCCTAAAGGTAGAAGGCAGACAGAAAGCAAGCATTTATAATTCTGTGATAAGTCATTCCTAGAGACCTTCAAGTGCCTAAAGGGGCTCCAAGAAAGATGGAGAGTGACTTTGGATAAGGGCCTGGAGGGACAGGACAAGGGGCAATGGCTTCCCACTGCCAGAGAGCAGGGTTAGATGGGATATTGGGAAGAAATACTTGGCTATGAGGTTGGTGAGGCCCTGGCACAGACTGTCTAGAGAAGCTGTGGCTGCCCCATCCCTGGAAGCGTTCAAGGACAGATTAGACAAGGCTTGGAGCAACCAGGTCTAGTGGAAGGTGTTCATGGCAGGGAGTGGAATGAGATGATCATTAAGGCCCCTTCCAAACCAGACTACTCTGTGAATCTGTGATTCATATGATCCATGTCTAGGGTGAAAATCAGAAATTAGTGAGAACTTACTTTTGTGCTTTGAAGGGATGGCCTTTTATTTCGTTCATTTCCACTTCCCGAAATCTGAATATGCAAACACACACAAAAATCCACCAGAAAAAAAACCTATCCCCTCAAAAATGACTGAGTTCAAGAGAACCACCCAAATTCATTTGAAATCCAACTTTTAAGAGTCCTTAGTCTGCATTTTTTTGTGTGAAAAGAGTGCTTGGCCCATGAAAAATGATGCAAAATAAAGGTCAAAATGCTCCTTTCTATGAAGGTGCAGACACACAGACCCTGGACATTGTTTGAATGTGCCTGCTTAGTTTTTACACCGGATTGTGCTGAAGTCAGGACTCTGAAAGTAGTTTTCATTTCAGAGAAAACTACACTTCCTTTGGTTGGGAAAATAAAAGTTTTTACCAAGACTTTAGGCATACTCGATTTATGATGCTAGGACCAAATTATAAATGCAATTTGTGTATCAAAAATCTCCTTGAAATCTCAATTATATTTGACATATGTGTTTTCTTTTCCTAACCGAGTATGGTTTTGGGCCAAATTCTTCCCTCTTTATTCAATACTTTAGTAATTGGAGTCTTTCTTACTGCACGCTTCAGATCTGATACCTTTCTTTCAAACTAATGCAGGTTTCTCTCAGAAAAAAAAAGGAAGACAAAACACATTCTAAGAGCATTAGCTCTTTTTCCATAGCTCTCCATCTGGTACATGATCTGTGATCATACCTCCAGGTCATTATGCTTGTAATGTTTATTGAAAAAATCAATCTTTAACTTTAAGACTTTACACAGGAAATACTAAAGTAAATTAGGACTCTGTACACCCATTTTCAGATTTCCTTTCAACATCACAGTACCTACTTCTTTCATGAAAACCATCAAGATTTTTTTCCCCCCAAGCCCTTCCATTTTTGTATGATTAACAAAATTTTCTGGAAATACAATTTTCCCAGCTACCTTCCTTATTATGTCTAGCCCGTGTCAGCAGCTAAGCGGTTATTGACACTCTCCTTCCCTATTGGTACTAAGACTCCATGAAGCTTATGCAGAACTTATACACAAATGTCAAATCATTTTTAAAATATGTCATAGGAAAAGATCAGCCAATTTCTAGCCACCTATATTTCAGAAGGTATTGGCTGGTATAAAGTAGAGTGTATATATACATACATTTTAAGAAACCACACATTTTCTGGGCCAGAATCCAAGGGAGTACGCAGTAGTTTAGTCAGTTATGACTGGATGAAGAGCTAGATGGAAAACGGAGCATTCTCAGAGGGTTTGGGTGCATGCGAATTTCTTTCCAAAACTGATGCGAGTGGGGGTCATTAATTTCACTTTTATTTTGGTAGATGAAATGTTGCTCTTCTGGATACTCTCAGGAGAAATGTGAAGCCACATCCAGTAGAGACAGGAACCTCCAGCCCCTGTCAATTCCTTCTAGCACCGAGGCTGAACACACCCTATTCATGCTGCTTCTGGGTTGGGACAGAAATACTGTGACATACAAAAATTTTAGAAAATATAATATTGCAGTAATGGTTTTGGTTCTGAGGACAGACAGCCTCGTGACATGAAGCCACTGAGACAGACCAGGCAACGAAAGCAGAAAATCCAAAGGACGCTTCAGCTTCTGGTGCTCCCTCTAGGTCTGACCCTGAGCTGCTTTTTTTCTGTGTAACATTTGCCACTCAGGGCTAGAGAAGCAAGGAGAAATTTAAGCAATGTTGACTTTTTTCCCTTTGTTTTTGCACTTTTAAAAAGGTGTTGGAAGTTAGGATTTTTCTTTTTGGTTTTTTTTTTGGCGAGGGAATTTTGTCCCATTTGTTGCTATGAGACACTTACAACTAATACTTAAGAAAAAAGAAGTAGCCAAGCTCCAGGGGAAGGGTGCGGCTGGCTGACTACTCCCTTATCTGGGGGGTTTCTCTTGGAGGGGCAGAGCTACAGTGTCATTTGGGCTGGGGGAAAGGGGCTGAGCACAGCTCCTAGCACGCTCTTGCTCTCTCGGCATCGGAAGGGAGATGCCACCGAGGGAGATGGGAGGAATATGCCACCACTGCAGAGCTCTGTCTCCCACTTTTCTTCTCCTGCCGTGAGTGAGGCTCTGCTTGTAACAGTAGCCATTAAAATGAGACCTTATTAACACCCTACCTCACTGGAAAGGACTCTCACCAGCTACCGGGGTGCTGCAAGGGAAAGCGCAGGACCCCGACCCCCGCTCTGAGGGAGCCTCTCCCGGTTCAGGAGCCCAGCTACCGCTAGCCAGCACCACCGCTTTTCTGCCACTGTTCCGGGTTTCTCGCTCCACTGTGACTCCGCATCCCCCTGCCTGCCAGGACACATTGCAGAATCTGCAACTGATACAAGGGAATCAGAAGTTAAGAAACAACTTGTTAGAAACTGCTCACCACACAACAGATCTATTGACTTAACACTCATTGTGTTTGCCAAACAAGGACAGTGATACTCTAGAACTTCCACGCTGGCAAAAAAACCAAATTTGTTGTTCTGGCCTTTGGATGGAGATAAGGTCAGTGGAAAAGACCTTCTGCAAAGACCCCTCCATGAAACAGAACTACACAGGCGCAAGGATATAAAAATTACTTTTGAACTCATTATAATACTAAGCGAGGATAGGTTATGCATATGTATAAGCGGATTGAGAAACTATGAATGTGTAACATGTAACCACATATATACTGAGCTATACGGGACTGACAGCACATGTGTCTTTGGAGGGCTACCTCCCACGTGCCCGGCGCTGCAATAAACATACTGGCTTTACCACTTAAAATTATATAGGTTGTGAAGTTTTGTCTTTTTCCTAAATCACAACAGCTACAGAGTTTCTGCTGCCTCTTGCCTGCTCCCCCGGGGGCGCCTGCCTCTGCTGTTCCAGCCGCCAGTTCAACGTTCCTGCTGCAGCGCATTTTACCATCCAGCCCGCCCACCATCATCCACGTGGAGAATGAACTCGCGCCACAGCGCCCCCTGCAGCCGCGGGGGAATCATCGCACCTGCCCTGCCCAACTGGGAGCCAAGAGCGCCCTGCTGGCTGTGACCATAACTGCACCACAGGAGAAGGTGCCTCATAGTCCAGAGAAGGCTGTTACTGGATTTCTGGTTTTGTTTGTTGCTGCTGTTGTTGTTGTTTGTTTGCCTTGTTATGAATACTAGTAAAGAACTGTTATTCCTTTTCCCATATCTTTTGCCTGAAAGCCCCTTGATTTCAAAGTTATAATAATTTGGAGGGAAGGAGTGGGGTCATATTCTCCATTCCAAGGGAGGTTCCCACCTTCCTTGGCAGACATCTGTCTTTCAAACCAAGACAAAGGGGAATGAGGCTAGTTTGCAAATCCAGTCAGGCAGTTAGAGCTGTTAGCAACAATGTTGTCTTCAGGTGGAAGGTGCTAGTGAGGGGTAAGATATTCTTGTTGATATTTGATCCCTTTGATATAATTAGAGCTGACGTGTCCTTGGGGTTTGTCATGGAACCAACTCATCTTCATTATCCCAAGAAAATGCTGTGTTTAAAACACAGCTGAGCTGTACAAGGCTGTCTTCAATGATGCCAATGGGAAGTTGCATAATGGTAAAGTTTAAAAGTAATCAGATCTCTCTTTCAATAATTGTGGGACTGT
>VZRM01005570.1:31977-75699 GCA_013397955.1 Grantiella picta
AAAAAGGAAAAAGAAAAGAGTGATTACGTTACAAGGCAGCACGCCAGAAAGCTGACCTGCGTACAACTGAATGGCTAAACCACCAAGAGGACCAGAATTTGCAGCATGGTTCAAGCCCGGTCTGGGATGTTCAGAAGCAGCTCAGAATTTCCCCAGTGCTCCAGGCTATTCAGAGCAAAACTGCAGGTATAGGCAATTACAAAGACAGCTGACAGCTGCAAAAAAAGCCTGATCCAAACTTTTCCAGGGCTCTGTGGTATCTGGATCACAAGTTTGCAGATGACAAGTAGCTTGTCTTTTATCATATCCTGCTTTTGCAGGTGGAAATCATTTGTGTGCTCTATTGCTCAAACGCATCTAGAGCTATAACCTCACAGGCACAGTGCTCCCAGGAACAGAGCCCATATCCTGAACAACTGGAAATCACTGGTGGGAGAGAGAAAACACTTTATGAAAGCATCTAGGAGTAGGTTTTATGTGGAAAGCAACCACAGACTGTGTAGAACCTAATTGAAAGAATAAGAGTAAGAAGAAAAAAGGATGACAATGTCGGAGCAAGACCTACTAATTTAACATCTCTTTTTCCCCCTAGACATTGGCAGATGTATCCTCTCTGCCTTTTGGGACCACAGATTCGTAGAATGGATTGGGTTGGAAGAAACTTTTAAAAACCATCTAGACTAAACTCCATGGCAATAAGCAGGGCCATCTTCTTCTAGACCAGAGTGCTTAGAATTTTGTCCAACCTGGCTTTGAATGTTTCCAGGGATGGAGCATCTACCACCTCACTGGGCAATCTGTGCCAATGTTTCACCATCCTCATTGTAAGATATTCTTCTGTGTGAAGTAATCCCTGTAGATCAACCTTTTAGACAGTGGAGTACATGGAGCTAGAGCAGACACAGCAGATCTGGCCATCAGATGATTTAAACCAATCATAAATTCACCCTGTGGTTTATGTATTAAGCTCCTAACAGTACAGTTTTGGTGATTACAATTCTCTTGGCGGGGGAAAAGAGAACATCCTGTGAGACAGGTAAGTTTTTCTTCTTGTGGGGCAATATTTGGGTGGATCTGGGGTCCATTTAACCCTAATCTGCCCTTGGCTTAATGTCTCGAATTCCTTCTCCACACACAGGCTGCTGCTTCAGATTTCATTAAGCTCCCAACAAATGTGCAAGGGTTTGGGGATGGTATTGCCATCAAA
Source organism: Grantiella picta (assembly GCA_013397955.1). Classification (NCBI taxonomy): domain Eukaryota; kingdom Metazoa; phylum Chordata; class Aves; order Passeriformes; family Meliphagidae; genus Grantiella; species Grantiella picta. The sequence goes on from VZRM01005570.1 coordinate 33,185, forward strand.
GGATGGAGAGGTTTAATGCCACAGCTTCCATGGTAATTTCTGTGGAGCTCACCCAATCACCTGCATTAATTCCAGCTGTGCTCACAACTTCTTCTAGAGAGGATACAGAAGAGAGAAAATGCCACTTGTCTCCTACATCTCAAAAGGAAAATGGTCAGTCCTGAGCATCAGGGAAAAAGGGAGATCCACTTCAGATCACTTGGAGATAGTGTCTGCAGGGAACTAGGGTGCAGACAGAGGGATTGTCTTGGCAACAAAATAAAATTCTAAAGAGGTAAATAACCTTCTGCCATTTCTTTTAAAACAGAGCATAAGAAAAGCATAGTTCCCATTTCTCATCTGGACACCATCAGAGTGATGCATTGCAGCTCTTTCAGCACAGACCAAAGCAAACAGGCTCTTGGAGACCTCTCTGATGCTTACCAGGATAAGGCATATTCAGTGAGGTGGGTACCCCTAGTCTGCCCTCTGCTTGGATCCTGATCATTGTACACAGCCCGGCTGACTGCACAGGAGGAATCAGAGTTACTGGCACATCTCATCTCTCATGTGCTTTTGGCAGAGAGAGCCTGGCCAGCAGAGAAGGGAAAAGGGAGTGATAGCACTCCAGCTGTTTGCAGACCAAGTGTAGGCTCATCCCTCAAATTCCCAGCACTGTATTCCCCAACAGAAAATCTTTAAGGACTGCAGGGTCTCAGAAGATCAGCAGCAGGGTAAGAAATAGTAAATACATATTTTGTAGCTGGCAGATGGGAGGGAAAGAAAAAAGTTACAGAGTCATGAAGTAACTTGAAGCAGAGTCATGAAGTAGAAGCAGTATCCCACTAAAACCAGTGTTAAAATGAGGTGAAGATTTTTGCATTTCAGGAGCTGCAGCTTCTGTGGGTTGTACTGTCCTGCTTTTTACAGCATCTTGAAAGCAAACAAGATGAAACTTTACCATTTGCTTGCACTTTTAAGAGGATAAATTCACGAGTCAGTAATACATCTGGGGCTTTTCAGGGTGTTGCCCAGTTATTGCACCATCGAGGCCAAAATCAAAGTTCTGGGTCCCAAGAGACATAGAAATTGCATCTGTCCTCAGCTTTGTGCAGGACAAACTGTGGTGCATACTGCAAGGTGGGAAGTTTCACTTATAGCCTTGTAGGCACATCACTACTTGGTTCTGCTGACCTTGTCTGAGAAGGAGAAGTGTGGAAACAAAAAGGTAAAGGAACAAAGCACCCCTCCCTGAACCTAAAATCCGCAGTAATATTTGGGCTAATACCACCAATTTCAGATGAGGCTAAATCTCTGAATGTGTGGTTTTTTCTGGCATTGCTCCCCAAGATAGCTAGAATCAACCCTGCTAAAGGTGACATATAATCATAGAATAATTTATGTTGGAAAATACCTCCAAGATCATAAAATCTAACTATTAACCCTGCACCACCAAGGACACCACTAAAACATGTCCTCAAGTCCACATCTACACAGCTTTTGAACAGTTCCAGGGATATAGGAACTTCACCCTTGTCGCGGGCAGTCTGTGCCAGGGTTTGGCTTTATTTGGTATGTGCTTTGGCTTGGACCCTTCCAGTCTCATGAAAATACCTCTTGATATGTGAGTGGAGCTAAAGGGGATGACACCACCTGCTATCACTTTCCTGCTCTCTCCCATGTCTCACATGCCAAGTGGAAGCTTTACACACTCGGACTGTCTGTGCTGTTTTGCATACCTCCTAAGGCTGTATCTTGGCTCACTGCCACAGCTTGGCTTCCCCATCCTGCAACACCATGCTCAGAGCCAGCCATCTGGACATCAGTGGGGTCCTTTATATGTGACCAAAGACGCTGGAACTTGCAGGTCTAAAGAAGAGTTGGTGTGGCACCCCCTGGGGCATTTTTCAGAGTCCTTCCATTAAATGCCTCCTTCTACTGCAGCACCATTGCACTGTCAGAGACAAGAACTGAGTTTATGGACTTTTTCCTGTCTGAATCAGCCATTGTTTGGGCTGAGGACTAAATGAAAGCCTCAGGAAATGTGATTTCTGGGAGAGTTGTACATTCAGTAAAGTATGCATCACATAATGTTTCTTCTCTATCCCATTCTCCAGGACTTGGGCGCAGACAGCACCTCAGAGGAGTGGATAGAACCATGTCATCGTCTCGCTCTGCCTCACACTTTCCTGAAGGTACAGAAGGAAACACAAACTCCCTAAAAATTAATTTTCCCCTTCCAGGATAGCCTTCATTGCCTCTTTATTTTTCTTCTAAAAAATTTCTGGTATCTGGTGTCCTGTAAGACCCTTTTTTCCAAGTGACAGGTAGCTTTACGAGGTTCCCAGTTTTGTTGCCTCCCAAATTTCAGAGGCGCTTATGAGTGAAGGAGGCGAGGGCAGCCAGGAACCACAGAAGACAAAGAAAACTTCTTTCAGACAAAGAAAACTTCTTTCAGATTTAATCTTGTTATTTTTTGCTCTGTTCCCCTTAGCAGAACAATTTGGACATCTCTTTCAGAGATTTCAGCTTCTTCTGTCTACCATGTGGGACAACTCAAGACCAGAACTCAAAGCTACCCCAGAAGTTTGGACCATGTGTTGCTACTAAATTAATGAGGAAGGAGAAGGTTTCTGGACATCACATTTAAAAGGACCTCTTTCTTTGTTCTCTATTGGAGCTGGTAAATCACAGCTCCCACCACTTTGTTGAATGACACACCAAGGGATGTGCAAGAAGTAGTTCCTTTATTTAGCCCTGGGAGTTTATTTTCAGGCTCATCCTATGGGGTTTTCAGCCAGTTCAGCTGACACAACTGAATGTTTCAAGGATTTTGTCACAGTGCAGAGAAATGCCAGATGACCAAGAAGGCAATTACCTAACAACAAAGAGTAAGCGATCACAAACTTCAGTTCTCTGTGAAAGGAGGAACAAAAAGGGGCTTAAGTTGCCATCAAGGCATGCAAGTGATTTTCCTTCTCTCAGACAGTGCAATTTCGTTTGGGGAAACAAGTGTCATATGTGATCACAATAGGGAGATGCTTGTGGTTACTTCAGGCACATCAGTTGATGGAGCTGCACCATCAGCTCCCACAGCTTTGTCCAAACCACTAAAGCGGAGAGGACTCAGGACAGGTAGATGTCCCTGTAGGAATTCGCTGGTACTTTTCATACTAGGGTCTAGCCCTATACATAACCAAAGTTCTGCTTCCTTTGCCACACTGAGTAGAAGGAGCTGTAAACATCACTATTGCAAGGGAAAAGCAGTTTTCAGAGGCTACATATTATAGCCTTTTATTGAAAACATGCATCAAAAATTATATTAAATTTGTAAATTTGTTGTATTTAGAAAAATGTTCTGGCCAGTCTGAGTACTGAAAGAAATCCTGTTTGTGGGACAAAAGGAGCACTGCATGAGAAATTCAATGTCTGTGGTCAAATTTGCAGAATTTGCTTCTATTTTGTGGTACCTTAATTTTAGAAGGTACTGGAGACAAACCATAGGAACATAATGGGTGGGTTGAGCTCAGCATTGAACTGGGACTCAACTGGAATCCCTTTATGGACAAACTTCAAAAAGTGAAGACATCCAAAATGCCACATTTCTCTTGAAAATATTTGTGTGGGCACTGAGGTCATAAAAACAAGCCTGGATTTCAAAGCTGAGGTCCACTTTAGAGTTCTAAATATTCATCCATTTACTGAAGGAAGGGTGAGAAGGAGGACCCTTATTCCCAAAAGGCTGCTAGAGCTCTGACTTTGCTTGTTTTTAATATCTGGGAGTGGGGAGAGGTGACAGTGCAGGGATAGTCCTGCTTAGATCTTTATTTGCTACCTACATGTCTTGAACACCAGAAGTGCCCACCATCCCTTTCTCTGCTGGCCATTCATTGCTCTAAGGTTTCGGGCCTACTGGAGGGGACCCAAGGAAGAACATTTCCAGCTTGGGTTTGCAACAGCCCCTTTGCTTCCCTGCACCTTCCCCACATGGCAGAGAGCTGAAAGTGGATAGGGATATAATCCTTCATTTTACATGGCAGAGAGCTGAAAGCGGATAGGGATATAATCCTTCATTTTACATGCCCAAGGCAGGATGAAAACCAAGCAGAAAGATGCCATGCCCTGACGCCTCTCAAGAGGTATCCCAGGCGTGGAAGTGGTTGCTGCTGTACACAAGGCAGGATGGCTCAGCATCATCCTCCCAGTTTTCATTTCCTTAGCTCTCCCAGAGTTAGAAGTGCAGAAGTGTTCTGTGAGGAATGTGTTTTGGGATGAAGATGAATATCTCAGAGCCTGACAGCGTAAACATTAAGAGCATGTTTGGCTTCTACAAGTGCCAGCTCCCTGGATGGATGCAGAAAGTCCCTTCACTGTTTGTGGAGGCTCTTTGGTTCCCTCTGATGAGCTGAAGCTGTTCTGACCCAAAGCAGATGGAGTCAGTTATTTACACCACGTTCTCCTTTGGTGTACTCTTGACCCGCTGCTCACTGGTCTCACTAGACATAAGCACTGGTGCTGGCTGATTGTTTTGGTATGGCACAGAGAACATTAGTGGAGGAGAGCCAGACAGAGGCCCTCAGAGGAAGAACAACCGATGGGGATCTAGTGATGGGAGAAGCCTTGCTGGTCGCATGCCAAGTGGCTGTGCCTTGCACTCAGGTGGCAGGAAGGGAAGAAAAACCTCTTTGCTGGCTGAGCTGGGTGGCGGGGTGATCAGGAGGTGCCACCCTTGTTGGGATATCACTTACACTGGACATTGAGAATGGTGGAGAAGCCAAGGGAAAAGGAGGGGAGCTCTAAGATTCGCTGGTACGGGAAAATCCATGGATGTCCTTTTCAGGGGGGTAAAGACAACTCAGTGGGACCAGCCTCTGCCTGGGGCTCCAAGGAGCAAGGCAGAAAGATGTGCCACATCATTTCTGCTCCATCTCCGCAGCAATCAATTGATTATGTTCATTTGGGGAACCCATGTTTCCCTTACCTTTGCCTCTCCTGCCCTGTAGCCCTTGAGTCAGTCAAAGTTTGGAGTCTCTTGAAATGTGCCCAGAACTGAAAGAAGTGCCATGAAACAGAAAATGACTATCATCTCCTCAGCTGCATTGCACAGAGCAAGCATGATCATACGTGTGATCTGAGCACAGCAAGCAGCTGTCCTGGCTCCTGAACAAGAAGTGAAGGGATTTTGGAGATAGGATATGGAGAAGGGTGTTAAAGACTTGCAAGGACTTCATCATTTGATGCATATGATTCTTTGATACAAAGCAAATATACACTTATTTGTTCCCACTCTATTTTAACACTTTTCCCATTTTATTTCCTCCACTGAAACAAAGCTTTAAGCTCGGAAGAAGAAAAAGATTAAGTAACAAGAGTTAGATTTTTCTGGCTGCTAACAAAACCTCTTTTCAAATTTTCTTTTTTTTTCTTTTTCACACCTTTGACATTTTATGAGTGAAATTGTATTTCATTTCTTGAGGTACTGGCAGGCAATCTGAGAGGCTTTTATTCTGAGGCATTTTTCAGCTTACAGGCTATGATCTGCATTGCTTCAAGCCAGAACCAGGCTGCAGCTGTGGGCTGCTGTAGTGTGCTTATAAGAGATATTTTGCACATTGATGCTGTTCTGGAGACTTCTCCCTAGCAGAGGCCTGTACCATCCCATGCTGTAAGCTTATTGGTTTACCCCTTTTCCCCTCCCTGGCTCCTCCCCTCTGGCTTCCCCTGGTTAGCTCTTCTGAGTAACCACGCCTCTCTTCCCTCTCCTGATAACCCTCTGAGGGAGCCTCCCTCTGGGTTCACCATCTCGGCTTTCCAGCGCCCCGCATCCTTCCCGATGGAGACATCCCTCTCCACCCTCCTCTGACCCTCGACTGTGGACCTCAATAAATCCCTGGAAAGCTCAGCTGGTGAGCCTGCATTTCTTCCATCGCCACGCCTCTACAATATCTCTAGTCCCCCGCAGCTCCACCGCCTGCCACAGACACGTGTCTGCCTGGCGCGTTCTGGCCCCGGGCGGCCCCCTCATCATTGCGGCGTGGGGTGGCCATTCCTGAATTGCAATATTGCACTGCCGCAGTGGGTCTGGCTGACATTTTACAGGGAAATGGGCATGAGGCACCAGCTTATAGAAGTGTTTGAAGACCTAAGTGTTACATATTAAGATACACCAAATTTGAACTCCCTGCAGCATGCTCACTTGGCTGAAATGCTTACCTGGGGTAACTATTACAAAGTTTGCAACACTGGGCAAGCTGATGCAGAAACTCACACCGGTGAGTTTCACCAGCTGTATGTGGGTCCAAGAGCAGCAGAAGTCCATCTCCCAAAGAGATGATGCAGTAGGCACAAAACATGATTGTGGGCATGAGATGAGTTCTTGGAAGACAGATCCACTGGAGACTTCTAGCTGGAGATACTTCAGCCATTAAGTTTCCTATGCAGAAAATGGTCAGATCAAGAGTAGTATCAAATGTGTTTTTGCTGTCTCCATGCCCATTGAAGATCAAGGGTAGTATCAAATGTGTTTATGCTGTCTACATGCCCATGGATTATATGGTCACTTGCTGCAAGTCAGGGTGTCCATTCTGCCTCTTCTGGAATGAAGTTGCGAAGCTAGTTAACACGAGGAATCAAGGAGAACCGAGAACGCTACATAATTTAATTATATGTGTTTTCCTTTGGAATGTATCTGCAGCGCAGCAGCATCTCAGTATCCCAGTGGAAACTGATGTTGCTTTGGTGCCACAAGGATAAGCCAAAGTGAACAAGAGTTAGAGGAGAAATAAAGGCCATAAACATACTAAGAAGGCAAGTGGCAGAAGCAGTAACTGAATCCAGCTTTCTTGGACTGATCAATTCAGTCCTTGCAGGCAATGAATTGCTCATAGAGAATGAGGCAGAGGGCCTCATTCAGTGAGAAGTCCCTGGCTGGCCTCAGTAGGATCTGAATCACACCTGAAGGAGAAATAAACCCTGCCTCATCCCAGGAATTCAGTAGATCTGCAGGTAGTACAGGGATCCTTACAGTGGAGTTTCAGGACATTTTCTCACTGCACTCTGATCACAAGTGTCAATCTGACTGATAGCAAGAGAGTTGATGGTGATATGCTGGGCTGTCTTTCTTTTCAAGAGAGAAAGAAAAGGTCAAGGGATAATGACTTCAAACTGACAGAGGACAGGGTTAGATGGGATATTGGGAAGAAATTCTTCCCTGTAAAGGTGGGGAAGCCCTGGCATAGGTTGTCCAGAGAAGCTGTGGGTACCACATCCCTGGAAGGCTTGGTAGGACAGGGCTTGGAGCAACCTGGTCTAGTGGAACATGTCCCTGTCTGGGGCAGAGAGTGGGAAAGAGATGGTTTTGAAGGTTCTTTACAATCAAAGCCATTCTGTGTTTCTATGATGAAGGCCAGCTAGGGCTTCCTAAAGTCTGTGTCTGACTTCAGAAGTGATTTATCCAGAATTTTCTTTCTCAAACAGCTTCTTTTACAGTAATGATCACAGAACATAAAAAACCAGCAGGTGTGTCATCCATGAACAACGCATTGTTAATTTTGAATACCCAATAAAATGCATTAGCAATAATGATTGCAATGCAGAGATACATCGACTGGTTTAGATCCTTTTTAGTTACATGTTGGGTATGTGAACAGTGCTTCCACGATTTGTTTTGTGTGAGAAAAGCATGCTTTAGCTATAAAACTGCTTTTAATCACTATTATTTCCATACATTGGTTTCCTTGCCTTCTGCAATCTTGCTTCAGGTTAGCAAGTTTGAGATAAATCCTCTGACAGTGTAAACCAATGCCTCCCTTCCATATCTGCAATGTAAGGTAATTTTACATCTATACAGGGTCTCCCCAGTATGTCCGTCTGACTCCAGACAAAAGAAGCCACAAAGCACAGACCTGAGCTGAAGGGAAAGGATGTGATAGCAATATGTGGGAGACAGCAAGCATCTGCAAAGTCTCTGGGACACATAGTGACTCTAGCTGAGCTTGACCATTAACTCTAAAAAATAACACGAGGAGGTTTCCCAGCCTGAGGACTCAGCTCTGTTCCGTCCTTGTTTGAAGATGCATTGAGGCTCTTGTCCCAGCTTTGATTTGTGTGCAGAAGCAACAGTGGTCAGAAGAATAGTGGTTGTGTAGAAGCAATTAGCAGACCTAATTCCATGGTCAGACCCCATACTATTTGCTTCTCTTCAGAGAGCACACAGAGCACAAAGGGGCCTGGCTCTGTCTGATAGTGCTGTGGCTGGAAGTGGCCAGTTTTGTTCAAAGCTCTCCTATCTAATTGGCCGCCTTGATAAGAAGATACTGTATAGTTGAGATGAGTGCTGCTGGAGAGCTGTGCTCAGCTGTTTTCTTTCCTTTTCCTATTATAAAATAATGCTATTCCTCATAGCAGATTCCTGTCCTAGTCTGAGATTTTTAAATACAAATGTCTCTTGCTGCTCCAGCTTTCAGATATGAAGGAAAATCAGACCCTCCACCTGGGAGTAAGAGCGCCTTGGAAACGACATGACATGCATTTTAGGGCCAAATTCTCCTGGAGTCATTATCTGCTTCAGCCTAGGATGTTCTGGGACATGAGCTCTTTTAGCAGATCATGAAGCCAATCCCTTAACTCAGATATATAATTCACCAGCTGTGCTGGGCCCCTAGTATAACTGAGAAAGATAAAGAGGATATAGATTAGAGATAGACATCAAGAGATAGAGGTAGAAAGAGATGAGGGTTAGAAATAGAGATGAGATAGAGATGATATAGATAGATGAGATAGAGATAGAGATAGAGATAGAGATAGAGATAGAGATAGAGATAGAGATAGAGATAGAGATAGAGATAGAGATAGAGATAGAGATAGAGATAGAGATAGAGATAGAGATAGAGATAGAGATAGAGATAGAGATAGAGATAGAGATAGAGATAGAGATAGAGATAGAGATAGAGATAGAGATAGAGATAGAGATAGAGATAGAGATAGAGATAGAGATAGAGATAGAGATAGAGATAGAGATAGAGATAGAGATAGAGATAGAGATAGAGATAGAGATAGAGATAGAGATAGAGATAGAGATAGAGATAGAGATAGAGATAGAGATAGAGATAGAGATAGAGATAGAGATAGAGATAGAGATAGAGATAGAGATAGAGATAGAGATAGAGATAGAGATAGAGATAGAGATAGAGATAGAGATAGAGATAGAGATAGAGATAGAGATAGAGATAGAGATAGAGATAGAGATAGAGATAGAGATAGAGATAGAGATAGAGATAGAGATAGAGATAGAGATAGAGATAGAGATAGAGATAGAGATAGAGATAGAGATAGAGATAGAGATAGAGATAGAGATAGAGATAGAGATAGAGATAGAGATAGAGATAGAGATAGAGATAGAGATAGAGATAGAGATAGAGATAGAGATAGAGATAGAGATAGAGATAGAGATAGAGATAGAGATAGAGATAGAGATAGAGATAGAGATAGAGATAGAGATAGATAGAGATAGATACAGATAGATACAGATAGATACAGATAGATACAGATAGAGAGATAGAGACACAGAGATGATAGAGATGATAGAGATAGAGACCTCCGCTCTTCTCAGAGGTCATTTAAAGAGCATGTAGTCAGGGTCTTGAGCCAAGATCAGGGACACAAAAAGTGCCCCAATAAAAAGAATTCCAGACAAAAGCAGGCCAGAAGGTAAAGAAGAGTAAAACTACTGCTGATGTGATAGAAGTTGCCAGTGGAGTTTCCCTGGGTATGTACCTTGGACCTCAGCTGTAGGACTGCTTTTCTTAGCAGCAATGGTGGAGCTAATGGGAAGGAAAGCGGTGAAGCCAAATGTGATGCTGCCTTAGGCAGCTGAGCACGCCACAAAACCAGCACAGTCTGTTACCATGGGACTTAAATCATGTTGGCATCTGGGGAAAGGCTGAGGGCAGTCAAAAAATGAGCCAGAGAGCAAAGGACCAGAAGAGGAAATATCTGCTAATGGAAAGGCGAGGCTGTCTGGGAAAGAGATCCTATGAGTTATTGCAGGAAAGCACCTAAAGCTGTTTACCATAATATGCAGGTATGGCATTAAAAGGAGAAGGTTGCAGGGCTGGTCTGCTCTCATTAATCAGAGAAGGGAGGGGCATGAGGATTTAATCTGCAACTGCACAGTGCAAAAATTGAGTGAAATACTTCTGTTCATTACTGGCCAACAGATAGATAAAATAGAGCAATATACAAGTGCAGGGTTTGAGTGCATCTGAAAGGAGAGAAAATGTGTGGTTTTTCTCATCAAGCCTTGCAGACATAGACTGGACTTGGTGCAACTCTTTTGATGCTAGTATTTTTTAGATGGGATTGAAAATACTAATGATTGTATTTAAATGCTTTGAAAGTCTGTGATGGAAAGGACTGCATCAATAGCTACTTGAGTTATTCTAGTTGGATGCTGAGATCTGAGCTTTTTCCAGATCCTCTTCACAGCAGTGGTTCTGTTATATTTGCCCATCCATGCACTTCTGTGCCTGGGTGTTTGCAGACACACACAGGGCTAGCAAATTACACAGCTCATCACAATCCCTGGAAACAAGGAGCTGTTTAAGAAGACCATTCCAGAGATTTGGATCTATAACACTGGATAAGCTGTCAGTCCCTTTTCCCTGTTTCTGCAAATAGTCAATAGAGAACATCTAGAGCGGCAATTATAAACAGGGAAATATTGAAATAACTAGCCCACCATGCAGTCTTGCAGCAGTTGCCTCATTTGCCAGTCTGTTATCTTTAACATTCACTATCACATTGACCCTGCAGGAGGGGGATTCATCAGTCAAACTCCCATCATCTCCAAGGAGCTATTGCTACAGATTTCTTACAACCCTTCTTAGGTACAATGTTGATGTTGGTACAAAGGCACAACAAAGGGAGGGGAAAAATATAACCTTGATTGAGTGCTTGCTTTGGATCTGTGATGAAGAAATAAACAACACAGCCTTAAGGCCTTCCATTTTCTCTTTATCCCTACTTATGTCAGAGTAATTTGCAGCACTTCTAGGGCACCCTAGCATAGCCAGAGGCTAATATTCAAAATACTTATTTCTGGAGAACTGAGGAGAGCTTTCATTGAAGCCAAAAACATTGGCTTGGGGGATGAACATGAGGCTTAAATCACAAAACTCAGTCTTACAAGGCCATAATACCTGCTCTGTGAAGTTGTATTGAGGAACTATTTCACTTCTAAGTTTGGTGGTTCATGCTAACTGATAACCTACAAAAATATTTTGGCCCAAGTATTCCAAGAAGTTTGAGAACCATCCTGTTGAAGAGCTGCAGCTCCCAGGACTTGCAGGGACATGGACAAATACCACAGACAAAGCATCAGGCTTTTCAGCCTGGGATCTGCACTGGTCCTGCCAAATTTGGCAGCACAGTGATGAGGGTGGTGGGTATGACTCAGAGCATGGTGAGGGGTCCATTATCAAAGAGAAAAGGGATGAATGGCAATAAATGTTTATAGAGGGAGAAAGCTAGAAGGCACCAGCAAATGTGAAGGTTGGAAACCCCTGCAAGAGATGGCATGAAAATGATGGTGTTGGTGCACTGTCATTCTTCAGAGCGATAAAGTGTAAAAATCAGGGATTGCTTTTCCCTGCATTTCACAGTAGGTTGAAATTTGCAAATCAATGTTTCTGTCTCCCCCAACAGTCAGTCCACACAGACCAGCCAACCAAAAACCATGCCCACAATGCTGCTTATAACCTTACTTGCAACTACTCATGGCAGCTGTGTAGTCAATTCAGCAGAGAAACCATTTTGCCAGTGATACCTTGAGCCTCTCCCTCAAATGCCCAAAGCTCATCACTTGCTCTTATGAAATGATGGTTATTGTGCTGACAGATCCACCCAGCAGCTCTCCTTCTACAAGAGTAGGCTTCATGCACCCTTCCCCATGGATGCACCTCTTTGTGAAAGCTGGTGGGGTCAGATGGGGGGACTGGTGAGAGGCAGGCAGGTGTTTGTGGTGGCAGGCCAAAGCTTTGCAGCACCTTGGTCTTCACAGAAATGCAAGGACTTTGAAGGATCTTTTAGCCTCCCACACACATAGTGATGTGGACCGTCGTGGGTTGAAGGACCTCTTTCATGCTGAAGTCAAGCCTCTCCTCTCATGCCCCACACAACCTCTTCCCTCTTGCTCCCTTCTATCTCCGTTTTGACTGCGCTCTTTGCTTGGCTTGCTCAGCCTGTCAAACGTTATTTTGTACAACACTCCCCCATGCAACATTCATGAAGCTTCTTCCTGCTGTCTTTCAAAGCTCTCCCAGATGGTGAGAAATCCCACTAGCCAAAGGAAAAATTCAAGCTATAATAACTACACATCATTCTCTGTTTGTTAGACAGCTCCTGCTTGTATTGTCTTGCACTGTGAAGCACTCCTATTTCTTACTAGTCTGTTCTGTTCTCCGTGTTGTAATATACCATGAATTGCATTTATGATGCCAATCACTGATTTGCTAAATTGTTTTGGCTGGATTAGTTACTCCAAAATTTGTGTATGCTTGGCCATAGGCCAATGCGTTCAGAAATAACAGCTGAATTAATGTGCCTCACTTCTGGGAGCATATGGTGCCTGATTTTTAGAGGTGTTGAAGACAGTTGAAAGGAGCTTACTATGCTTCATATTACTAAATAATGCATCTTTTGCCATAGCTCATTTCAGTACGTTTGGCATCGATTTCTTTGTGTTCTTTAAATAATGAAAAATGCCATTAACAGACTTCTGCAGGGCTCAGCGCTCATTCAGTAGGTGACTTCAGCTGGGAGGTAAACCACAAAACAGCACTGCCTGCACTGCCTACACTCCAACAAGATCCCAGAGAGGTGGAAAGGTTCCCATCTCACCACCTGGAGGTGTGAGAGGTGGATGTTTGAACAATGTTTGGGCCACACCCTAGTTAATGACAAGAGACACCAGAAAGCATGATTCAGTCCATCCTAAAGCACATAAGGTATATCAGAAACATCTCTTTCTCTCCCCAACTATTTTGCACCAGTGTTGCTTGTTTGAAACTGGATCAGTCTCTCTCACTGATTCACTGAATAAAACATCCATGCTGGTACAAGAAGGGAGTGGAAAGTGGGAACTACAGCTAGAGGTGGAAAAGAGTTAGATATGTTTCACGTGAGTTGGCTTCAGACAATGTAAAGTGCCAGTGGAACTGTAGCACAAATCTCTTCCCCAAATCCCATTGCATTCCACATTTCCTCCAGGAGCCCATTTTTGGTTGTTTCTGGGGGTTTGGCATACAGGGCTTTTGTCAAAACATGAGGTTATTAAGCAGGGAAGGCCAGGAAATTAATACAGAGCTAGATCCCATCTACTTAAAATTCAAGACTGTTCACATGTGAAGGTTTTGTCAGACATTCATTTAATAATAGCAATGGGACATGTTAATATGATTTAATTTTATGTGACATTGACTTTCTTTCTTTGCTAATTTGATTTTAGGCACATTGAGAAAGAAGAGTGTGAGAAATTTGGCTTCCTTATGTTAAAAAATGTCTGTGAAGTAAGCTGCAGGCAAGCAGAAGCACTAATTTAAGGTAGAAGAGACCTTAGTACGAGCACAAATGGCCATAACATTTTGACTAATGAAGTGCGATTAGAAAGTAGACTATTTCTCATGTGCAGAATAGGGAGGATCCAGAACAACTTTCCAAAGAAATCAGGACTGTATGAGAAATTTATATGCTTTCTGATGGAGCTGACCATTTTCTGAATGGATTTAAATGATATGATTAAGTATGATAATAGGGAATTGGACTTTTTAACCCAAGAGGTCCCATGTCACCCTATGCCTCATGGTCTGGTCTCAATGATTCATTTGCGATTGCCTAAACTCCACAAACACTTCTGAGAAGGATATTAAGAAATTCATATCCTGTCAAAACAAAATAAGGTATTTGTTTCCAAAACAAGTCTGCATCCATGTTGTATTTTCTGGTGCTCTTTCTTCTTACTCCTCTTGAAACTGGATCTTCTATGGCACAAGAAAATCAAATGGTTAATTTGGGATTTTGTCTGCTATTGTTAATTGTCCTTCAAAAGTCATCATCCACTGTGCCATTGCAAGTAGTTGCTATGGAAATAAAGATGATGTCCATAAGAACAGTGTTACAGACAAAGCATCAGGTGCACAGGGCTTCTTGCAGAGTTTGGGATCTTGTTTCCAGTCATCACTGATTAGCAAAGACTGAAGAGCAGACAAATTGAGAGGTAGATCCATTTACTTCAGAAACCTTTGTGCATTAAATGAATATTAGAGGTACATTTTGGCTCCTCCTTAAATTCGGTTTGAGCCAATGGCACTGTGAATCTGCCCGGTTATTTTCTTGTTCATTTGGTAATGAGATATTTTACATCTCAGACTCAATGACTCAGACTCTATCTATAATGAACGACATACTGAATGAGCCCTCCCTGATGGAGCTGATGATACCACTGTCATCGTGTGTAAACCCAAAGAAGCCTAAGCCCAGATAAACACTCACCTGAACCCACTTTGTCTCTGTTTATGTCATCCAGCTTCAGAAACAGTCTTACTAGAAACATTCACACTGCAGATCCATGCAGCTACAAAAAAGAGCAGGGAGCTATCCTAGCTGCCAGGATGAATGTCCATATGACTATTGCCCCAACTGCATGCTGAAGACACTGAAAGGTCGCTGTCTGGCACCTCAGGCTACATCAAACTCATTGTCGAACATGGTTCCTACCTCATCCCTCAGCCTGGATTCCCCAAATTCTTGCAGATCCCCTGAATTCATGCAGATCTTCAGCTAAGACTCAGCTGAGCTCGAAGCTTGGTCCATTCTTTCCTGTCCCTGTTTTTTTCTCCAGAATTATTTGAAAATCAACCCTCAGTCTGCCCAAAATGTTTCTCTTCCTTTTAGGACTCATGTTTGTCTCACAGGATGATCTGAATGCTTGGTTTGTTTGATGTCTGGATTTGCTTCCTATTTTTGTCATGATTACAAAGAGTTGATTTCTTACACCTCAAGAATGGATTCCAGATCCCTCAAAGTACTTCTTAATTTGTTTCTCCTAGCAAACAGTCACAGATAATGTCTTATTGGGAAGTAATTGCCTGTAGAAGAAGAATCTTAGGAGAAGGTTTTAATTTTCATGGATTTAGGGTTTTTCCCCCTGCAGTACTTTTAATGTTTATAAAGATCTGTAAAGTGGCCCTGAATTTACCAGGACAGACCCTTCTCAGCATGTATTTCCTTGTGAACTGGTGCCATAACCTGATGATGAGCAGAGCACATATTTAAAAAAGACTGAAGAGGAAAATTGGACTATTGACTAGGGAAAGGGAAACCTTTGTGTTTTCCATGACGACATTGTGTGGCCAGTAAGGAAAGTGCAAGATGACATATGAATCACATGCAGCATTTATTATTTCTCATTTAGACATGTTCATATGATCTTCTCTCTCACCCCTTTCAACTCAAAACTTTCAGGAGGGTCCACAATATCCCAGCAGCATATATGTGCAATGGAAAAACAGCATAGAGAGAGCTGGAATATATCAGCAGATCCTGTACTTGTTAAAAAATGCTGAAATCAAAGCATTTTAGAATCATGGAATGGTTGGGTTAGAAGGGACATGGGCCACGGGCCATGGGCAGGGACACCTCCCACTAGACCAGATTGCTCCAAGCCCTGTCCAACCTGGCCTTGGACACTTCCAGGGATGGGCCAGCCACAACATCTCTGAGTGATCTTTTACAGATGCACATTCAACTTGACTGGAATTATTCTGAGAATGGACCCTGAGCACCCTCCTACTTGCTGGGGTGGGTGGGCTTCTGGGGAATGCACACCTCAGACAGACTTAATATCTGATCTCTTGAGTCCCTCTCTTTGAGGATTGCCCATCACTTCCCCAGCTGATATCCCTGGGAAGGTCTTTAAGATTGGCTGGCACAAAGCTTCTGACTCCAGGGCAGAGCTGGTTGTTGGCTTGATTTTTTGAAGCCAAGTTCTAACACTTTCCTTTTCATATGAAGTCAGGAGTAATACCAATTTCTGGGATAAAAAATCCTCCCCAGCAGTGAAGTAATTATTCTTTGCCCAGTTCTCCCAACATGCAGGCTCTGCACAGCTCTGGTAATTCCATGGAGAAAGGAATATGAGATCATCTAATGGAGAAAGGAAGCAAACAAGCCAGACCATCAATACTACCTTGATTTTCTCCCATCTGAACTGTTTTCCGCCAATTAATTTCCTTAGAGATTTTGGCAAGGCCCTGATGAACAAGACCAAGATCATGATGCAGGACCCCGTCTGGTAAGAAGCAGATGCTTGTCTTTTACCAAAACATGTCAAGAAGCCAAGTGACTTCACGCTCCCTCAAAGACCTGCCCCTAAAATTGTGTTCCCAATGCAGACACCAGTTGTGTTGAAAAGAAGCAGTGAGACACAACTTCCTCCTGTCTCTACAAAGCTGGTTCCTCTGAATCACACCTGCCTTCCTATTTTTCCAGCCTGGGACTTTGTTGCAGACCTCCTTTTCACTGTGTTTGCCAGTGTTCAAACCACTGTGCCTACTGCAGGTTGCCAAGAAGTTCCATGTCAGCATGATCTAAAGACACACCATGGCTTGACATGAGCACTGCAGTAACTTCTCAGTGACTGCTCCAATGCTGGGTTGTGAGAAGCGAGAGTGTGTCTGTCCTGAAAATTCCCCTTCTGTATGATAATATTTCCTGTTTCCATCCAACCATGATCCAGGCTGCCTTTTGTTATCTTAAAGAATTTCCATGCCAGCACAATTAGTTAATCGGCATGCTGAGTCTCAAGCAAAACACGTTTGATCCTGAAGATTTAACATGTATCCTTTCAGGGGAAACAAAAACAAAGTCATGAAAAATCTGCACCAACAGCCTCCCTGGAAGACACTGAGAAGCAGCAAAAAAAATGTTTTCCATGGACTGGACTGCAGTGTCAGAGCAAAAAGAACATACAGAGGTAAATGCATTGGCACACATTTATTTCAGGGTAAAATATAATTTTGCACTCTGTGTGGACCCAATCTCCTTTCCAAACACCCAGCTTAGCTTCTGGGCTAATGACAGTGATTTCTCATGAGGAAGAGGTTGACTTAAAAGAGATTCCATTCATCAAGATGTACCCTGATGCACAACTACTCTTCATTTGCTCAGAAGACAAGAAAAAGTGCTGAGACAGATTTCTCTTGTCTTCAGGGGAGAGGAGAGATGAGACGAGACAAGGAAAACATCCCTTTATCACCCAGAGCAAAGGGTTGTTTAGCACCTACAATTTTGAAGTGTTTATAGAAGAATCCCCCTAATATATTTTGTTTCCTCTTCCATTTCAAGGCTGAATAAAGGGATTTGACCAATACCTTTCAGGTCTTTAGCTGGTTCATTCATTCTGAAATGAATTATCCAGAGGATAATTTTATGGTACCAGAGAAGAACCAGAGGGAAAAAAAGAGCACCCCAGAAACTGCTTATCCCTTATCTGACTTGCCAACCAACATGCCCCAGTACGTCTGGGACTCTTAAAGAAGTAATACAAATCTGTGAGGAGCAAACATCTTGCCTCATCTAGAATCTGCAATAATTTACCATTAAAAAGTGGTTATAAGGCCATTTAAAATCTTCTGCCACAGCTGCATGTGCTGACAAACCTGGGCAAGAGGAATATTTTTGGTCTCAGTGGGATCCAGTGCTGGCTTCTGCTGGAACTAGACCTGACCTGAGTCCTGACCCCCAGGACTTTCAGGCCCAGATAATGCAACATCTGCCTACAAAACATCTTTCCTTTTCCTTGAACTGTCTGAACAAATCCACAAATTATCCCCATGAATGGACTCCTCTAAAGGATGGGTTGTTCCCAACTGAATCTCCAGCCTTCGAGGTCTTCAGAACTGGACTGGACAAGTCCCTGAGAAACCAGGTCTACTTAGACCTGGTCAGAGGAGGAGGCTGGACTGGATGATCTCCAAGAGGTCCCTTCCAACACAAACTCTGATTCTGCGATTCTGCAGAAATACAAAGCTGAAATGGTGCTGCCCCCACACTGAAACTGGGATTTTAAGCAGCACAGGATTTCTGAGTGCTGCCTGTAGACTGCTGGCACTAAAACTCAGCAGAGGAAAGATGTATTTCTACTGTTAAAACCTCTGATTGGGAGCTGCTTCCCTTTGTGTCAGGTAGTCATCACTTCTTGCCTGGAATTCAAATTGCAGGTTTACCGTGCTGCCTTGTAAGAGGGTAACTCACGACGAAAAAAATTCCCTCTGTTTGTTTATGTGGTTAAGCCTTGCTTTTTACATTCTTTCGGTAAGCAGAAACTGACAAATTCTTTGAGAGGCTTTTAACAGGAACAAAATCTATTTTGCGAAGACTCTGGCATGGCCCAGGAGTTGCGGCACACAGGACCATCTGTTTCCTGGAGGATTTTTACATGGGACCTCACACACTGAACAGACAGGGTAGGAGTATCTCCATCACTCCCAGCTTAGCTGCCAATCAGAAAAATGTTTCCAATTTTGGGGATTGGCACCATCAGTGCTCTGTTTCAGCTTTGTGAGGAGCAGGGATGAAGTTAGCCCTTGTCCAAGCTGGGTTAACAACAATTTCCTTGCTACTCCCAGGACTCCACTTCAGTAAAGGGGCCGGCACCATAAACTGGGTAAGCAGAGATATTTTTGGCAGGACAATCTCTGTATTCATCAGCTACTTCTCCACACAGTGATGATAATACCTCACACCTTACATCATGTTGGTGATCTGCTGAGATCTTTAATGCTGAAGGAGTGATTAGATATCAACATAAGGCATATGAGCACATTCAGATAGATAGATCCTTCCTAACACTGGTGAGGATAGTAAATATTTCACCTACTATCTCTTATGTATAAACATTTGAGGCTAGCTCATGAGCTGTGCCTGCACTTTCCCAGGCAGTTGATCCATTTTAGGAAATTATATCGTTAACAGATTTTTCCTGCAGCAGCAGGATTTATACTCAATGAGGAACAACTCTGCCCCATGTGAAAATCTTGGAAAGTAGTTCTCACTGAAGACAGGGGTGGTCATCAAGGGGTCGGAGGTGGAAGAAGTTGGCCAGGTGCCTGGCAGAATGTGAGATGTTGCTTCATTGCTGGTATGGTGATGAACAGTGTATCTTGTTACAGAAGGAACCCTTTTGCCATGTTACCAGAGGGACAGAGGTGTCTCAGAGGATTGGATGATGTTCTAGATCTCCTCCATGCACATAAAACTGTGATTTATTTTTCAGTTGTCTGCTGGATTCCTTATTGCATTTTCCTTTTAAGGTTCAAGGTCGGTGTCCTTGAAGAAAAGGGCAGAAGGGATGACGTGCTCTAGGGCCTCGCATGTAAACCGTACCACCTGATTATGTGTTCAGTAATTTTTTTAGTTGCTGGAGCTGAATCACCTGAGAGGCATTCGTGCCTGGAGTTGCTTTTTCATTGTTTTCTGCTGTATATAAAAGGATTAAGAGTTGCAATTTTGATGCTAATTAAAACTCTCATGTGATCAGGGGATAAAAAAAGGCACACTGGCATCTTACCTTCCATTACCTTCTCTGAGCTGCACTGCCATATCACAACAGCACTGCGCAGGCTGGCTTTAAAATATTTGAATTTTCCATCCTTGTCATGAGGAGGTTTTATTTCATAGTCTACATCATTTCACCAGCCTCATATTGCTAAAATTCATGGAGTGCATAAAGATGTGAAATACTACAACCTCTCAGACCCCAAACGCCAGTTTCTGGAGGTCCCTGGTGGGGACATCTCCAGATTTAATGTTTTGCTTTATTTTACCTTCTCAAAAGCAGAGGAAGCTGCCCAAATGCAAAGACCTTAAACCACACAAGATAAAGTCCCTTCAAGGAGAGCACTGAGCTAAAAAGAGGTTGGATTGTGGGTCTGATCCAACTCCCATGCAGCACATGGAAAGGTTCCCACAGATGTAATCAAAGCTGGATCAGGCCCAAAATTATAGGTAATTAATTATTACTATTCATTTGTTAGCACCAGCAATAGATTTGAAAATTTACAGGATATAAATACGAGACAGATCCTACCCCAAAGAGTTCAGCAGCTGAGTTCTCTGGTTTTACAAGGAGTGGCACTCTGGGAAGCCCACATCAGGTATTCATTTAGCATGATTTTAATCTATCATTCCACACTTACATGTTGCTGGGACGAGGAAGGCATTTAATGGATGAAGGGTTAGCATTGCTGAGTCTTCTGGAGGAAGCTTAATGTGCAGAAGGGAGTTGGATTAGGTGGGAGGACCTGGAACATGGGGAGGTGGAGATCATTGCATGAACAGCAGAGATATGAGAAAAATTCCTCTCCCAGGTCTCCAGGCCAACAAATCTCAGAGACAGGAAGGGTTGTGGATGAAGTGGTAGGGGACAAGTCTGTGCAAGGCTGGACTCAAATGAGGAGGAGCAATTATAAGAGAAGAGCAGGGAGCAGAAGCTGCAAGAAAGGAGGAGTTCATTTAAGGATGGTGACTGTAGAAGAGTGTTTGAAGATGATTCTCAGACCAAAACTAGGAAATCACACACATGTTCATGCACATGCAGTGGCAGACATAGCCTTCAATCATTTTCTTGAGTATTTCAATTCTACTCAGCTCTCTGGCTGACTCATCTTTTCTGCCAATGACAGCAGCAGTACCCCCCAGCAATATCATATCATAATTGCAACGTTGAAAATTAATGAAGTTGCAGGTGGAGATAACAGGGAATCCTGTGTCACAGGATGCCTCCAGTGCCTGACCTACATCCAGCACTATGAAATCCAGATCTGAGCATCTGGGAATGGAGACAACACTCAATCACCCAGAGGTGAAGAGGCTTGGCTGCCAACAGAGCCAGATCTGGAGCTGCTGGAAATCAGCATGACTCCACTGATCTGCTGATTTACATGGGACCATCAGCTGGAGCCTCCTTGGGGGCCTCTCTTTGTAGGTTGATGGATCATGTGTCCTTTCATACCCGGAGGGCCATCAGCTGAACTGCAAACCTACTACAAGTCTTTGCTTCACTAAATAGGAAAGCGGTCCATGTGTCCCTAGTTAAAAGGAATTGGTGATTTAGGGTCTGAGTTTCACTGCAGCCTATGATAAATCTCCTGTTGCCCTCAGTGAGCACCTAATTAGGACTTTAAATCCACACCTGGGAAATATCACATAAATGGCTGGATCTTTCCAAAACAAAACAAAATAAAAAAAAGCAAAACAAAAGGTTCCCCTTTTGCTCACTTCACAGACCTGCAGTCCCAGGCCCTCAGGAGGAACAGCGCCCAATGCCCACATGCTTTCAAGACTGACTCCTCTTTCATACACTCACTAAACTAGGTAATATTTATACAATCCAGCAGGCTCCATCTCATAACTCAAAAAAATTCTGAAAGAAAAGGAGATAGCATCAGTGCCATAAACCCAACCTCTCATCATCTGCTTTCATGCTTTAGCTACCCTAATGTTAATAGATCACATATCCCAACCACTTCAGTTCAGCTTGCAACTGGTTTTTAAGTTTGCAGGCTCCAGGAAAAGACATAATGGGCTGTTCAACTGGAATTAAGGAAAATAAGACCCCTTTAGGTTCACTCACATGTATCCATTTTACTGTCCTGGTCATTCTATATTTGTCAAATCTTTTGAGGTTTATCTGAACTATTTTTACATGGAAGTTTCTCAGAAGTTTTATCTTTAATTTTTAAAAACTGTCCTCTATGTGCACACTGGAAATGTCGAGGTGACATCTAACGTTGTTCGAGGACTTTTAAGACAGTTTTATGTGATGTTTTAGAGAAAAAAATTCTGTAATAATACAAAGACCTGTAGTAATTAAAAAAAAACAAACTTAAAAAACTCTTCTAATGCATTTGGCATTTTTAAGCCCATGCATTTCTGGAAGCAGTCATAGACACGCACATTCCAAGGTCAATTCTGTCTGCTTTGGGGCTGGCAGCAATGAGATTTGTGTTTGTCCAGGGTGCAGGAGCGTGGAAGGATCCAGAGGGGATCCTGACAGCTGGAGGCTGCTCCCTGATGTACCAAGACAGGACATGTGCTGCTGCAGCAGACTCACACCCCAGGTTGCATTTCGAAGGCAGAGCAACCTCTAAAGAGGTCAGCATGGTTCACCGAGCACGATATGCTCCTACCAAGCAAGATCTTTAGATTTAATATAAGGAAGAAACTTTTTACTGTGAGGGTGGTAAAACATTGGCACAGGTTGCCTAGGGAAGCTGTGGCTGCCCCATCCCTGGGAGTGTCCAAGGACAGGCTGGACAGGCTTTGAGCAACCTGGTCTAGTGAAAGGTGTCCCTGCCCATGGCAGGGGGTGGAGCGAGATGACTTTAAAGAGTCCCTTTCAACCCAAACAATTCTATGTTTCTATGATGATTAAAAGCAACTGCTGATACCAACAGCCATCTCACTTCTGCTATTGAATTGCAGCTCCTGAGATCTGGAGCAGACAGGACTCTGCACAGCCAGGCAGGATCCTCATTGTCTACAGGAGACTTTGTTTGCAAGGAATTTGACTGAACACTAAGTGCCTTACCCAAATAAAAGGATCAAATTCAATTTACCTCGATTTACTTGTTGGAACAAGTGCGGTTTATTTGGAGAACATTTTACAAAGAAATTGAAGAGTGGCATTTAACACGAAACAAAACTCAGGCACAGAGTCAAGTTTTTAGCAGTGGCCCTTTCTTTTTATACATCTCCAGCTTTGTTCAGTACTTTTTATTTTGTGACAGTAAACTTGGGCAGGATTTGGGGCACTTCTGCAGAGCTTTAAACTCTTCCTATTATTTTTAAAACCACAGATAAATAAGCTTCAGTTTTGAGGAATAACTGATTCTCAGTGGTCTCAAGTCTGAACAGCTTGTTTCCTGAGGGAAATATTTATGCAAGGACAGCTTGTGTTCTACTGCAAAATATCTGGTCTGGTCAGTCTGAGCAAAAGTTGTGCTGGATTTCCTAACAATTTCAGTATGAAGCTAAAACTCCCCTCCCCTCCCCTTTCCCCCTTCCCCTCCCCCGTGGTTGCATAAGAGTTTAAAGGTAGTCAATGTGTGAATGCCAATCTATGTGTGTAGTAGGGAGAATGAATAAGTGTCATAATTGGTGTTGCATATTCATCCAGAGCTCAGATCTCTAAATACAGAATGAAGTCTCACCTCTCTCATGAAGGTGAAAGTTGTTTTCTGTGCCCTGCTGCTGGAGCAGAACTGGAAAATAGCAAGTGCAGAATGTAAAACATAAGGTACTACAGGCATTGTAAATGTGGTAGTTAAAATACATGAGATATGAAGGAAGCCTCCATCCTTGCCAAGGAATTTTGTCCTTTCATCGCTGTGCAGATAAATGGCTTTTAAATCATTCACATTGGTTTAAAATATCTAGAATTCAGAGTTAATCTGAACAGAACCAAATTTTATAGTAGGCACCAGAGCAGGTTTGTTTTCCAATGGCTTTTCCAGGGACATGTCACTCCAGACTGCACAGGATAAAAGGGAGAAAACTCTGGAAACGGTTCTGTGAGCCTCTTGGTCAGATGCCAGTGTGGGAAGCTCACACAGATTGAGTTACATCAAAGACAGACATGGCAACAGAGTCACTGAAAAACAGAATCCTTCACATCTCTATTCTGTATGAAGTCTGAATAAATTAGGCAAATCCTACTTGCTCAACAGCTCTGGAAGGATTCAAACCCACCTGGCTGGGGGAGATGAGGCAGGGTAGGATGCTGAGATCAAGGTCAAGCTCAGATGGTCTCACCGAGGTCCTGCAAAGGGAAGGGTGTCTTGAACAGTAAGTGTAGAGATTGGACAGCAATACTTGACTGAGATTTCGTGTTACAACAGCATCTCTGCTTCTGTTCAACTCATCTTCCTTCCCCTACACTCCCTGAAAATTATTTCTGACACATTTCTACCCCTTCCAGACAGCACACTGGACCAAACTTCACTGAGGAATTTGGATTTGTTGGCTGCAATGCAAAGGGGGAGAAATCTTGTAATAAAGAAATAGCCTGTCAGGAGAATAAACCGCCTGTGGTGTCTTCTGCAATGCACTGCTTCAGTGAGCCATAGGGATCCCATCTGTGTCTGTGTGATAAAGACGCTTAAAACACATAGACTCTTCTGCAAAATTCATCTCAATATTCCTTAGATATAGTCAAATGGATTGTACCTGCATTTATACTGGTGTTAGACTTTGTTACAGCTTTTGCCCAGAGAGTTTGAGGCTTTTTCTTTCTGATGATGGGAAAAGTGTCATCTGGGGTCTTTTCTGGTGTTTCCCTCCTGAAAAAGGAGGAGTCAGAATCTCAGCAGAACATGTTTTCACAGTCTTAATCTTCATTGTGTTGGCTGAAGACTTCCATGGACAAGGGAGGGGAGCAAGAGGGATCACAGGATCAGGATACTCCTACTGTAGTTACCACAAAACCACTTCTGGCAATCCTTTACAGGCAATGGGGGAGAACACTTCAGCTGGTCAGCTTTGGAACTAGATAATCTTTAAGGTCCCTTCCAATCCAAGCCATTTTATGACATTCATCCAAGCAGCTGGGAAGGTCACTTGGCTGACCCTCCGATGGTGAGCCATGTGCCCTGGGCCATGGTGAGAGGACAGCCTTACAGTTCATAGGAGAGGTACCAGGTAGCATCACAATTATGCGTATTAAAGACTCTTCTCAATGTGCATTTAGGGTCCCTTGACTTTCAGAATATTGTGTAGACAATCACATCAAGCGGGTTGGAAGGGAAATTACCTGGACAGTGAGACACACAGAGGAGATGGACTCAGCAAAACCTCACATTTGCCTAGTCCCCAGCAAACTCTAGAGCACCCCTCTACTCTTGGTAGTTCTGGAATTGGTCAGGACACAGGGACATTTACACCTTTGCCAGTTTTACCACTAAACCCTTAACTTTGCAGGTCCAAGTGTCGGGGTTTGACCCTGACTAAAAACCAGGCACCCCGGCTCTCTCCTTCTGCAGACGTACAGGAGAGGGGAAAGAAAAAAAAAACTGTTGAAACACACACCAATCTCATGAGTTAAGTGAGATAGGACACTGGTAGGAGGACGCATGGAAGAAAAGGGCAGACAGGCTCCAAACTTGAAGTTGCAAAGTGATTAAATTACCTAACAGAGTTGGAGGATAAATGAGAGGTAAAAATAAGCTTTTCGTACACCATTTTGTTCACTCACCCCTCTCCCTCTTACGAACTCATTTTCTATTCACCCCCTCCTTCTTTCCAACCAACAAGCTCGGGTAGGGGGGCAGGGTGTGGGGTATTTTATTAGTCCATAGAGCAGGTCCATAAATCTATTCATTATCACAATTCTTTTACTACAAATACTTTTTATCTCTACTTATTTCTCTCTCACTCTAGACAGTTTCTCTGCTCTCACTTCTCTCCCTCTTAAGACATCGTTTCTCTGCTCATCCCCCTCCCTCTTTCCAAACAACAGCACGGGGAGGGGGCAGGGTAAGGGTTTTTTTTCTCTGGCCAGTCCATCAGGGAGAGGGGTCCTCTACTTAGCCATGGGGTCCCTCCCACGAGAGACAATCCTCTGGGAACTTTTTTGGCATGGGTCCAATCTCACGAGCAGCATCCTGCCCGAATTCTGCTGCAACATAAGTCTTCTTGTCCATATGGTGCAGATTTCTGAGCCCAGGCCAGGCTGCTTCCACCCCAGGAGCAAGGCCTTTCTCTCTCTTGCAAGGCCTTTGCAACTTTAACTCTTTAGATGAGACTCCAAACTGGATCACAGCTTCCTCCAGATATCCACCTGCTCTTCTGGCATGGGCTGTGGGTAGATTTCTGAACCCCCATGGACTCCATCGGCTACAGGGGGACCTCCTGCTCCCACCATGGTCTTCACCACAGCTAGCAGAGGGTTTTCAGCTCTGGCGCCTGGAGCACCTCTTCCCCCACCTTCTTCACTGACCTTGGTGTCTCCATGTTGTTCTCCCTTCACATATTTTTACCTCCTCCTCCTCCTCTAACTACAAAGAAATGCGTGCCTACCTTGTTTTGATTTTTTCTTAAATATGTTTTCAAAGAGGCGTAACTAACATCTCTAATTGGCCAACACTAGGCCAGCAGCATGTCCATCACTCTCAGAGCCATCAGAGATTGGCTCTGCGGGACTTGATGAAAAACTTCCAGAACATTCACTCAGGACACACACAGGAGCCATCTTTCTGCCTCTCCCCACCCTTCAGACACTTCCCCAGGCCTACCACAACAGCTTCTGAAGAGTTTAAATTTCTCTTAGATGTTAAAGATACCTTGCTGATGTTTTGGGCCAATCAAAACCACCACACCAAGTCACAAGGATCAAAAAATCAGTGGATCACATACGAATTTATCAGTTCAGGGAGGTGATTTTCATGGTCTTGGTCTCTTTCCCAGAAAATAGGTATCCCACCTAGTTGGCAGGCTGAGCAGGGATGAAAGAACAGACAGGGAAGCTGGGTCACAGATAGCCAGCTTAGGTATAAATCCCATTTTTAGAGCAACAGAGAGATCTCACAAGCTTATAAGGAAGATGGAACAAAGAGTTTTGCATGGTGCAATATTTCTTCATCTGCAAATTGTCTTCTAGTGCCTTAGTTTTACCTTGCTACTATGGTCCAAGCACTACCAATACTTTTACTGAAAGATGGTTCTTAGGTACTACGTCTCCACTACACTCTCTCCCTAAAAATATGGGTGTACATGGTGTGACCTTGCTGGCTCACCAAGCAGAGCATTCTGTTCTTGTAGATAAATCTATTTGTCTTATGAGCAAGCTCTGTTTTCACAACCCCTGGAAGCCTGTTCCAGGACTTTGCTGATCCAATGCTTAGGAAACTTCATCTAATTTCCAGGCTAAATTTACTTCAGGCCGATTAAAACCTATTTGTTCTTCTGCCAACAGTTTTTTCTTCATTCCAATGATTCTTTTTGCTCCTGGCTGTTTTAACTTTCATGCGCAACAGGACTCCTTTCCCTCTCAACTGCTTTTGTTCTGAGTTAAAAAAGCCAAGTTCTACAGCTTTCCCTTGGATGACAAGTTCTCTGTCTTCCATCCATGTCCTGGCACTTCCCTTTACCTGCTTGATCTAAATGACTGTCTCGGTTTGAAGGACAGGTGTCTGCTAAGAGAGGTTGAAACCTCCCTTAGTATAGAGAATGTGATTTTCCCCTCCCTCGAATTATTTAATTTTGAAAATCAAGGGCTTTCAGGCAAAGGTATGGGAAAAGGAATAACAGTTCTTTACTAGTAGCTATAAACAAGCAATAACAATAATAGCAACCACAAATAGAAACAGAAACCAATAGCAGATGACTTGTGAGCTGCCGAGCCTTTTCCCGTGTGGTGTAATCACGGTCGCAAGCAGCAGGGGCGCTGTTGAGCCGGGCAGGGCAGGTGCGATGACTCCTGAGCAGCTGCAGGTAACTGTGGCACAGGGTCAGGTCAGCCTCAGGCAGCTGGCGATGGCGGAAGAGGCTGAGAGGAAGGCAGGGCAGCAAGCAGCTCAGAGCAATGAGCAGGGCGGCAGAGGGGAGCAAGGGGCTGTCTCTCCCTGGCGAGCTAGCAAGGTAGCAAGGGCTCCGCAGTCACAGCAGACGCCACGGTCTCGTGCGGCAGAGCGAGGCAGGCGGCAGGGGCAGCCGGACTCCCCGGCAGCTGCTGCAAGAAAACGCAGCCGGGGAAAGCGCGCACTTCCCAGTGGGAAAGAGGTTGAATCAAAGCTCACCCAGCCAGGAGGAGAAAACAGTGCACAATTGGATTTTTCTGTGGTCACAGCCAGAAGCAAGTAGCAGCCTCTCCTCTTGGTGTCTGAAGGACGAGAGACCCAATTCCGACCGACTACTCGTGCCCTGCCCAGCACACCCCTTTGTCTCTTACAAAAGAGTTGATGGCTCTTATCACCCAGATATTTGTTGCTTAGTAACAGGAATGGAGAGAAAATTCCTAAGTCCCCAGCCCCCAACAATGACTCATTCATCAACATGACCCACGAGGCCTGGAGGAGGAGATAATCTTAACAAACCCTCTCACTTCCCTGAGAATTAAATACAAAAACCTACAAAATACTGCTACTGAAAGAGAATATGACATGTACCACTCCCATATTTTCACTTGTGCTTCTCTTGACCCAGGGTAAGATTTCTTTCATCCATGCTGGAATCCTCAACACACCAGAAAATACAAAAAGCATCTCTTGAGCAGTGTTTGCTGCAGGTGATCTGTGGCCTCAGGTTACAGCTAGGAAATTGCAGCTATCCATCCCATGTCACAGCACATCTCCTTTTGCAGATGTCTCTGGGGTTCAAGGTAAGAGGCAAAGGCACATTGGAAGAATGCTTTGAAGCTCATTCTGTATTTTGAAAAGCCAAAAAGGAAAGAAACAAGCTGCACAAGGTAACACATCTAATATGATGGGACAACTAGCTAGATACTAAGTTATTGCCAGTTAATAATCCATTCTCTTCCCTGAACTTCCCTGAACTTCCCTTCCCTTCTTTTCCTTGCTATTCCTTTCCTTCCCTTTTTCCTTCCTTTTCTTCCATGGAAGCTGATAATTATGGATTTGGAAAGTAAATGTCATTATTGGAATGAAGACACTAGAAGTACAAGGGAATTATTGTTATTTTTCACATGGTTAGTAGCTTAATGACATCATGACATGCCAAAGAGATATTGCTGTCAGCATGCAGAACTACACCTTGTTAGACTCCTATTCGCTCTGTTTCTTGATGGCAAACAAAAAGCGAACCCCACTCTGTGCACATCTCAGCTATAGGATGAATTTCACCCACTAAGGAAGTAAACGATATTCTTTATTTTGATGACAGTGCCACAGATGGTGAGTCACTGGCCAAGGAATGTAAAGCCAGTATTTTTAATCTGGCCTGAATTTAAACTTCTTGGGTTTTCACAGGTGATAAGTGTCTGCACCACCTCCTAGATAAATCACTGCAAGCTTGGAAATCACCTCCACTATTGCTGTAAATGCTTAAATAACAGACAAATGATTCATCTGGATTTCATCTTTCAAAATTGTGATGAAATCATTATTTTCATCTATTAAAAAATTATTATAGTATGTTATTAGGTACTGGCCAGAGAACAGTCAGACAAGTGCAGTACTAAAGTGTTGCCAAGTCCTGTGATTTTATCTGGACCTTCATTACACGTTTTAAAAACCCCAGACTTTGGATCAGGGGATTAGATACGTATCTCAGGTTCCTCATCTTTGTTTCTCCTTTTAATAGAGGGAAGGAAAGAAAGTCTGAAAAGATTTTTAGGTATATTCTATTGATTAAAAAAAACAAATGAAAAACTGGCTGGCAAAAAAAAAAGGAATATGAAAATTGGAAACTGGTAAAGAATACTTTACTATAAATATTCAAAGAAACAAGGGCCCTCAGCTGAAAGAGAAGAGAAAATTAATTTTTTTAAAAAAGCTCCTTTACAGGGGTAGTGAATGCAGCCATGAAAAGAAAAATAAAACTCCAATATGCAATAACTGGGAGTCTCAGTTTAGAGACAAGTTGGGGAGAAAACACTCTGGAGTGAACATTTCCTCCAAAGAGAAGGGTTTCAGCAATCCCTTTCCACCAATATGAAGCAAATTTTTAGTGGATGACAGTGAAAAAAACCTGTTTATTTGACAAACAAGGTGCCTGCACGAGACAAAATGAATAACTGTTAGACACTGAACGGTCAGAACTTAACACCCCCACACACATATACACCCACCCACAGCAGAACAAACAAACCCAGGATGCTGGATGGCCTTTGCCTCAGGGAAGGAAGTAAAAAGTCCACACAGCACAGCAGTAAGGAAAAAAACAAATGGGAACCTGGTGAACCTCTGGCATTGGTCTCCTCCTCGTTGCAGACGAAGCTGGTGGATTTAGAGTCCTTTCATTCGTTGGTTCAGTTTTTCCTGAGGTCTGGGGCTGGGCAGAGTTGCTCAGGGTGTACAGGGCGTGACACCCTGTATAAC
Organism: Grantiella picta; assembly: GCA_013397955.1. Classification (NCBI taxonomy): domain Eukaryota; kingdom Metazoa; phylum Chordata; class Aves; order Passeriformes; family Meliphagidae; genus Grantiella; species Grantiella picta. Next base: position 63,271 of record VZRM01005570.1, read on the forward strand.
CAACCATCTCCCCAGGGATAGTCTGATCTTAGACCAAAAAGCAAGCTGAACAGTCCAAGAAGTAACAACAGATGCCACCAAAGAATTGCTACTGCAGTCCGCGGAAAAACCTCTTGCCTCAGGTAAGGAAAACCAAGCCAGCTAAAAGCAACAATGTAACACTCGTCTGCTCTGCTAGCCGAGCACAAGTGAGCCAGAGTTTGAACAAAGCCATGCCAGAGTTCCCCCAGCTCCTGCCCTTCCCCAGACCTAGCTTAAAGCTACAGGACCCATTTCTGGGCATAAAGCAGACAATCAGGAATACAGTATTGATTTAGGGTAAAATGGAAATTATTATTTTAAAAGAACTAGAAGCTGGAGAATAATAATCATATTCTTAAACTGATTTAGAGAGCCAGATATTGGATAATGATTTACTAGGATATGCTTGCTGCAAACCATTTATTATTCCCATAATGAATTTGTGCCTACCTGGTATTGGGGAGGATAGAGAGAAGAGAGCCAAATAATTGAGAGAAACCACCAAGTGTAACCAAGCATCCCGCCCTTGGACCCCAAGACCAGTACAAGTTGGCTCTCAGGCCTGGACTTGGACCAAGAACCAAGGGAGCATGCGCAAGGGAACAGGGTGAACAGTTCATTGTGATGAAGACTATCGCTCACGTCATAATCAATCATTCGGGACCACTGCCCACAATTAATCTGAGACACTGCGCTTGCGTGAGCATATTTAAATGAACTTTAAACTCATTATAATACGAAGTGGGGATAGGTATTGAATATGTATAGGGGCTTTGTCTAACTTTATGCATATGTAATCTGTAACCTAATATAAACCTAGTAAAGTGCTGCTGACAGTGTGCATGTCTTTGGAGGGGCTACCCCCCATGCACCCCAGCTGGAATAAACACATACCTACTTCATAACTATCTGAGCTGTGGAGTCAATTCCGTGCTTCAGTATTATCATAAAATCACCTCAAGACACCGGGGGAGTTGAAAAGCAAAAATTACAAACTACAAATTGTAGATGTTTTTGGGTGGAGAAAGGGAGAAAGGAAAGCTGGTACAATAAACAGGACACCTTAATAAACCAAACTCAGAATGAATCTTAAGTGTAATATTGGCTCATGGGCAGACACGGATGAATGTAAAAGGACAGAACAGTCTTAAAAACATAATTCAGAAGCAGTCAATGTCTTCAGAAAACACTTGTATTCCAATATTGGGGAAATATATTTCTATTACATGGTGATGATTAAATACTTTACATTAAAACAGAAAAAAACACATGTGAAAGAATAGCTAATGATATCAGATACATAGATATTAGGTATCTGTGTAGCTGGCAGCCCAGATTTACCAAAATCTAATGAAGGACCAATACGTGCTGTTGAGTTAGAGGAATAACTTGCTTCCTGGAAACAGAAAGAGTCCTCTGGAACAGAGAAACAAAATAACCTCAGTAAATTTGGGCTATAAGCCTAACTCCAGTCATGGAGAAAATTGATGGAGTCAATGACATCACTGGAAAAAATAAAAAACAACAGATCCACACACAAATCACATCAAGCCAATCTCACGTAAGTTTTGATAGGCAAAAATGACAGCATGGATGTAGCATATTTCCACAGGTATACTCTCAATTACATCACAACATTTCTCTTATGAAATTGGAACCACCGGATAATCAATGTAATGTACATTTAAAGGGATAAAAGTGTCAGATATATCTGAAATGAGTGTTTAAATGTTTATGCACATCTTTGTGCTAATACATTTCCTGGCTGTACACCAGATGGATTTGTCTGTAGACTTACATTATATAAGATTTTTGTCAAAGGCAAAGCAGAAGCATGAAAGTTGTAATGGATAAATATAGCAGATGACTCTGGGATTGGCAAGAGCAATAAAAACAGATGGCAATAAAGACAGATGGCTTGTTAGTAATTGGTACAATTACTAACAATTCACTGTGGAGGAGGCAATTCACTGTGGTTGACATGCAAGCACAAGCAAACTATGGGTACTTTCACATGACCAAATGTAAGATTGTATGCTTTAAAATTATATATAGGGCCCTGATTTACCAAACTGGGGTAGGAGACATGACCTGACTCTCTGGAAGTCAGCAATTCCAACAAGGATGTACAGGTCCTGGTGGGTAATGGCTGAACTTGAGCAGTCCTGTGAAACTCAAGTTACAAATAGGGGAAGTATGTTATTGTGTCCTTCCTGTCCTTGACCCCGCCCCCCTGACCCCTTCTGACTGGATGTGAGTCAGGACCGACCCCCCATCCCTAGAGATAAAAACCCCAGCAAGATCGGGAACGGGTCTCTTTGGTTCCGGCCTCGAATGGAACCTGCACCCTCCCTTGTATTCCCACCCCCCTCCTCAGTCTGCCAACCCCTCCCCTGTTTTCCACAATAAAAGCACTATGGAGACCTGGAACGAAGCAGCTGCCTTTCTAAACCTGCAACTCTTCTACAAGGACCGTGTCTGACCAGTCCCACAGCTCGTGGCCATGGTGAAACCATCCTGCGTGTTCCGGTTCTGGGGCAGCCCTCCCCCCACAGCAGGGGAGCACTGCCCCGGTGTTCTTCACTGCAGCAGAAGTAGACAAATAAAGTGGTGGGAGTCAAACCTGAGGTTGCAAATTTTGAAAGGGTTAATAGCAGGAAAAAAAAGAAGTTGAAATAGGAAAATGCAGTTTCCACATCAAGGACAATTCAGTTTTATTCTGAACATAGATATTAGAATTAGAGTCAATCTTATGGTTCTGGCCAAGTGGAAAAAGGCTTACCACCTTAGTGATGGATTCTGGAAACCAGAAATGGGGGTGCTTCAGTTTCACAAGAACCAGCTCCAAATATCTGAAGTGTGTGAAAAGGTCTTGTCCCCAGAAAGCTTGGAGTGATCCATGGGCAGGACTGGGTTCACTGCCAGTCCACAGCACCAACCTGTTGGTGAGATGGTAATGGGGTGGTTTCCCTCAGCAGACAGCTGAGGTCACTCCAAGTAACTCTCAGTGCGGATTATTTCTCTACCACCCTTACCACATGCTCACAGCTTTATACCTGCTTTTCTTACAGTGCTGATGTCAGTATAGAGACTTGTTATTTCCCCCAGACTTTTCCTGGAACGAATACAAATTTCAGGTAGTAAACCAACCCTGGTCCCAGGGGATCTGGTTTCTATGGAGAGCACCTGCCTGGACTCTGTGGTGGCTCCAGAGGGATCTTCTGAGGCTGTTGGTCCACCGTGCAGTTGTGTTGTCCTCTTCCCCTTACATGGTCCGGGTCTCAAACAGCATCTGCCACCCTTGGAAGGTTAAGAAAATAAATACTTGAAAGGATCCAAGCAGAGCTGAAAATCTGAACCAGGTCTGGCTTCAATTACTCAGTCTGTGGAAGAGTGAATGCAGGGTAGGGCTGCAGAGTGGGAAAATCAGGGAGTGCTGGAAAGATGATGCTGAACCCTCAGGTGTTTTATGGTCTGGTGACGTCCATCCTGTGCAGCCTGGGTGCTCTGAGACAGCACAGTGAGGACCAGGGGATAATGGCCAGAGGACAGAATAGGCAAAAGAGGTAAAAAGAAAAGGGTAATGGCTGCAAATATAATTATAGAACAATTTAGGTTGGAATAGCCTGGATTAGCTCCCTCCAAACAGGTCTATTGATCTTTTTTTGTTTCCACTAGTCCCAATCACCGTTTCTGTGCATCTCTGTGCACTTCTTGAACCAGCCCTTCAGGAGATGCCTGTGAACCAACATGCCACCAGAGGTAAAGCAATAGTGGAAAGGAGCAGAGGAAAAACCTAGGCATGAACAGATGTCCCTGAAAACATAAGCAAGTGCTACAAGGTGGGGGGAAAAAGAACAGGCAAGAGGCCAAGTCAATGGCTTTCAAGTGCTATTCCTTTCTCCTACATTTCACTTTACTATCCTGATGTCAGTCCTTCTGGGAAGAGTTCATCTTTGGTCCAATGATACCACTCTTCACACTCACTTGTGCTCCAGCTGAAAGAGTAATAAGCCTCCTTAGTGATAAAAATTAGGCATAGGGATTTGTAAAAGACATGGCACTAGGGATTTGAAACTGCAGAATACCCTTCTCTCAACTTGGCAGTCCTTCTGCACCTCTGTTCTCCATCTGCATGGAAAATAAAGGCTCCAGGGAAAATAAAAGCTCTGGCCATACACTAAAGCAGCAGGGCTTACTGGAGTGAAAGGGCTCACAGGAAGCAGTGGTGAAATTCTCATTGTCTTTAGCGAGGCCAACACTTTGCCTAACACTTTTCATTGAGGTTTTGTGTATGGTTTCCACTGGTTTCCCAGTGGGACACAGATCTTTGGGGGTGAAAGTCTGTCAGTGGTCCTGCAGCAAAAAGAAGAGGAGGAATGAAATTCAGGACAGGAAGTGTGATGGAGCTTGCTTGAATTCCTCTGAGGGAAGGAAAAGATTTTACCCTGTTCCTGGGCATATGGCAACATAGCAGAACCATTTCTGCTTCCAATATCACATGGCTAATAAAACTCCTGTGCTCCACACTCAGCAGATGGTTTTGCGGCTGATGAATGAACCAGAATGGGATCCTGTTCCCTTTCCCTGCAGCTTTCCTGGCTGTGCAGTGCTAAAAAGAGCAAAGGTCGCCCCTGAGTTGCTGTATATGTCGATAAAGTAGCAGAGCAGGGCTGTTAAACCCTGACAGCTTGAATGAGGGATCACCAAGGAGATGGGGAGGAGAAGAGAGATGAGTGAGATTTCAAATGCTGTGTTGAGAGACACTGCAGATTCTTTAACCATAAAGGAGAAGGTATTTTAAAAGCTGCCTCCGCTGAGTGAGCTTTTGCAGGACTGCAGTGACATAGCAGACTCCAAGGCTGACCTTCTGGCCTTCTCCCTGCACCAAAAATATTTCCCGATTGAGCATGGACCCCTATGTAGAAAATTGCCATAATGAGCGGTTCACTTTTCTCAGTTCTCTACCAGAGGCTGTGTGGCACCAAAAGAGATCCTTCACTGATGGGCTAAAATTCCTGCAGTCTTGCTGGCTTTGCCAACCACTTTTACTCCCTGTAGTTTTGTCACAAGCCATACTCAGACTCATAAACGTGTTTGGAAAACTTTACATGGAGTTATATACCAGGCAGAAGAAAGGTTTTTGTGGCAGCTTGAACCAGGACTGTGTGTGCAGAAATACACTAGAAATTGTTGTCTCTCATCGGCATAAATCTGCTGTCTCTCCGTTTGCCATGCAGGAGAGAGATGAATACTAGGTAATGTCTGAAAGAACAAATTCAATACTCTCTTCATAATAAAAGATGAACATGAAAACACAAAGGGTGTAAACAGTGTAGTGATGACTTTTGAGTCTGCAGTTTGAGGATTGAGATGTACCAGCTTACATGGTGCTGCTCTTCAGGCTCTTTCATGGTGCTGTTTACATGGGGTGCTCTTCAGGACTTCCCTCTTCAGCTGTGATGTCAACAAAACCCTGCAGAAAACCTGTGCAAAAGGAGAAGGAAGAATTCTCCAAGTTGCTGAACCCCTCCCTGCTGCTTCCCACCTCATTACTCCTCCGTGTACTCTAATAAATAGCAAACAGCTGCTGGGGCTCATTTTTTGCTGTTATACAACAGTAAGAAAGGTCCAAATGGAGCTTAAAGAAAAAAAATCTTCTAATAACAGCATACCTCCCCTAAACTGCTTCCAGCATAACTATTCCACACAAATCATCTCATTAACACTTTTGAAGATCCCAGTAAAGCATGAACAGCCTCCACTGCTATTATTAGAGGACTTCTTGGAGTAAATTGAGAGCAGGTGGCCACTGCTGATGCTAACATCTCCCTTACTCCATCCTCTCTCTTTTTCTCCCACTCCCCCAGGGGTTTTCATGGCCTCAATTAGCAAAACATGTCCTGTGATGCTGAGACTGTCTTTGTGTTCATCTGCTGTCCTGCTCTACCTGTGAAACAACCCAGCCTCCCTGCCAAGCTGGAACAGCCTTTGCAAGCCCCCAGCCCTGGCTGTGCAGGGTAAGTCTGCCCTAGGTTTCAGCAGCATTGCTCCGCTGGGCTGGGGCATCCGTGGGGGCAAGAGAAGACCAAACGGATGCAGGTAAATGCTACCCTCCCTCTTCCATTTGTGCTTACAAAGACAGCCCTGTGGAGTCCACCCAACATCTGAACCCTGTAAAGAAAGAGAGTGAAATGTCATGGACTGTCATAAGCACAAGAGAAATGCTACTGTAACAGGCGCCTGGCCATGAAATTAAAAAAATAAGTGTCTTCAAAAAAGGGAAGAAAGACCAAGCTTTCAAACCCAGCAGCTGCCTTGAAACAGCTGAGCAGGGAGGACAGGGGCAAGGCAGCTTCCCTGAACTGGGAAGCATTGGTTTGAAAGAGGCTGCAGGGCAATAGGGAGGTAAGAGGGGACTGTCAGGAAGTGCCATTTCCATCACCTGGTGTTGCAAATCATCCCCATGGCCAAGAACCTGGGCCTGGCCCAGATTCACTCATAGGCAACTGCAGACAGACATGATGAAACTCATTCCTCAGACCTGCTGCCCTGACAAAAGGAACTGTTGCATGAGCTGCAGAACACACACTTGGAAGCTGGTGTTGTGTTATTGCATATCTAATGGCAGAAAATTTTCACATCATCAGTATATCCAAAATAACTTTTTTAATGGGGATTATCAGCTGCTTAGCGACACAGTAACTTTGATGAAGGAAATGTTTGATGTTTGATGCAGGGTTCTCTCCCTTCCACCAGTTTTTGCAGAATTTGCACAAACTTCATTTTTCGAGCTCTTTTTTGCTCTGCCAGAGCTGGACCAAATCACCAGGGATTTCAAAGCTCCACAGAGGGACACACGTATACCCACACATTATATGATCAATAAATGCAGTGTCCTTTGGAAATGTGGAGCACATATAATGTGCTGCACTACACTTTTCTTCTTTTTCTGCACATTTCTGAAAATACCAGTTTCTGATAAAGTCTGTCTTTATCTAATCTGATTTAAATAGTCCAGGTGGGAGCTGGGTCTGAAGCTGAATTATTCTTATATCAATTTAATCTTCATCATAGGAAATAAAATTATAAAAATAAGGGGTTTTTATACTGGCATTTCCCCAGTCTTCATTTTACAGCTGTAAAGTTCTGTGTATGTAGTGTTATTTGTAACAAACACTGATGAGAATCAGAATGCAGGAATGACCTTTCTGGGACAGATCAAAGGGGCCATCTGTCCTGGTTACTCACTTTTGACGTTGGCCCATGCTGAGGAAAAGAGTATTGGAAATCAGAGACCCTTCCCCCAGCTTTCTTTCAGACTTTCTCAGCTTGAGGTTGTATCCAGACTCATGGACCAGCTCTCCATGTGGTCTTCTGTACCCTTTGCACAGGCAGAGTGAAAACCTGGGCTTTATTTGAAATCCCAAAATCAAAAGCAAAGTTGGTTTAAAATGCAATAAATCAGTGAAATTAGTCAGCTGGTGTTGAGATTTACAAATACAAATTATCCAAGTCAAACTTACAAGGTTTTACATCTCACTCCACTTCCAGGTTTCAAATATGTTTTCCTTCATCCTACAACATACATGTACACTCAGAGTTTTATTGGAAAAGCTTTGGAGTAAATCTCTTTATTACTAAGGAGAGAGTGGAATTCAGTGCTTTGGATGGGGGAGACTTAATTCAGTTCATCCTACCTCTGGGTCACCCCTGCAGTTGCAGTATGAGATAGAGTAGTTTTGTCTCCCATTTCTTGCTGACAAATGGCAAATTGCTCCAAGAGCTCAGAAGGTAGAAGAGATGATAAAAGTCTGTTTGAAATCAGAGGAAACTATTTGATAAATTTTTATCATTAATAATAACCAGGTTACAGATCTGGGGTGCCTTGAATCCTGCAGACCTTTAGCAACTTAAACTAACAGAGAAATCCCATCCACCACTGGAATATAACCAACTTCAGCAAGTTACTGGTCTGGATGAGGACATATGGAGAAATCTCCTTGAAAAATCTCTTCCCGGGTTCCCTGTTCCCCTCAAGGATGGTTTTGGGTCCAGCCTCTCAAGTCCTTTTGCCCTGAAGCCTCTCTGGTGTCCTCTGCAGTCCTGTCTCTCTCTGTCGTGTCTCAAAGGATGTCTGGTCCTCTGGAAGGGACTATGGACAACAGTGCAGAAGACCATCAATGAGGGGACTACATTTTTGTACCCCAGGAAATGCAATCTCAACTGCAGTTCTCCCCTCGCACCCTTCAGAGCTCACCCTAAGGGTGCCATGAAGCATGGAATACAAACTTTGGAAGGTTTTAAAAATATCAACCTGGAGTAAATGAGCTCTACAGATTTTTTTTTTTTTTAGATCATCACAGTGACCCAGTCAACTGAGCATGATCTGAGTCTCCCTGTGCCCTTCCATTGAAAAGGGTTACAGCACTGTCCTGTCTTGTAAAGCAGTGGGGGAATGTACTAAAGACAAAGAGATGTTCACAGCTCAGCAGGACAGGCATTAGCTCAGGCAAAGGTCAGCAATGCCATCCTGACCCAGCACGGGTGTCACGTCCAGGAGCCTAGGACCAGCATAAGCATTTTCAGGGGAAGAGGCAAGAAAACATGTAATAACCTGCCCATAATGTCTTTATAAACACTAGTTTATTTCTAGCTTCTAATTAGTGAGAGGAAAAAAACATTATTTTGAGCCATGCATCTGGGGATCAGCTATGACTATTAACTGCTTCCAGAAAAAATGGGCAAGGCTGCAAAGCCAGTCCTTAAAAATGAGGAAAAGTCATCTCTGTCCAGTTTCTCTCTCCTGGAACATCAACAGCAGGAGGTTTCAGGCACCAAGAGAGTGTTGGCCCAGGAAGCTGCCATGGACCCTTCTCAGAAACCTTTTCACAGCTGTTTATCCTTCATTCTTCAAAGGTACTCACCGCCCAGCTGATCCAGTCTTGGACTTTCTGGCAGTAGCAACTCCTACAGTTCCAGCTCTGCCACAGGCTTTGTACGTGAGCTTACGTGAGACATTGAACTGAGGAGCTCTCAGAACAAAATAATGACACCTTCTTGGGCTATTCAGTCCAAAATAAACTGTATTTGCTTGCACAGTGGTCAGTGGGGTTATATCTGCTCTTCCTGAGGCCTAACATCATACAAATAATATAAATAATTTCTACTTTCTCAATGGTTTATAACATGAAGAGTGATGCACTAATGCATTATTTAAAAACTAGGCACATTTTTTTGTTTTTCCTTCCAACAGGCCATGGCTGACATGGAATCCCAGCGCATAAAGAGAAGGCCACTGAACATTGGGTCTGATTTATATTCATCATAAACAGACACTGAACAAATCAGTAAGATATGTACATTAAACTGGCTCCGTTTTATCATCCACCTATGACTGTTGCCCCTGGAAAAACCTTTTTGAAAATCTTTGATTCAGATCTACAAAGAAAACCCTTGATCTGCATGAAACCTCACTCCATGACGGTGGATTTTCATCACTCTGAGGTGAGATGTAGAGTCACTCAGGAACAATTCAATTTTCACAGAGTCTAAATAAAAGTCAGAGACTTAATTTGCAAAGTCCTCCTTCAGCCTGAAAGGTTCATACAAATGGAGTAACAGTTTGGACAAAGTCTCAATCCCAGCTATAAATCATCGAGACATCAAAGCTCCACATAGGCTTTTAGATCTTGCAGTGGGTTGAATGATATCTTAGAACTGCAAGGAGTCTGCTAGGGTGAAGACCAGCTGATCAAGTAGGAGATGGTGAACGTTGCCAAAGGATGTTGTCATTAAGTTCAACCAGTTCTTATACAATGGGACAGGCTGCACGCCCAGGAAGCCTGCAGATCTCATGTAGAGAAATGTACAGTTCCATGTCAGGGGTGGAATAATCCCATCCAGCAGCCCAGGCAGGTGCCAGCGGAATAGACTCAAGGGTCCCAGTGGACTATAAGATGCCCACAAGCCAGCATTGTGCCTATGCAGCACAGGATGATCACATCCACGGAGCAACCAGCAGGCTGAAGAATATAACTCCTCTAAGCAGGAGACCTATTCTGGGTACACCACACAGTTATGAGTGACAAAGGAATGGGTACCTTGACAAAAAGAAACATCAAAGAAAGCTTGAGTCTGACAAAAGTCTGAGATCACAAACAGGATACAGGTGGTATCTTGTCTAAAAAGTACCACAAAGGAAGACATCTATTTAATAGATAGGTGTGCTGCTTTTTTTCTTTCTTTTTTTCTTCTTTTTTTTTTTTCACAGGGCTTTATGGCTTTGACTGTTGTAGACAGGCAACAGCTCGTGTGGCTTAGATTACAAAGGGGTCAAGTTCATCCTATACTTGAAGCCTGTCGGAGGTGGAGGTTGGGAGGAGGCCTTAGAATTTTTTCTCCATCACTGTTACTAAGCAACAAATAGCTGGGTGATTAGAGCCATCAACTCTTTTGTAAGAGACAAAGGGCATGCTTGGGCAGAGCAGGGGAAGAGAAGAGCCAGCCATCGGAACACTCACTCTCGTCCTCGGACACCAGGAGGAGAGGCTGCTCCTTGCTTCTGGCTGGGACCAGAGGAGGTTCGGCTGTGCCCTGTTTTCTGCTTCTGGCTGGGTGAGCTTTGATTCAACATCTTTTCCCACTGGGAGGTGCACGTTTCTCCGGTCTGCGTTCTCTCGCAATAGCTACCGGGAGAGTCCGGCTGCCTCTGCCACCTGCCCACCACCTCCTCCACCGCACGAGACCGTGGCGTCTGCTGTGACTGCAGAGCCCTTGCTACCTCGCTAGCTAGCCGGGAGAGCCAGCCCCTTGCTCCCCTCTGCCGCCCTGCTCGTCAATCTGAGCTGTTTGCTGCCCTGCCTGCCTCTCAGCCTCTTCCGCCATCACCAGCTGCCTGAGGCTGACCTGACCCTGCGCCACAGCGCCACCTGCAGCCACTCGGCAGTCATCGCACCTGCTCTGCCTGACTGGGAGCTCAACAGCACCACCTGCTGCTTGCAACCGTGATTACACCACACAGGAAAAGGCTCGGCAGCTCAAATGTCATCTGCTATTGGTTTCTGGTTCTATTTGTGGTTGTTATTATTGTTATTGCTTGTTTATAGATACTAGTAAAGGACTGTTATTCCTTTTCCCATACCTTTGCCTGAAAGCCCTTGATTTTTAAAATTAAATAATTCGGAGGGAGGGGAAAATCACATTCTCTGTCCTAAGGGAGGGTTCAACCTCTCTTAGCAGACACCTGTCTTTCAAACCGAGAGAAAGCCGCAAGTGCCTACCAGCCCTGGTCCAACAGAAGCACTCTTTGTCTCCCACCCACAACTGGCATCTTCCAGCAAAACACATCTCTTGCAGGTGCAGACAGGGACAACATTGCCCAACTCCACTAATTGCTCAAAAGGCCAGCAAATGTCTGAAGCTGCTGTGCTATGGACCAGATGACCAGAGTTAAATCCTTGGCTTTGTCCTGTGCTTTTCCTAGTGTTCAGGAAAAAATGTAATGATAACCTAGATGAGAAACACGTGCTATATTCCAGCATAAAGGAAAAGACCAGAAACACACAGAGATAATAACTCTTCCTACCTGAAGGAAATTAATGCCTCCAGAAATTATATATAACCTTTTAATGCAACAGATATTTTCTTTGGATAAATGTAGGTTTGGCAATGGTTTTGACCCTTTAATTCTGTTTTTCCCTTTACTCCTCTAATCCCTGATCTCTTCTCCACCTCCACTCTCACTTTCTTTGTCTTGACTTGTCAGAACACAGACTATTTATACTTTATAAGTATTTTGCTTATTATTTGCTTTAAAATAAGTATTGCTGTCATTCTGTATCACATTTTGGGTCATACCAGAGACAAGATCTCCAAACTGAAAGAAACTCACATCTTTTAGTAAGTTTTTCATATCAGCTGCCTGATAAAAAGAGCTTCTTACCTGGTGATTCCTGGGACAGCATTTCCAAACAAAGTTGACAAAACCTCTTTTCCTAAGCTGAATTCTGTTTCTGTAAGAGCAGTTGGCACTCCCATTGCATCAGAGCCCAGCATTCAGTTCCCATTGAACAGCAGTGCTTGTTGAAGCCGGGTAAATACCAGGAAAAAAAGAGAGGTCCCCAACATCAGAGGGACACGAACCTGCTGGAGCAAATCCAGAGGAGGCCATGAAGATGCCCCGAGAGCTGGAGCCCCTCTGGTCTGGAGACAGGCTGGGAGAGCGAGAGGTGTTCTGCCTGGAGAAGAAAAGGCTCCTGGAAGATCTTAGAGTCCCTTCCAGTGCCTAAAGGAGCTCCAAGAGAGCTGGAGAGAGACTTTGGACAAGGGCCTGGAGGGACAGGACAAGGGTGAATGACTTCCCACTGCCAGAGGGCAGGGTTAGATGGATACTGGGGAGAAATTCTT
>VZRM01005570.1:75761-102515 GCA_013397955.1 Grantiella picta
TGAGTGAGAATCTGTGCCTTACACCGGCTCAGGTGTGAGAAGGGCTTTTCTGTACAGCACCAGGCAGTGCTGGCTGGAGTGTTCTCTCGATAGCCTTAGAGACACTTTCGGTAAATGCAGAGGCCTATTCCACCCCTCCTCGGCCCACGGCATTAGTGAGGCCCTGGCACTGTGGTAGCCCTATCCCTGGTAGTGTTCAAGGCCAGACTGGACAGGGCTTGGAGCAACCAGGTCTAGTGGAAGATGTCCCTGCCCATGGCAGAGGGATTGCAATGAGATGCTCTTGAAGATCCCTTCCTACACAAGCCATTTTGTGATTCTATTATATGATTCCATGATTCATCCATGGCTGCTTCCATGCTCCCATCAAAAGCACGGGCAAGGCTCCAGCCAGCACCCAGCTCCTTGAGAACCAGGTTCAGAACTGCAGCCAGCTTCTGATCTGCTCCAACTTACCCAAGCTCCAGCATGTCTAACAGACATGCTCTTATTAACTGTTGTCCATCTTGTCACCAATCTCCAGCCTGATTCAAAGCCCCCAAGTCAACAGTCCCTCCCTGTCAATATCTCTTTTGATCCCTCATTGCTGCTTACAGAGTTTACTTTATCTCAAAAAGCATCCTGAAAGTTATTATTTTAATTTCATGCATTATAAAAATTAATTATTATTTCCAATATATTTTGGAGAAACTGCAAAACATATGAAGTCACCAACTGAGATATATGTTACATGTCCTTTGTTGCTGCTTTCAAAATAAGATTTTATCTGTGTGCATTTTAGTTCCTTCCAGGCTAAACTCCTTTTGCTGTGCTTACTAACATTAGTGATTGTAAAGAAGTCAGTCCAGATTTTTTTTTAATAGCTCTTTTCAGTGTAAACCAGTCGCTTCCAATTTGGCCTTAATTAGTAAAGCATTTTCACCAGGAATTTATTATTTATTTAACCTGTTACCACAAGAGTAAAATCTGCTCTTCGAAGCCCTGCCTTTTTCTTCAAGACCTGCTCTGAAAAGCAAAACGTAGAGCTGTGAGGGTCATTTATATCTGGCTTTAAACCAGCTTGGACGATGTCATGTTGGTTAGATGTTGCCTCCCCCTTTTCCAACACTGCCCTGCTGTGCCATAAATGAGCAATCCACAGCAAGGGAAAGTGGTCAGACACTGTTGGACTGTATCCTTCATGACCCATGACCTCCACTGCTTTTTCCTTTCCCCCCTAGCCATGAGTGAGGGGAAGATTTCGACAAGCACCTGTCCAAGAAGCAATAGGCTAAGACGACTGATCAGCAGAGAGATTTGACCACTAGTTAAAAAATCCCAACATCTCTTATGGGCAGAATGGCTCTGACCTGTTCTTGCTTGTTTTCAAGACAATTGCACATGAAATTAATTTGACCCAATCAGCTGCACTTATTCATTTTCTTAAGTCACATTTGCTTCTGTGTTTCCACTGCAGTCATGTCTCTGACATTGCATCCAAGCCTCTGATGCAAGGGAAAGTCTCTGTTTTCTCCTGAATTTTACAAACCTGCGTATGAAGTGCAGTTTCTACATTCCTAGTGAGATGTAGGAAATTATTAGGTTTATCTCCAACCTCACCTATGTATGAACATTATTATCCATTAACAGTATCCATTCCCTAAAACCTTTGTTAATTCTTTATGTCAGACCCACATCAACACATCATGGTACATTCAACCCATTTCCATGTTGCTCATATTAACTATAATTGCATATGGGCCTACCTAGACACATCAAACCCATGACTGTAATGATATCTTGTGGTGTGAGAATCAAATGCTTGAGTTCCATTCCCTTTGCTAAAAATAACTATGACCTCTGTGGCCATCCTTAGAGGTATAAAGATAATTCTCCTTATTTTCCACTCAATTAAGCCTTTTTCAAATCCTGAGGATTGACTGATTAACATTTAGAAAGTTCTTATATAAATGTTAAGAATCTGGTTTATAAATGCACCCCTACTGTATAGTTCCTTAAATATTAAGCTGTAACCAGACCATGGGTAATTGTTAAAGCAACTGTTACTGGTAAGGCAATTATTATTTCCTCTGGGGGTGATGTTTTACTACCTTGGAGACAGTCGGTATTTGCATTAGACATAGATCACGAAGAGCTACGCACAGTAACTTATATTGTTTACTATTGCAGCTCAGGTACTCCCTTCGGCTTTGTCTTGCAAAGGAGCGCACCACTTTCCCATCAAGGTACCCAAAGAATTGTAGCTCCACAGAACCAATGCTGATGAAAATGAGTCCACTGCTTACAAGGCCCAGTGGACCAGAAACTCCTCCCTGGACCAGCTCAAATAGATCCCACTACCATTTATACTGAGTGTCCTCTCATACCCTGATTCAGGCTGCACTTGCCCTGAGGAGGGGATGCAAGAGAGGGACACTTCTTTTTCCATTTAAGAAATCAGCTTTTCTCCCCTATGATGTGGTCCTATTCTTTGATTCTGGGAGAGCCTGAAGGCCGAACCTGGGGCTTGAACAGCCTGCTCATTACTGACCTGGGAAGGTGGAGGCAGGCAAAAGACACTTTAATTACCTTTCCAGGTGTTGCTAAACCCAGAGGTAATGTAAAGTTAGGGGTAAAGCAGGTGTTATTGCAGAGGGTGGCAAAGCAAGCAGGGAAAGAGCAGAAGTTCCTGTAAACAGGACAAAGACATCAGCAAAGAGCAGAAGGCCCATCCTGTGTGCCTTGCATGGGGAGATGGGATTTGCTGTAGGATGGGGGAGGGGACAGAAATGTCCTACTGTTTAGGATTCCATACCCATTGCTGGCAGGTGAAGTCAGTCAAGATTTGTCTTTGATAATAGTCATCACTCTCAATGAGGATGCATTTTCATGTGGGTAAGTCGTCATTTTTCTACCCCAGAAAAATTTCATCAGCATGGTGATTATACTATACAATCCCAGCCATGGGATAGCCTCTTCCAGTAGCTGTGATGGTGGAAGAAGATGGTCTTCCACATCAACCACAGCTGCTCTTCCTCCAATCACCTAGGTCTGTCAGTATACCACCCTGTCGCTGTTGAGCCGCTAGCAGAGAGAAAGAACCTCTGATTCAGTGTGGGATAAAAGATCTGTATTTTTTTATTTTTCCAACTTATATAGACTTTTCAAAGGTCACTCAGATTGGTCAGTCCGAAACCTCTCCCTAAGCCTATTGGCCAGGCCCGAACTGCGCACATCTCGAGAAACTGTTTTAATAACATCCAAACTTTATCTTTGTTTATAAAAACACAGGAAAAATTCTCACGGGAAAGGTCTGTGCTAGCCACACCACCCTACCTGGGTGATCACCAACTTTTTTCCTATTCAACAGCTGCACTTCTCTGTATCTCCAATATCCACAGAGTTGCCACCTTAACATGGTAGCAGAGGCACAGTCTGTGGGAGTAGGGGTCTTGGTGAATCTCTGACCTGCAGATTTCAGTGCCCAGATCCAACACACAGAATCTGTGACAGAGAAAAGAAATTCACTTTTCTTTCTGCAGGATGTGGGAACTCCTACACTCCTCCTCCTCCTCTCACCACACAGCAGTCATACACTGAAGACCACATTCAAAACATTAACAGTGGAATTAATTTAGGGAAGTCTCCCCAGACATGAGGTTGTACCTTCACCTCAAGACAACTCTGGCAAAGAAGAGCCAGAGAGCACAGCCACAGAAGAGGGAAATAGCCCCTACCATAACCATTAACTGATTTGGTGATGTATTCAAAAGTGTTACAAGCTTTCTACAGAGTCACACCTTGGGGCGATTATTTACAGCCTTACAGCTGGCACATTTATCAGCCGTGCTCACAGCCTTTCCCCTCTGGCCAACAGTCAGAAAATTTCCATCTACAACCCCTACTAATTTCTACTTACGAAATCTGCTAGGACTTCTGTAGGACACTGTCGCTGTTGAGCCGCTAGCAGAGAGAGAAGCCCTCCAACTCAGTGTAGCATAAAAAGGATCTGTATTTTTTTTATTTTTCCAACTTATATAGACTTTTCAAAGGTCACTCAGATTTGTCAGTCCGAAACCTCCCCCTAAGCCTATTGGCCAGGCCCGAACTGCGCACATCTCGAGAAACTGTTTTAATAACATCCAAACTTTATCTTTGTTTATAAAAACACAAGAAAAGAGAGAAAAATTCTCACGGGAAAGGTCTGTGCTAGCCACAGGACACAACAAAGCCATCAGCATGACCTTTAAAAACAGGTTTCATCTGCAGCACAGGAGGTTATTTCTTTCAGTGGAGATGGAAGGGAGCTTGGCTTGGTGACATTGGAGGATTCCTGATTTATGATTTTCACACACCCCTCACAGCTGAAAAGCTGATGAGATATTGAGAGCAAAGCATGAAGTCCATCTCATCTCAGGTCCTGGTTTTACTAGACTTCCCAGCACAGAGATTATAGAGGAGAGTTGTGTTCCTCAGTTGTCTCTCAACCTGAGATCAGCAACCAGATTTCGGCATAACTTGGTCCAAAAGGGATGTAGAGCAGGAGGTATGAGACATACAATTAATATACCATATAATAGAAAACTCTGGCTATATTGAAAGTGATGCCAAAGTGGTGGAGTGGACTGCACATCTTCCACCCACTCAGGGGCACCTGCAGTGGCTTAAAATCAGCCTTGTCATGTCTGTAAGGCCATTTCTGCCTCCCACTGGTGCCCTTTCCACGAGTGGCCCTCCCACTGCGAGATGCTCACAGTGCCACTGTCCTTGCCAAGATAGGCAACATAAGACCACAGCTACAGCAGGACACTAAGAGCCCGTGAACTGTATTTTTGCTACATGGAGTGGCTGGAATGAGTTGGGCTGGGTCTTTTGGCTTCAGCAATGTCTTGAAGGGGAAAGCAATGGAGTCTAAAAGTACAGTGGGGCTCCCAAACAGTGCTGCATCTGAGCTGTCATATTCAGTCCCAGCTGCTCAGCTCTGCAGCTCCATGTTGTCCAGCGCTCTAAGCTCACTCTCTCTGTCCTGTGACATTAAAAACTCTTACCTTAGATAGCTCTGTGCAATTCATATTGAGGGATGAGAACATATAATTCTTTGAGTCTTCTCCTTTTCAGTTGCAGCATATTTTCAGCTCAAACTCTCAGCAGAAAGGCCAAGAACTGCAGATTTTTTTCCCTGTTAAAATTTCACAGAGCCTTTTGTCCAAACAAGCTGACAATATGTCAGTGGAATAGCTTTGGAGAGCTGGAGTCACCAAACATTTGGGCTGGCAGGGGGCTTCATGGACTGTGGTGCTCATTCCAAGCTAGTCAGGGGGATGCCTCAAGCCATCAATTGCAGGGAAAGCCATGACCCTTCATAGAAATGAAAGCTGCTTTCATTTCTATCCCCATGCACTTTGCATTTTTGGTTTTGTCTCACTTGGGTGTGATCCAAGCACACATCCTTGAAATGAAGCAAACACACTGTCTGGGCTTCCCTTTGCTCTTGGAAACTGGGACCATGCTCTGCTCCATATATCATTTCAGAACGTGCCCAAAGATTTTTAACTTCTCTAGAGCTCAGGCTGGATATTAAGTAAAGGCTGGAGCCAGTGGAATCCTTTTGAAGGAGATGCCAGCAATGCTCCCCTCTGCAAACAGGCTGTCCTTGGCCACAATGCCAGCACATCCTGCAGTTCCCACTGAGCTGGATGGGCCAGGCTCCCCATCTCTGCATGCTCAAGTAGATCTTTCATAAGCAAAGTGTCACCTCATCTGTGGAGATTTGCGTTCAAAATATATTGGGCTTCTGGCAGTAAAGAGACTGCAATGGCAGCCGGCAGCCTGTTCCTCTCACTGTGGGGACTTCAGTGCTGCAAGTATCTACCCACGTGCCAAGCTGTGGCTCGTGGCTTCCTGCTGCTGGAATAACTCAAGAGTCCAGGCATCCATCCATGTTGCCTAAATATTATAGCTGGCAGAACTGCAGACACACAGACAGATTAGGGTATAGCAGGTCAGAGGTGCAGAGCTCCCTGCTCCTACATGTGTCATGCAGGACATCTTCCTTTTGCATGCTGACACAAGAATATCCCTCCTCTCCCTGCTGCCAGTACACCTCAGGTCAGGTCCCCATCCCTTTTGAATACAGTTAGAAAAGCTTAAAACTTCAACACCTAGGTATTTGCTGGGGTTTATTCCAGCACCAAAAGCCCTTGCAAGGGACCTAACCTCTTCCTTGCAGTGCTCGACCCTCCAAAATCGTTGTGTATCCTCCAGAGAAGAGGCAAAAGGCTTTCAGGAGCTGGCAGCAGCCATCACCTCACCTGGATCTGTCCCAAAAAGATATCAAGGACACATTTCACATTCCCCATAAAACTGTACTGGTTACACTGCACATAAAGTATTTCTCTGACCCCCATCCTTCTACTCTTCCTCCACAGCATAGGGGAGAAGGACGTGAATAGATATTTCAGCCCAGAGAAATGAATGGTCAAGCAGAGCCCCCATGGACTGGCTTGTAGGCGGGACAGTGGAGCACCCATGTAAGCTGAGCTTTCTGGCCCCTGTCTGTCAGAATATCCCAAAATGTTATCTGCTGATATAAAGGCATTTACCTGCAGTGCTGAGGCTGTGCTTCCAGGTGCTGGAGAAGCCTCCTAACTGTAGAGACAGCTTGAGGAGACCACATTAGGTCTTCAGATTCTGGGTGAGACCATAGTGGGTCTTTGAAAACTGGATGCTGATGGAGCTGTTGACAGGAGCTAAAATGGGCTAGTTCCTCTCCTTTCTCCCTATTCTCCTTAGAGTTTTGATGAAACAATTACCCATGAAGCCTGAAGAAGGCATTTTTGAGCCTTCTAGGCAAAAAAACCCCAATATATAAACAGTGGGGGAGAAGCAGAACTTAGTAACACTCTTCAGAAAAGGAAAGGAAAAGTGCAAGCTGAGACAACCCATTATCCAAGGTGATTAAGAAAAACTGTGGATTAAATGTGTATCCTGGATTAAATGTGTATTGCTGCTGGTTTATCAATCAGATAGCAACACGGAGGGGAAGGCAGCAGAAGGGAAGAAAGATTTCTCAGCTTCTCTGGCAGCCACTAACTGCTGTTTATGAACCCCTGGAAATGTTCAACACTCTTTGCAAGGCACAGGTGCAGAAGACTCTGGTCCGGGGGCAGTCTATGGATGCAGTTCCTACAGGTCCTACCCCACTTTTGCTGCGTGGAAATTGGTCCCGCTAGCTGCAGGCTGTGGACCACAGACTCATCTCTGCAACAGAGGGAAAGAGTAAAAATGTCAAGAGCTCATTAAAAATATAGAAGCAGAAGGAGTGGGAATGTGAAGAGCAGGCTACATGCATATTAGTCCAAGTTACTGAATCCTAAGTCTGCTCTGTAAGCAAACACACCATAACCCATTTTTCAGTGGAGAGAGATGGAAACCTTTACATCATCCAGTCTAGCCACTCTGAGTCCTTGCACGGGTCTGGGCTGCTGACCCACACTGAGCATCTGAAAGAGGAGCTACCAGAGAGAGTTAAATTGAAATCCTCAACCAAGCTTGTGAATGCACTGATTTTCATCTTCAACCACCACTTTCAGGCTAGAGAAAGCTCACAGGATGTATGTGACACCCCACCTAGGAAAAATAGTGCAAAGCTTAATGATAGAAAGCTAGAGGTACCCTGAGAGAAGGCAGATGAAGGAAGGGGGAAGAGTTATTTGGTTTCAGGATTTTATTTAGATGCCGCAGGGCCAAGCATAGTACTTAAATCCTTTTTTGTTTTTCCAGGCCATTAGGGACTGAGGTTTCAATTCAGGACGTTCATCTCATGGTAGAATTTATTCTTTCCGGCCCTTCCCTCTGAAGAATACATTTTGGTATTTGACTGGCACCACATCAAACACTTCCAGCACCTGATCTGAAGTAAAACATTAAGAATCAGATATGGCCAGACTTGTAACACCACCAGCATTATTATAGCAGAAAAACTCCCTGGTGACATTAATGAGCTCTTTGAAGGGGTCTACCAGCAGGATAATCTGCCCATTCCCTGCAGACAGTGAGCTCGGCAAAGAAGGAAGATGCTTCAGCTTTTCCTAAGGAACTACTGCAAAGTGACTGCAACTATCCACTGATGAAATGTAACCATGGCTGAAAAAGGTGGCGGGGAGGGTGGTGAGGAAGGCCCTGTGGGGCACCCTCATATGATATTGCACATTTCCTCAGGCAACAATTCCTACACAGCACATTTTTGTTCTCGCTGGCATTCAAGAGCCTCTAGAAGAGGGTATTAGGGAGTGCAGTAAGGCTTGCCTGCCTGTCTGATAAAGCCTAGCTCAAGATAAGGGCTCCTTACATGTCTAAATTTAAACCTGCCCCTATAACCCTTTGCTTCTCCTGGTTCAGAGCCGACTGGTGGTACCTAGGTAAGCAAGAAGAAATTGGGTAAGAGCTAAGAAATTTGCTGGTAAGGGCTGGGAATCCACTTCCCCATTTCTACTCCAGCCATGAAATGATTCCACAAGGCTTGAAGCATATTGAAATGCCATGCTCTTCCACTTGAACAGCCATGGGAGTCAGAAAACTGTCTTCCCAGCACAGATGCCAGGCACTTGGGGTTCTAGACCTGCCTCTTCCACACACAACACCAATTTTTTGAAAGATAAAGGAGCCTTAGGGAATATACACAAAAGAGCTGGATGGATGGGGTCCTACCCACCTGCTCGCCTGCCCCAGAATCAGGTTATCTGTGCATCAAGACTTCCCTATTACATCATTGAGTTTTATTTACGTAATGATTGACCATCCCTAGCCAGGGCTTGTCCTAGGATATGTGAAAGGATATGTCCAGCCCTGGAGCACATAGAGGCTTCTTCCCATCAGGCATTACTTCCATCTAGAGGTAGAGATTAAACTAAGTCTGACTGTCCAAGCCTCAAGAATTGTTATTTATTTATGTACCCTTGCCTTAAGTGCCATGAAAGGAACCCTAATGTGTCCTTCCCAGAAGAAGCAATCTCCCTGTCCTGGCCAGCTTCAGAGACAGAAAGGTTAATCCCACCAACTCCTTCCTCATGCTTGTAATACTCAGAGGTATCACGTCACTCCTGAGCATTACGGCATTGAAACAGGGAAGACAGTCAGCTGCTGCAGACCTGTACAGCCATAGTGATGGGAAACCCTGACTTACACCTAGGTGACAACTGTAACATGCTTTAAAGTGTGGTTTTGTGAACAAAACTTGGTCTCTTCTACATGGCTCCCTTTTGCCTGGCAATTTTTGCCACTAGTGGGTAGCAAGAGGGAGAAGGGAGGGAGGGAGGAGGAGGAGGAGGNAAAAAAGCACTCAAGGTTAGTAAAGGTATAATAAAGCTGGAAGGCAGTACTACTTCGTATGGCTCAGTCTAGAGAACTCAGCAAGGGCCCTGCTGTACAAAAATCCCACCATGCCTGCCTCCTCATGCTTTGATCATCAAATATGATTGCTATAACATGCAAGCCACAAACACTGACCCCTTGGCTACTTCACATACCCCATTAAAACCAAGTCCTGAAACCCAGTTAATCCCTCAGTTGGAAACAAAAGGAACAGAGGAAAACATTTAACTATCAGAAGGTGCCAGAAAAGCCCCAAGGAACATGCCACAGGCTCACCAGGTGGTGATGTCTCCCCAGCACAGAAGTGAACTGGAGAGGTGATGGAACACATGGCAGATGAGGGCAGCAAAGAGGATCTAGATGACCCGAGACTGTGAAAGGTGGTGGGATAGAAATGTTGAAACTTCTACAGAAATCAGTAAATACACAAGAGACCCTGATCAGGCTGGTGTGTCACCCCAGCCAGCTGTTATGTGCTGCTTGTGGAACACCAAACACAGATTAAACAGTCTGGCACATTCACGGTGCAGGACATCATTTGGTGTATCACTGGTGTGTACCTGCACCCTGCAGCTTAGAAAGCCATGGCTGCTCCAGTGGTATGCAGTTCTGGTGTACTCTCCTTCAGCTTGTGCCCAGGCTCAGCTGGGTCTACACAACCAATATTTGGTGGCTTCCAAAATTCTCATTGCCCAGTTTTGGATTTCATTGGGACCCTGCTGTGGCCCCTAGCAGCAGCCAAGGCTTCAGCTTTGAATCACACCAACTGGGCAGCACTCAGTGAGGCAGTGGAGATTCTAAAACTGAGTGTACCCGTGTGCTACCCATGTGCCTTTGATCACCAGCACAATTTCTTGCTGTTCCTGCAGGAAGACGGTTATTTCCAGGTCTTCTGCCCCCAAAAGATCTTTTCAGACACCACAATTTCAGCAGAAACTGGATGCAAATCAACATTTAAAAAGTAGTATATCCACATCAGTAGAGGATACACAAAGTAATGCATTTACAAGAGCAGCACAAACTCTGTGATCTGAAATTATTCTTTCATTTATAACTTTGCCATGCAAGCCTTTGAAAGTAAATCTGGCTGGCAAGAATTGTGTTGAGGCTGTCAAGAGCTGACAAGCATCTCAAAATGTGTCTGCTTTTCAAAACGATCCATCCAGCTTAGTTTGGAAAAAAAAAATCAGAGTATTTTAGCAACAGTTGTGCCACAATTTCCCACCATTATTTTGACACAAACTCAAAACTTGACTTCTGATGGTTTCAAAACTTTCATTTTAACCTTTGAAAAGCAGCCCCAAAGCAGACTGCGAGCTCATGTGGTCCTTTGAAAAGTCTGTCTCAAACTGGTCCTTCAGACCATTTACGGGGGAGATACATTTTACCTCCTCCCATTCTTGCTGTCCAGTTCTTTGTTTCTTATTTCGGTCTCCTCTCCAGATCTGCTGTGTTCTGTTCAATGGGCTCACAAGAAAGTTGCCTTTGACTGATGAACAAAGTGACATTTGTGCATGAAAAGGAAACCCTTTAGGTTGTTTTGCGGTCAAGGATGCTACAGGAGGCCACAACTAACTATTGATTAATATGATGGAGCCAAATCCAGGATCCTTTCAAATCTCCTTGTCGCTGTTGAACCGGTAACGGAGAGAAACTATTGCCAGCAAACGATGCAGAGAGAAGAAGAATGTTTATTATCATCATGCCTTTATAAAGAAGTGAGAACAATTATTCTGATTGGACAGCGGTCACCCACCCCCCGGGGTGATTGGCTTAGGTGCCTCGACACCCAGTTCCAAACATACTGTTCTCATAGTCTTCATCTATGTTTCTTATACCTAACGTGAGAAGAAAAAGTTTCCCAAGAGAGACTCTGTGCAGTCACATCCCCCTGGTTTTCCACTACATTCCTTAGTGCACCCACAGGATGCTCATTTTTTCCCCATCACACTTTCATTTGCAGACCTCACGCTTTTTGGGGAGGGAAGTTGTTTGGGTTTTTTGGTTGAGGGTTTTGGGGTGTTTTTTAGGTTGGCATCCCCGTATCTCTTCTTTCAGTCAATGTGAACCAACACAAGTCCCCAGTTCTCCACCCTGACATGACCTGGATCCAGCTTCTGGAGTCTAAAACAGCACTAACAAAGAGGACTGAAGGCTGAAACCCCCACTTCCCAAAGCTAACATGGCTTGGCAGATTTTGGCAAGAATGCTATAGATCTGCAGTGCAGATTTTCATGCAGAGAAGATATAAAAGCCTCTTTCCCCACTGACTGCCGAGGCTTTTCATGGTCACCACTGCATCCGCTCAGAATGGCTAGCAGTCCTGAGTGGAGCCATGTTGATAGGCACATTTGTCTTTATAATGATTAAAAACCAATAAAATCTGTCTTTCCTTCTGCAGCCTGGACCCTGGAGCACTCAATGCTAAGCTGCAATGGGAGAAAACAGAAGGAGACATGGGATAGTTGGACCACGCACAAAAATTTAAAGAAAACCACTAGTTTCAAACCCAGCACAGATATGGGGAGGCAATGGGATTTGGTCCCTTAAAGGATCATTCACAGTGGGTCCAACTTCATGTTTCCGCACACAAGGAGCTTGATTGGTTTCCCTGTCATTGCCTTTACCGTGTTCATCTGTTTCAAAAGCCTTGACAAGACAAGGTGTAAAGAATCCCCCAAAAACACCTTGGGGAACAACCCCTTGCTTTTAAAATAAGACCAACAGAAAATATAATGTGAGCAGCAATTCTGCCACAGCAAGCCAAGTGGATCAAAATTCTCCCAGATCTTTTCCAGCTGTCACTGCTGGGAAACTTCAGTTTAGACCCCAGATGCTTTACAGCTCTCAATGCCTCCCAGGCCATGGAGTCACATACATTTACCCTGGCTGAAGGTTTGGCCCTTTTGTTGGAGCTGGCTGAGAAGCAAGTCTGTCTTCTGAAGCACTTCACAATTTGTTGGTGTGACCACAAGTGAGTGGGTCACTGTCATCCCTTGCTTTTTGGGATGGTGATGTCCCTCCCCATTTTACAGTCCCCATTAAAATATTTGAGTCTTTCTCAGTCTTAGTTTTTTTCCTGGGATAAGTGTTGATGATGCATAAATGAGGCCCACAACACACAGCACCAAGAAGGGTATTACACCTTGTGCATTCACCTTTAGTGCAAATTTCCTTGGCTATCCCCAAGGCTGAAGACACAGGCTAGCCGAATGTGAAAAGCAACATGCAGGGAAACAATCTTGACAATCAGACCACCCCATAATTTTCTAATGTGAGTTGTGAAAATCTATTGCATAAATATTTGCTGCAAACCTCTTTTTTACAAGAAAATTGAACAAAGTGGAGCTTTTGAGATACTCACCAACTAAAAAATCTGCCTGGGGTGCAGCAAATGTGAGGCATAAGCTTCTTGCTCTTCCTGCCTCTGCTCCTGATTTTTTCTGTGCCCCGCTAAGCATTTCCTCAGTCCTGTGAGTGTGACTCTTCTGTAGGACCAGGTGTGCACTACCAGCCCCTCACATCCCAGTGTCAGTCATCCCATGGGCAAACCCTAAATGTCATTCCCAAGAGTAGTCATTGAAGTCAGATTCAAGACACACTTTAAGACAGTGACAACAATGAAGAAGGCTCTGGTAGTCTTCCAAACTGGACGTACTCCAGAGATGCATCCTCAGATGAGGTACTCTGGCTGACCTCCTTCAGCTGAACTCCCAGATACCTTTCTTCACACACATCTGATGCGGCAGGGTCCGGGAGGGTGGCACAAGGCGGCTCCGACCCGGACCGGGGTCCCTGGTCCTTGTAATTCCACTGGATCCAGGGCGGGCGGCCTTCAGGGTCCCGCGGCATGGCGTGAGTCACTCAACCACAGAAATTCAGCAGGAAATAATAGTGGTACGAAGAAAAGAACTGGACTCCATCTCTGTTCTGCCAGGGAGGTTTATTTGGAGTAGGGGGAGAGGGTTACAGGGAAAGGAGAAGGGGAGGGAGACAGGGCAGGTAGTAGGGGCTACCAGCGCAGAGATGGAAGACCCCTCTCTGATGCAGACATGGGCTTATAAGGGGAAGAGAAAGGGGAGGGACAGTCTCTCCCAGAGCCAGTCTCAGGAGGAGGAAGTGAAAATTGGCAGGGGGAATACACCAATAGGTTTTCAGGTACAGCAGGATGCATATTTTAAAATGGACCAATAGCATACAAGGCAGGGGAACAAAGGAAGACACATGGAGATCTGAAAATTACATTACTACACACATCTTTGTTAATACTTCCCCTGATTTCTGTCTCAGCCCAGCACCTTTACCAACAGAGCTCATTCTCCTCCTCTGAAATCTCAAAGGGGACAAGTCTTGCTTTATATGTGTGATATTAAGAGCCACCAAAATGATGATCATTATTTGGGTCTTCTGAAATAATCCAGAGCCTCACAGCCTAAATCAATCAAAGATTTACAGTGGTTGTACCAAAGAGCACTTGGTTGGATTTGGATGCCACTGAGCTGTACTGAATGCAGCCAGGGAGAGAAGAGGGATTGATCATGTGCTTAGACTCATATTTGTTCCCAACCTGAGGAGTTCCCTGACTTCTGTGCTACACACTCACCTGCTCCTACCCATGCCAGACCAAGCTTTTTTGTATCAAGATCCCCAAATCTAAGGTCTGCTCTAGGTTATCAGGTTAAACTGTTTATTCTCTACGACAGGGCATGCAGATGCTGAAAGCAGGGCTTTCTCTTGGTCTCGTCAGAGGAAATGAACCAGCTCCAAGGTGTTTTAATGTGTGTCTGTCCATATTCACCATGTGCAAACACAGGAAGGAGCTGCAGCTCACACCTAAGCACAATCAAACAAGCACACAAACTCTGGGATGTAAATCACTCATACCCATGAAACGTATTACATCCTCACAGATAAATTAATTTTGACTTTCTGCCAACTGCTGAATGCGTTCTTGTGTTTGAGAAAGGGTTGGCACTTTCTTTTATCCAGATGAAGAGTAGGGCATAGGGCATGAGTGGATATTTTTCTCAAAAGACTTTCCAGGCAGATGTCTTAAGCCTGTCCTTTGCAGTAAGATCAGCAAAATGTTCTGTTTCTTTTCCAGCTCTTATAGTCATACTTGTGTTTCTGCTCTGGAGCGTCTAAGCACCAACAGGATGGAAGAGAATGATGCCAAAAGATGCGGCAGATGAAAGAAATAATCCATGGGTGAGGTTTTAGAAATGCTGAACTACTTCCTGGCAAGTGTTTATAAATTATTATCTTGACACAAGGTGTGTGGACCTGGGAGGATGCAGATGGGCAATTCGGTGCCCAGTCCAGCTATCAGGTTCAACCACATGCTCTGAAGCATAGACAACACTTTACCCTCCACCTAAGAGTTGTGTAGACTGAGTTCTGCTCTCAGCTGGGCACATCTAGAGCTCTCCTTCACATTTCCACCCACACTACCCAAGAAGGACCCTGTTTCGACCTCCTGACTGTGCTGTGCAAACTGTGTTAAAGTGAGAGGAGCTGCCAAGCTTGGACCAGAGCCTGGAGTAATCCTACGTCCTGTCTCAGACTCTGGTAGAGAACAAATGTATCAGGAAAACTGCAAAACATCCAGGATAAGCAAATGGGGATCAATAGCAGGAATCTCTTTCTAACTTCCAGCAAATATTGACTTAAACTCCCAGAGCAGACATGGACTCATCAGACCTTTTGGGGGGGATTAAAAATGTCTTTTCAATGGAAAAAAGAAAATCTACTCTTCTTTGTTTGCTTCTATTCAATTGAGTTTTTCTCTTTGGAAAGGAAAGCTCAAGTATTTTCATTTTTGGTCTCTCTGTTCAGAAATCCTCCCACCTCCCTCAGAGAAAAAACATGACACATTAAAAAGAAAAAAGCAAAAAAGGCATTTGGAGCTTTACATCAGATTTGTACCAGAGAACGAAGATTTATCTGCCTTTAGAATCTCTGATTTTCTTTGTATCACAAAAGCTAGTTATTTTATTTCCTGATGCTCCTGTTATCTGCATAAATATCCACTGCCATGATGAGAATGTGCCAGGGTCATGGCACATTATTATAGTATGTTGAGTTTTTTCCTGGGGCTGATAATCTCCTGAATAGTCAGACTTGACATTTAAACAGGGACATATTTGTGGCAATAAACAGAGAAAATGTATCCAAAACTGAAGCTGGCTGAATAAAGAGAGCAAGGCAAAAAATTCTTGAAGTGCAACAAAGTAATGGCTGAAATAGAGAGAGGAGTTAAGTCGGTTCAACCAATAACTTTTACATCTGTGTCAACTACATGTAACACCAGAATGTTCAACTGCAGAAGTGTTATAACAATACAAACCTGTGGCTGGCAAAGCCATCATCTTATGGCTATTCAGTTCTCCAATCCCTCAGCTACTGCTAGGAAATGAGTTTAGGCTCTTTTTTAACTTCCCTGCGTCCACCCTTGACTGTGAATGCCAGGCAACTGTCATCTTCTGCCCCATCCCTTGCTCCACAATATACTTATTCTCTGCTTCAAATAAATCAACCTCTGCACGATGTTGTGATGTGTGTATCAGTCCTATGGCACAAATTAAAGATTATCAACCTGCATATCTGTATCCAAAAATGGCCACAAGGATCACAGTGTTGTTTGGTGTGAAATGAATCTCCAATCCATGTCCTGGTAGGTCAGAAAACTACTGTCACCACCAGTCTTCCCCAACCCTTGTAGAGACACTGGCATGACAGTAAGAGATAGGCTGGGAGAGCAAGAGGTGTTCTGCCTGGAGAAGAGAAAGCTCCAGGCAGACGTCAGAGTCCCTGCCAGGGCCTAAAGGGCCTCCAAGAGAGTTGGAGAGGGACTTTGGAAAAGGGCCTGGAGGGACAGGACAAGGGGAAATGGCTTCCCACTACCAGAGGACAGCATTAGATGGGATATTGGGAAGAAATTCTTGGCTGTGAGCTTGGTGAGGCCCTCGCACAGGTTGCCCAGAGAAGCTGTGGCTGTCCCATCCCTAGAAGTGTTTAAGGCCAGACTGGACAGGGCTCGGAGCAACCAGGTCTAGTGGAAGGTGTCCATGCCCATGGCAGGGGGTTTAGAACAAGGTGGTCTTGAAGGTCTCTTCAAACTGAAACCATTCGCTGATTCTATGGAAAGAGCATCGCTCCCTTCCCCTGCAGTGCATCCCTGGTGCTTGTCCCCAAGAGCGGTCAGGATACTACTGATGAGCTACTGGGTAGGTGGAGATACTGGGGGATGATGATGCTGGGTGGAGAAAGGCTACAATGCTATCTGTGGTCAATGCACAGAAGAAGGCGTATGTCTTCTTCTAAACCATGCACCTCTCACGCATGATTTGCAATGGTTGCAATGGACCATGCCAATCTCACAGCAGCCTCGGGTCTGTCAGGCTGTGCTGTGAACAGTTGCCACAGTTGCCTGGATCCACCCATAAATTTTACTGTGCAGCAGGGCTTTTGATCACAGATAATCCTTGTGGGGAAGCAGTTTCTGACCATATCTTCTGCAGAGTTGATCTTCTCCTACTAAATGTCCACTAGCCATAACTAAAGTAGCCCTGCACTCTCTCAGGTGCCCTCATCTTTGGACTTGAGAGCCTTTAAACAAGCCTATATGGGCTGTTTGTGAAACTCCAACAGCTCAACCTATTGCTGTTAAGGGCAGCTACTCATCCTCCCTCCCTGCTTTCCTCTACCAGCTCCTCCTCACCCCTTTCTCATAACTGCTGCCTTATACAATTCTTTATCAGCACTGGCCACTTCTGTGGGACACTATTCCCTAATTCAGCCCTAACTGCCTTGAGAGGATTTAATCTGTGGAAATTACCTTCATTAATCATATACTAAACAAATTCAGAATTTAATAGACAAGCAGCAGCAAAGATCTGTTGCTGAGGCCAAGCCTGCAGGTAGATATTTGCCACAGGTATTTCAAAACTATTTTTCTTTCTTTTTCAGTTGTCTAAATCCAAGATCTCAGCAAAGTTTGGAAGTAAGTGGTTATCTTGTCAAAGAAATCATCAAGGTTTTGAAACAGATAGAGCTCTTCTTGCCTGGGAGCAGCAAACCATCTCAGACTTGCCATCTCTTTGTGGAGTGTGTGAGTCCCACAGCTATGGGGTTTCTTAAGTATTCCTTGGGAGTATTTGATGGTGACCACTCTTGAAGACAGTATGTCAAATGGGTGTCAAAGTAGTACAACAGCACTCCCTGTCCTAGGTATGTTTGGTACTGGGTTTCGTAATTTCTTCTGCATTCTCATCCTCTCAAACCTGTAGGTTTTCCTCTGCTCTCTATACTTATCAAAGATCACTGAAGATGGCCACTGAAGGCCAGCTGAAGGTAATTTTGTATGCTATCACTCAAGCTTCAGCTCCTTTTCTTTCTGTGGACAGCCCCACAGAGATAAGCTGCCAGCTCCCAGATAAATCCTCCTTTAATAGCTCGTGGGCTATTGAATTATAGCCGCAGAGTTGGCACAATTACAGGACTTCTCCTGGAGAGGATGGACAGGGTGATGGAGCAGAGACCATATACATGACATCCAGACATGAGCAGTCAGATAACCTTGCAGATGTGTCCCTGTGAAGATGAACCACGGAGGTTCTCCACATCTGCTACCTCATTTGAGGCAGACAGCAGGACAGAAATCCTCACACATGGCTCTGCTGTAAGGACAGCTCCTGATAGGCTAGGTTTGTGGTGGGGATAACTTTCCTTATATACACCAATCTGCTACTGATTAGCAGGTAAGATTTCCATCACACCAGGTCTTCTGCAGGTTTGGAACAGAAACAACAGAATTATTACATTACAATTATAAAGATTACATTTTGCTAGGAAATGCTCAGAGCTGAGCAAGTTGTGTTGATTAACTCAAAGGAAAAAAGGGAGTTATTTGCAAGGAGGGTGGTAAAATAGTTTCCAAACCTTTTTGGGGGGGATTAAAAATGTCTTTTCAATGGAAAAAGAGAATCTACTCTTTTTTGTTTGCTTCTATTCAGCTGTTCTGAGTTTTTCTCTTCTTATTTCCTATGGGGGAAAAAAATAGAATTTATCCCTGGATATGGAAAGCATGATAGCTTCATGGAGAAGGAAAGAGGTGTTGTTCCTCAGGCTCTTTTATTTCTTAGTGAAAAAAAAGAAAAAAAAACATTGGGAAGAAGAAAGAGAGAGGAGAAAAGAATCTCATCATATGCCTTCTGACCTCCCAGACTCGAGTCATCCTCTGGGTTTCCCCTAAGGAATAAGCCTCCCATCCAATCCCGAACTGTCACAGAACAAAACAACCAAAACACAGAAACTCTAATGCATTTTAATTGGATTTTAGATTACCTTTGAGCATTGCTATCTCAATTGTGTGTCTTCTGATATTCTCCAGGCTTAATTAAATTACTAATTAAATTATTGTAGTTATATGAAGGGTTTTTCCAACACTATTTGAAGACCCTCTCACAAGAGTCCCAGGCAGCTGCCAAGGGTCGGGAAGAAATTACACCCACCTGCTATCTCCCTATGTATTTATTTATAGTAAACTTTGAGGAGTTGGGCTGAAACCACACATCAGGCTGATACCTGACACCAGCACTGTGCCAGACTATGGCCAATTTACACTGGGGGAAAGGCCAAATGGAAATACAACTGGATTAGGGGAAGGAGTTGGCACTGCAGAATATGGATGTATACAGCCAGCCAGCACCTCAACGGAGGCAGACCATTTTAGAGTAATAATTTTGCTTCTCTTGTACCTTTTTTATTTTCCATGTTAACACAAAAACCTTCAATAGCTGCTACCTGCTGTAACTTCACATTTCTCAAGGCCATTGATACACAGAATGTGGAAGATTAGAGCACTGCCTACAAGCTTGGATCTCGATTATCCTACTGCAAACCTTGAGTGAAGACATTTGCCTCACAGGAGACTCTGGTTTGTGAAGTTATCGAACACATCTCTGTGTGGCCAAGCATTATGTGGAGCCCAAATATGCACAATACTTTTCAGATTTCATTGTATTCCTGTTGGAAAATAGGGAAGAAAAGATGCTGGTGTGCGAGCAAGACTACTGCTAGCTGAGCAGGCCTGACATGTCCCGTGGGCAAAGCACCAGGGAAATAACATTTTCTGTGAGAAAGGCATCAGGGAGATGCAGCTGTGTCCTTGGGAATGTGTCAGGAGTAGACCTGCGATTAAAGGAGGAATGAAGGAGTGACCCTGAATGCGTGAGAACAGAATGTTAGAAAATGTAAACTATAACCTGTGTAATTAGGGATCTAAACTTAGAAGCACTGTAACACTATATAAGCCACGCACGCCGTGAAATAAATGGAGCTTGCTTATAACTCATATTGAGCTGTCGCAAACTCACTCTCGCCTCGCATTATATTCCCACCCAAGCCCATGCCCTGATTCTGCACCATTAACCTCTGAACTGTCCATGACCACAGCACCCATGTTTGGAGTAAATACAACTTAAGAGATATCTGGCCACCTGGCCAACCTGGATATCTTGATATCACCACTCACCATACTGAGGATTAGGAACATCTTAAACTATGATTTAAATGGCACCAGTTCTACAGCTTAGCTTTCCAATATTTGGCTTTCATAATAGCTGAAGGCTGTAAAAGATTTTGACTGTTGTGTATAGAGAAGGGTTTAAGAAGTTTGCAACTCCAGTCCCTGTTTTTAAAAGGCTAATAATGCAGTACTTTATTGTTCTGAGGGAGTTTTTAAATGTTGTTGGCACCCAAGACTTGCTCCAGTTTGTGTTGCTGGTTGTTGA
Organism: Grantiella picta; assembly: GCA_013397955.1. NCBI lineage: Eukaryota > Metazoa > Chordata > Aves > Passeriformes > Meliphagidae > Grantiella > Grantiella picta. The sequence goes on from VZRM01005570.1 coordinate 95,906, forward strand.
GGGTGGGAGGTTGGTTTCAGGCAGCTGATGCTGCTGTCATGGAAGCATCTTAGTATGGGACAAGAAAGGCTCAAATGCTCCTCGGGTAGCATCCAAAATTTCCCATGAACTGGTCCCGCCCAGCAAGGGATACAGCTTGACATTGTATGGAAAGTCTCAAAGATGAGCAGAATTGAATACAGGCTTTACTGTAGCTTTTTTATTTAACAAACTCCAGGCTAAGAAATAACAAGACAGTGGTAAGTATTGTCACTAGCTGGGTCATCTACATGCATCTTCCCATTCCTTGAAGGAGCCATGCAAAAAGAAAGGAAAGATTTGGTCTGCTGGTGTTGGCCAAGTATAATATCTGTTCTTTAAAGTTTCATATCTGATATGCCCTTAGTGAAAGGATTTTATATTAAGCAGACTTTGGGGCATGGGAGTTGGACCTGGAGCTTGCTTTCTCTGCTTCATGCATCGCCCCAGTATTGCAGTGACTCTGGGTATGGTGCACTCATAGGTTTGGGTGGCATCAAAAGAGGGGTGGTCAGAAGGTCAAGGAAGTGAATATTTCCCTTTACTCTGCCCTCCTGAGACCCTACCTGGAGTTCTGTATCCAGCTCTGGGGTCTCCAACATAAGAATGACATGGACATGTTAGAGCAAGTCCAGAGAAAGGACACAGAGATGGTCCAAGGGCTGGAGCACCTCTGCTCTGGAGACAAACTGGGAGAGCTGGGGGTGTTCAGCCTGGAGAAGAGAAGGCTCCAGGGAGAGCTTAGAGCTTCCAGTGACAAAAGGGGGCTTATAATAGAGGGAGAGCAACTTTTCTACATGGGCATATAGTGATAGGAAAAGGGGAAATGGTTTTAAACTAAAGAAGAGTAACTAAAAGATGTTAGGAAGAAATTCTTCCCTGTGAAGCTGGTGAGGCCCTGGCACAGGTTTGCCCAGAGGAACTGTGGCTGCTCCATTCCTGGAAGGTTTCAAGACCAGGTTAGAGAGGGCTTGGAGCAACCTGGTTCTAGTGAAAGGTGTTCCTGCCCATGACAGGTAGGTTAGAATTGGATGGTCTGTAAAGTCCCTTCCAACTCACAGCATTCTATGACCCCAAGTAATGCACATGTATGGCAAATACAGAAAACACCTTCTGCTGCTCACTGACAATCCGGTGCTAGATACTTGGCCCTTGGGTGACAGCTAAGGCCAACCAGGCAACAGGAAGAAAGCTGGCAGGAGCTGTGGACCACTTATACAAAAGGCTACCTGAGGTTCCACAGGGAGCTGTCTTGGTCACAACAGGCTCTACTGGGTCCTGCATTATCCATCAGCACTGCAAGAGGTCTGGGTTCATGGTGTGTTGGCATGAAATGTCAAGCTGCATTCAGGATGAGATGGCCAAAGCATGGCATTGCAGTACTGCCAGGATCACAAGGTGTATTGATTGGATCTCCAGATTAATTAATGTGCTGTGAAATACCTGGTGGCAGTGCTGAATGCTGATCCTGAGCAGAGTCAATTTGATATTCAGTAAGTGAAAACATTGATTTCAGCCTGGCTGAGATTGACCATGCATAGCCCCAAGTATGTCCTTCATAAAATAAAAGCAAATAGCAAGGGAAAAAAAACAGACCACTTGCCCACCACTCCTGCAGCCCATTCTGCAGTCACCTTAGCTCATCTCAAAGGGAGGTCTCTCAAACCTGCCTTGCATTATAAAAATGATTAATCTCCATTCTTGCTGAGAACAAAGGGACCTACAGTGGGCTTTGCATCAAGCAAGGAAAACCAAGAAAAAAAATGAGCAATATTTCATATTATACATCATCAGTCATGGGCTACTAGTTTTTGGTAAAAGAGCTGACAGCAGCTGTGCCAGACCCAGAAGGGACTTGCTGTAGGCACAGCTTGTTAGCATTGACCAAGGAGCTGTGAAAACTCGCCTCCTTTGAAATGGGAATGAAGTAGTTTGATTTTTTGCTCTATTTAATGTGGGCTCAGCAGGAGCTGGAGATGGGTGTCAAAGTGAAGCCAAGAAAAAATCACTCAGACAAGCCTTCCCAATGCCTCTGCTGCTCTGCAAATGCGTTTGGTTACAGAAGCATGAATTCCTCATGCTTGTGCCAAACATATTGCTATGGGATGAGTAATTTTGCTTCTATAAATTGAGTCATCACTGGAGTCAGGCAGACACTAACATTACACAGTATTGCACACAGATCTCCCAGTCCTTCCTACTCTGATATCTCTGGACCAATCTTGTTTAGTGATATTGCTCAAAGCACTTTAAAATTAAACATCATCCTGTATTTAAAAAAAAAATAATTCCCAAAATTATCTTTTTGGAGCTGAGGAGGTGATCTTTCCTAAATCTGGCTCTTTGCTCTGAGGTAGAGAAATGTGGTTTAGCACATTTAAAAACTGGTGCTTGAAGGAAGTTGATTGAAGTGTTCATAGTTTCCCACTGAGAGAAACTGGTTGAATAACAACAGTTTTGGTTCATTTTCTGGAACTTGAAAAATTAGTGAAATAAGTAGGAGGGCCTTTTTCCTGTGATGTTAAAGCCATGTACAATAATAACCAGTGAGACTAAAGAATAATTCTGTCAGCATCTCTGTTGAATCATATCAAATTTTTTTTGTATTTATTTTATGATTTCTATCTTTTGTTACATCTGAGGAAGAAGAAAGACACCAGGTCCTAGCTTCCACTCTGTTCTGTTTAAATCAAATTAGGCTAATTAATAACAACTCAGTATCTCACATTTCTTTTCTCAATAGAGAAACCTAAATCCCTTTCTGCTTACCTTTCTAAAAAGAGTCCAAATTATATTCTGAGGAAAATCAATCCAGAAATACACATTTGTGATGGGGGAGATCATATCTCTTCCTTTTCTTCTGAACAGGTATTAAGAAAAATTACAAATATAATATTAATATTGTAAATGGCTTCTATGATCAAAGAACTGGGGAAACAGGAAGGGCAAGTCAAGATTTTGGTCATAGGTTTACAGGAACATCACCCAATGCTTTTCCCCTGGGCAAGGACTTTAGTTAGAATATGTCCTTATACTAATCGTCTGTAATAGGACTTTTGTCCCATCTCTCTCATGAGTATGTTACAACCAGCATTTCAAAGGCAGACAGTATTTTGGCAAAAAACAACTTGGCAACAGGGAGAGACTCAAGACCACTATAGATAGATAGATAGATAGATAGATAGATAGATAGATAGATAGATAGATAGAGTGCGGTGTGAACTTGAATGCAACAGATGCCACAAGTCAGAGATGGAACTGTCCATATATTGCACTCTATGTACATAAAAGACGTAATTTCTTCCTAAGTAATGGATTCAGGTAATGCACTAGAATTTGCCACATCAAACTATGTGCCCTTTTTGTAGCTAGTACCAGATCTGTAAGAAAGATGACTGTGTGTCAACACTGGGAAAAGCTTTAAGAAGAGCAACCAGGCAAAACAAGCTACAGCAATAGGATCCCCATTCATTTGGAGTGAAATGGGGAGAAATGTAACAGGTTGTAAAGCAAACAAACAAAAAAAAACCAACCAAAAAAAACACCTTTGGGTTATATAAAGAATGAATTGTCTCGAAAATTTTGTGTTCATTTGTTTGGCAACAAGGTCTCTGATGAGCCCACTGAGCAATGTCTCAACAGAACATACATCCCTGATGATTTGAGCTGCTCCCAATGGCAAACTATTCCTCACTCTGTCAACATTCCAACTTAGATCTAATGAGTAAAACGGGTGTTAAAAATCCACATCTCGACTAGTACTCCCCCTCCTATCAACTGCTTTGTTTTCACTGTGCTATTGCTGTTATTTTTGGACATAGCAACCCATATTTCCTGCTAAGACTCGTTTCCACTATAATTTATAGCCTTATTTCTACAGCAGATTGAAGGTTCTTTGGATTGCAATTGAAAACATGCTGTTTATCTTACTCACTTGGGTCCAATGGTCGTATGCCTGAGACATGGTGGGCTCATCTACCCAGGAGAATGCCTTGATCAGTGTGGGAGATGTACACAAACCACTTGTGATGCTTCTTGCTGACATATGGTAATTTTCATGCAAGAAGCATCACACCCTTATCCTCCAGGCTGCTCTACCAGAAGTCAGAGGAAAAGGTGCTAAAATCAGATTTCACAGGGGTGATCTGGGAGATATCTGCAGTGTTCACATCTCATACTGCCCATAACAAAATTTAACTTATTTTCTAGCCCAAACCTGCAAAAACTCCATGAAACTCTTGAATTAAGTACAATACTGGCTATGATATTGTTGGGTTTCTGAGGGAATTTCTTCCCATTGTCGTCAGGGAGATGCTAGAGTGGGTGGAGGGGGTGGCTTTCTAGGTTAATAGACAGTAATTATGAACCATAAGGAGTGGACAATCGCTCTGGCATACCACTGTAACGGCAGGAAGGGGAGTGCAACGCAGGTCTGGCAGCTCTTAGCAGGGGGTAGGCAGTCTTTCCCTGTTGGGAGCCAGGGTCCTAACTACATCAGATGGAAAATAGTGTTTAGCGGGTGGGAAACTTCTATTTTTGTTTTGCTGTTTGTTCTGTTCAGATATCTATATATTTTATAGTGAAGAGCTGTTATTCCTTTTCCTACATTTTTGTCTGGAAACCCCATAATTTTTGCGGTCATAATAATCTGGAGGGAGGGGTCTTCTTTTCCATTCCTTCCTTGGCAGACATTTGTCTTAAACCAAGACACGAATTGGCACCCATTGTGGGGAGTCGAGAGGAAAGGATAAAAAGAGAATAACAGTTCTTGCATGAGCCATTCGTGCATTGGATAGAGAAACTTCATAAGGCATCACCATGTGGTCCAACTTACCCAGGTTCTGTTGGCATATGATCATAGTTATATTTTTTTCCTTTTGCAGGTCATTATCTGAACATGAACCCTACAACTAAGGCCATTGTGACTGTTATCAAGTTTCTAGAATGAGTCAGTTGGATGAGGAATTCAGTGCTTATAAACCTCTTTTTTAATGTGTGCTATCTAACTGTCACGGCCTAAGATCATATCCTTGGGGTTTCACTAATAATAGTGCCTATTGTGGGGAAAAAATGCAGGGGAGTGTTTTCTCCCAGCACTTCTTCAGGCCTACCACAACAGCTTTTGAAGGGTTTAAATTCCCTCTAAATGCTAAAGTTATCATATTCTTGCTGATGTTTTTGCTAAGTTTATTTAATACAGTTCATTCAGCATTTAAAGATGGGGTGTGGTTGCCTTGGGTTACCGCAAAATCTGCCCCAGAGACTAGGGATGCTGCTCAGACACCTGCCACAGAGGCTGAGGACACTGCCCAGCAGTACCACCTGAAGTCAGAGGGAAAGGCCAATGGCACAGCAGTGGAACCAACACATGATACAACCATCCAGGTTCCAGCTGAACCACAAGGGCAGCCGCGGCCAGCAGCAGTCACCCCTGAGTAGAGGAGGAAGTATAAAACCAAATCAGCATGCCCAGTTAATGACGATGAGGTACTAGGACCCTCACAACCAGCAGAGCAGCTGGAGCCTGAAATCATCACTGAGTCCCTGTCACTTGACAGTCTCTGCTGTCTGCGAAAAGATGTTACATGAGGGGTGGGAGAGGCTATTCTGGCCTGGTTGACTTGAGTTTGGGACCTTATGGGTACAAGTGTGCAACTTGATGGTACAAAAGCAAGAGTTTTGGGGTCCTTGGCCCTGGATCTGGGTATCAAGCAGGCATTCATGGGGGAGCAAGGACCCCTTTCACTAGGGGAACAGCTTCCACCAAGTGTAAGAGAGAGCTTTAGACAGATACACATTTGAACGTATATGGAGAAGTCTACATTTTAATTTGATTTTATGTTTATAACAACATTTGTGTTTATACTAATAAATGCAGCACATATATGGTAATCCCACACAGTGCAGTTATCCACTCTGAGCTGAAAATAGCCCAGCTAACCCCAGATAAAACCCTGTGCACAGAGACTGACAGCATCATCTCCCTGTACATGTCTTTATCCAAAACACTAACAAAAGTGTTCAGGAAATGGAAAATGAGATCTCTTGTACAAGTCCTTTCAGAGTGCATTGGATAGAGCAACAAATACCCTTTGGGGCTGGTTTTCCTTCCAAGTGCCAACGAGATCTGTGTGTCCACCATTGCTCAAGTATCTGTCACCTCAAATTAGCAAAACTTCTGTATTATTCTTTAAAAGGCAGCGTTGGCTTCTTTTCTGATAATGTAGTTTATCATTTTAGCCTAGGATATGGTCCTCTACTGATGCAATCCTGTAAGCAGATGAAATACAGCCTTGAATGCTAATACATCCAACTGCCAGTCCGAGTAGTATATCCCCAGCAATGGACTCACTAGTTCTCCTGCTCCTCCAGGAGCCTCACTGAGGCAAATACAGACGCAAGAAAAGCTGCAAGAAGGCTGTCAGAGGTTGGGAGGATGCCTTAGAATTTTTCTCCATCACTGTTACTAAGCAACAAATAGCTGGGTGATTAAGAGCTATCAACTCTTTTGTAAGAGACAATGGGTGTTTGGGCAGGTAGGGGAAGGAAAAAAAGAGCCATCCGTTGGAACGTGGGGTCTCGTGCTCAGACA
>VZRM01005570.1:102704-117639 GCA_013397955.1 Grantiella picta
CTTAACAGCACCACCTGCTGTTTGCGACCGTGATTACACCACACGGGAGAAGACTCGGCAGCTCAAAAGTCATCTGCTATTGGCTTCTGGTTCCAGTTGTGGTTGCTATTATTGTTATTGCTTGTTTATAGATACTAGTAAAGAACTGTTATTCCTTTTTTCCACACCTTTGCCTGAAAATTCTTGATTTTTAAAATTAAATAATTCGGAGGGAGGGGAAAATCGCATTCTCTGTCCTAAGGGAGGGTTCAACCTCTCTTAGCAGACACCTGTCTTTCAAACCGAGACAAAGGCATATAGGAGAAACCTGGAAAGGGGAGGACTCCTGTCACATCTCTTAGGGGTTTCCCTTCTTCCCTCTAATGAAAAATTCATTTCACAAAAAATCCTGTCATTTCCCCAAAACAGGGTTTCGGAAATGGAAATCTACTTTTTGGATGCTTTTTCTATTTTATCAGTGGCTCAGAGCTGATAGTCAGGAAATCTGGTTTTAATTCCCAAGCCCATTACGTGCTCCCAGTATAGCTGGGAACACAGCTCTGCAAAATGACAGGGTGATACCAGGTCTGTTGATGGCTATTGAACTGGAAGTGGGCTGGATGACGTATGAATGTCCTGGTTCTTCTGGGTGAAGTGCCCAAATATTTTCTATTTCCAAATGGCCCTTATTTTTCAAAATGTTCAGATAGACAGCTGCAGCAAATCAAGCTCCCACAGTGGGGTTACCAAGATATTCACGCTGCTCAAAATGCAAAAAGATGCTCGTGGGATTATCAAAAGTACCAAGGCACCCAAATCCCACCACTTTAAGAGATTGGATCATCCTCTGTTTGGGAGCTTTTGTAGATCCCAGCAGTGTCACTCTGAATTTCTAAGCTTGCATTGCTTTTTTCAAGACAGTGCCTGATTTCTGCTACATTTTCTGATGGGGTGGGCTTATTTGCCATTACCAGAAGGTTACTCTGGTAGTTAGACTTTCCCTTCTAGGCTAAAGAGGAGATTGTTTTACATGATGCCTTTCATCTTCCCTAATATGTGCCATATTATCCTCTTGATTTCTTCCATCTGGGCGAATCTTTTGTTGACCTCACCTGCAATCTAAAACCTTTTTAAATAAGCTCTTCCACTTCCATCCTCTGATCCAGTAATGATGGATGTGACTGGGAGGTCAGAAGTCTGAGATTAGTTCTGACCTCACTCTTGGGCTTCACACTGGCAGTAGGTTAAAAGCTTTGAACTTGGCATCCTGACAAATTGTTGTTGCTACGCATCAAAAATTAGCTTACCCTCGTGTCTGGGGAGACTGTGGGGTGAAAGATAGGGGCAATGGGTTCCTTCAAAGAGTGAAGCTTTTCCACACAGCATGACGCAGAGAAAGGAAAGTTTAACCCAAGAACCCCAAGGTAAAATCTTGACATACACTAGCTTCTAAAATACAGCCCAGAAATGCTCTTAATTTAATCCTAACTGTGTTAGATGATGTAGACAACGAATTCCACTTTAGCTTTTACTTACAGAAGGTGAGCTGCCAACCTTTCATGAAAACTGAGTAGAGACCAGATTTCTGCACTTACTGGCTCTCACATTTTACAAATCCAAGAATAAATAAAGTCAGGCTGACACAAATAATATTATATAACCCTAACATGGCAAGCTCTTCAGAGTCATCTGATTGCTATCCAAGTCAACTGCTTTGACAAAGGATGTTCTCAAACATATCAGCCTCCATCTGAAGAGAAAAAATTTAATTTAATGTTAACTTATATAATTCTGTTTTTAGTCTGGAGAAGCTACTTCAAACTTCCCTTTGTCAGACTGTGAGCGTGTGTGTGTGCTCATGTCTGTCCATTCCCAGTGTAACAGCATCCAGCTCTGTTGGCCAAACTCAACCACTCTTGCAGGAGATTAGAGGCCAAAAAAGGCTTTGCTTGGTATCCCCCTGAGAGCAAGGCTTTCTATTCAGTCAAGCAGAGAGAGACAGACCCATAACCACATTTGAAGCCAGACAAATACAACTTGAAAGTGGAGTCTGCTTTTTTAAAAGCACAGCTATAAAATGAAAAAAGCTTCAATTGGATTTTGTGTCCTCTCAGGCAGCAGAGTTAGTAAGCCTCAAGATACACATCCAGAGGAAACCTGGCTCCTTTTGATCCAGAACTACCTATTTCTTAGATTTTAAAGTCACAGTGGGCCATAAGATCATCTATTCTGAGCTCCATATAATATGGACCATAAAACTGCATACTCCAATAAGGAACCCAATAACTTGTCCTTGGCTGAAACCTCTTTTCCAGCAGGCATCTGCTCACAATTTGAAAATATATGAAGAGGAAGATTCTACTACATTCATTGGTATTTTGTCTCAACACTCAATCATTCCCACCATTAAAGCTCGTTTTGAAATGAAATATATCTGCTTTTAGGTTCCAGCCTTGAACCTCTGATAGACTACAAGGCTGTGTTGCCTCTGGGTGTTTCTCCTGAGAACAAACTTCCACTCTTTCTGAGCCTCCTCTTGACCTCCCCTTGGTAAGTGAGACAGGTGGAGATCAAGCATGAGATCTGGTTTTTTCCAAGCTTTCGCAACTTTTTGTGACTTACCATTTTTTGAAGGCCTTTCAAAATAGGTTGACATAACAATAGGTTGGACAACTTACAAAGCAGACTTTTATGTCTTACATATATGACATTACAGTCAATGTACATGAGGGGAAAGGGTGAGGGGTGAAAAGATAAGAATTCAAACAACCCAGGAGTTTCATTTCTCAGTCTGGTGGGGGCCTTTGACAGTGTTAAAATGTTCATGTTGTTTGGTAACATCATCTCCTCTCCTAAAATTATTAAGGCAGAAACTAGTTTTGAGAGGGAGTCAGAGGAAGAAGCTCATTCAGGGCTCACAAGAGATTTCCACTAAGGATGGAGAAGGGCTGAAGGCACAGATATGATAATGTCATATCCTCATGGCTTGCTGAGCATGTCCCAGCAATGGTGGCTTATTAGAGTTTCACTTCTGGAGTTCTTCTGGCACAGGCTGGCTAGATCTCATCTCCTGCTCTAAAGGATGTCCAAATTCAACTGCAGTAGACAAGAGTGCACAGAGGCTATGCTCAGTCAATCTGATGGAGTTCATGGAGGGTGAAAAGCAGAACCTGAATATTAGTGCAGACTGAGTTCAGTTTACACAGCCCATAAATCTCTCCTTGCATAATTTTTGTTTTTAAGTCATGCTTTAAAACAGAAAACCTGCTTCTGTGCAGCCAAGTGTAACAACAGCTCATGGGGTATGGTGGTAAACTAGCAAAATGTCTCATTGTGGATGAGGAATCATATATAAGAGCCTTCCTCTAGATTCAGGACACTGACCACCCACAACAGCTTCCTCCATCACAGGCCACTGGCAGATGGGTCATGGGATGCACAAATCAGTATTAGTGCCTTTACTCAGGGCCCAGCTCTGGCTTCCAGCAGTCACCACATCTACAGCCCAGCCCTGTGGGAATACAGCACCTAATGCCACAGAGACCATCCCCAGGAGCTTCTGCATCACTGGCAGAAAGCAAGCTGAGCCCTGAAAGGGCCAAAAGGGAAAATGATGAGTCAGAAAGGGAAATCAGTTCAAGTAGGTCTGAGGAAGTCTAGACTCCAAAGATGAAGCATGTCTTTCACTTAACACAGTGTTTTTATTTCCTTGGTTTGGGGAGTTTTTCGCAGCACTGGAAGGGAGCAAACCTTCAACTGGAAGGTTGTTGACCTGACAAATGCATGTGTTGTGGTTCTTGGGGTGTCCTGTGCAGGCCCAGGAGGTGGACTCAATGATCCTTGTGGGTTCCTTTCAACTGAAGATCGTTGATGATTGTATGACTTTATCTTTTCAAGTACTCTGTTGAGTGAGCAACATACCTTTGCAAGGCGCAAAGAACAGGGACCTATCCAGCACTTTGTGACAGCCTGATGTTATATTCTCACTAAGATACATAAGAAAGGTGTCGTTGTGCTGTCCTGCAGATCGTCTTTTTTTTTCTCTCCTTCTCCACTTTCTGTTTGTGGGTCTGCTGAGATTAGATTCCCACACATCTCCCTGCCTTAAAGGATGGGAGATCCAAAATTAAGAGAAAACTGGATTTTATGGGACTTTGGCCAACAAACTCTTCCAAGTGCCATAGCACTGATCTATATGAAGTGTGTAAAACAGCACTAACAAGGAGAGGAAGAGGGTTTAACCTTTGTTCCAGAATCCATAAATCACCATCCAGAGGGTGAAAAATGAGTAGCAACTCTATGGCTAAAAAATCCACACACTATGCTAGGCTGAGAAAACAGCAACATTGGAAATAACAGATTTTCAGGGCACAAAAGAAGCTCAATGGCTTTCTAAAGGCATTGAAGTGTCCCCAAAGCGTCTTTGGCAACTTTAGCGAGCTTTCTTTTACCCCTCAGGGAAGGAAAGGGGCAAGTTTTCCCCATCCTGTTCCCCCATTCCTGCCAGCTCATAGGATGGCAGAGGCTTCTGCCTAGCTCCTCCTCATGAAGTAAGAGTCCATGAGGATGTGCATTTGCTCCTGTCTTGCACATGTCCAGGCCACCTTTCTCAATGCAAATAAATTTCTGTCCTGATCTCTTAGTCACAGAGTCACACTATCATCTTGGGCATCCCTAGCTCTGCTGCGTTTAATGTGGTCTATATATATTATATATATATTAATGCTATCAGTTGAAGTCCCCATAAAGACTCTGCCAACTTCAATGGAGGCTTTTAGCAAGGGATGACATGGTTCACACTGCAATTTCAGTTTATTGCTTGGAACTTGCTGGGAAACACCAGATCAGCCTGTCCTACAGCAGTGGAGAGATCTGGAAGTTGCCCAGGTTTGGTTTTCCAAGTATGGTTTTGCTAGTGATAAATGCTCATGAGAGGAGAGGAGAAGGATAGAAGATGCCTTAAACATTTCAGGAATGGTTTGACTGGGTGATGAGAAGGCCTTCATGAACCCTCAGAAGCTGATGAGGACAGTGCTGGAGGGGAAAAGGAAAGGAAGGATGGACTGCTAGTGAAAGAGGGAAGGCTAACAGGTATAAAAACATACAGCATCCCACGCTGGGGCACAGGTCTGGTTTCATGGCTTTCTCCGTCTATGGCAGGCCAGTCTTTAGTTGACTGGTGCTATACTTTATTAGGGTTGTTCCCTGAGATGTGGATTAGGTAATGCAATGGTTTATAAATTTTTCACTTCTGAGTCACTGTTTATGGAGTTTACAAAAGACACAAAGGCCTTCAGCTGTTCCTAGATGTATATGCTGTAGAAACACCCAAACTGGGTGAAAAAGAAGCAGACAATATGCTACTGGAACAAAAAAAGTATTTAACCATTTATGATTTATGCCAAAATATGGCATAAACTGGGACTATCCCATTTTAAGCAGCTCCACTTAGCAAGCCTGACAGCAGATGACAGCAGTCCACAGCTCTCTCCCATGCAAGCTGCTTTGTGAGCCTGCCCACTGCAACACCAAAGTTTATATCCGTTTCAAGCTTTGGCATGAACATTGTGTCAACCACCAGCTCCAACCCAGCTCATGCACTTACAGCAAGACATGCTGGCACCTCCTCACATATTTCATGGTATGTTTGTATTAGTCCAGGCACGTGCATACATTTTATTTTTTTAAACTGCATGTCGTACATGGTTTTGAACCTGAAAGGGAAAGACTTCTTAGCTTTATAGATTTGAATTTGATCCTCTGGTTTTAGGGTCGTATCTCTTACAAAAAGAAAATGCTGGAGTCCATTCTGTCAAATTAAAGCAAAGATTTACCAAAGGAAAATATGCTTACAAAGTAAATATAAATTAATTGGTTCCTATTATCACTTCTATTGGAGCCTGCAAGGATAATCTGGTGCTGAAGTAATTAATTGGGTGTGAAGAGCTACTGTGCCAAAACTTACTTGTAGGGAGAGAAATTCACATATTATTTGGCCTGTTACCTGCAGCATCTTGGCTTTGTTATTTTGTAGAGGTGAATGGATCAAGCGCCAGGCTCTGCAATCAAATGCTCAGATAAATGCTTTGCTTTGTGTTTTCATGATAGTGTGGTTACAACTAGAGGCATTTTCCCACCCAGGTCAGGTCATGATTGCTTTTGGAAGGGAAGTCAGCGGACAGGTTTAGCACTGCTGGGATTGCAAGCACTTATTTTTGTGGTTTCCTCTGCCTTAATATAGTCTCAGCTTTAACTGGTCTGGTTTTCTCCCCTCCCTGCTCTGGCTATGCAATAAAGGAGCTTTGTCTGGTTGTTTGCAGAGGGGATGGGGAGCAGTGGTGAATGAAGGATGTAGTGTTGGTACAGGTCTCAGCAGCAGCAGCAGCTTTGAGAGGGCCACCATTCATAGTCTTTCATTTCATTTTGCCAGAACAGTCACTCGTGCAAACTGGGAATTAGCTCAGGCAGTGCATCTGGACTAAAAAAACCCAGGCTCAAGTACTGCAGAGATTTTGAGATCCTGACATGTCATGAGAGGATGCTCAGCTGCTGCAAGTAAAGCAAACAGAAGAGATGATCATTCTTCCTGCCTCCTGCACTTTTGGGATGCTGGGTGTTTCTTCCAATGCATCTCTCAGCCTCCCATGGTACTTTCCAGCTACTGTCATCTGCCACTTCGAGGAAGTCCCTCCTTCCTTTACGGCAGTATCCACAAGTGGAACTGGGCACACTCTCCCATTTATTACTTACCTCATCTTGCAGCATCTCTAAACAAGAGGAGTCTCAATATGTTCACAAGCCAGACTCTTCCCTGGACTAGGTACAGATGGAGCTGAGCTTGGGAATTCACCCCCCACTTAAGCATTTGCTTTTTCTCCACTGTGTCTGTCCCAAGAAAGCAGGTGTGAGGCTGGAAGGCAAGAAATGCTACATGGCCATCATATGGACCAGCCTGTGCTTAAGGGGCAGGAGCAAAAATCAGCTCCAAGCACATCTTCTCCATCCTCCCTTGCACCTCCTGCTTACAAGGTCTCATGTGGCCATGTGGTTTTTGGGGGCTGCTTCAAGACAGACACAAAGATTTTAGAGCAACAAGACAACACCAAAAATACAAAGATTTTGGGGTGATCACTGCCCACCCAAATTCCTGATCAAGAGTAGAAACAGACTTTGATAGGGACAAGTCTTTACATGCCAGGACACCAGCTCTGTTCCCCTGAGTCTACAGTAAAAACAGCCAAGACAAAAGAAGTGCTGCAATTACAATTACTAGAGCTAATGAAAATGTAGATTAAAAAAACGGGGGGAGGGTGCTTTCTGAGCAAGAGCCCAGCCTTAGCAGGAACAGCCTGATCACTATTTACCAATCTTTTCTCTCAAGGGAAAGCAGAGACTGACCCTTATCTTACAAAATTTTGAAGTAGCAGCAGTGCTCTGGTTTTCATGACAAGATTTGTTTTAAATTGTTAAGGTTTAGGTTTGAGAAACTTATTTCTTTCCACCTCTTATTTTCTCTCTCTCTATAAATATTTATGTGCATATTTAACTAAAAACTTATTCCTAAATACAGATTTCAACAAGGGCCAGCATCTTCTGTATGTGTCTGCAGGTTTTGTCTTAATTCTCAGCCCTGCCAAGGCCTCCTCTGTGTATCTTTGAAACCCTACACAATTTTCTTGTACAAACAGATTTGGCTAATTCAATCTTATATCACTGGTGGGACAGAGAATTAAAGTAATTATTGCTCACAAGCCACGGTAATTCTCCTGAATGCTCAGGATCAAGGCAGTGCCATAGGATCACAGAATCACAGATCACAGAATAAGCTGAGTTGGAAGGGACTGACAAGGATCATCAAGTCCAACTCCCAGCCCGGCATAGCACTATCCCAAAGAGTCACACCATGTGCCCAAGAGCATTGCCCAAATGCATAACAATGATCACAGGGCACTGTCGTATTTTAGGGAGAAAGTCCCAGGTCACAAAGAAGTCAGCAGGAACCAAGGTCACTCAAGATGGTGTAGATGGATCCCAATGCAAAGGCACCCCAGCTACATAGGTCTGGTCCCCATCCAAACTGCCCAGACCTTACAGATTGATGGTAGGTATTTTCTAAGGGCAGCACCTCCGTCCAAAGCCCTGATAGACAACAAATGAGAAAACCACATAGACAGTCCCAGGTAGCCTCACCGTGAACCACTGGGGCTAGGAACAATTGCAATTCATGGGCCAGCCCAGGCTAGAGAACGGCATAAATCATGTGGAAGTGCAGAGTTATGAGTTTCCTCAAACACCACTAATTGCAGTGTGCTCTGATTGCTGGTGGGAGGCCATGCAACTCACTGGCAAGCCTGGGAGGGGAGGTCCTGAATGGGGTGATGCAGTTTCTGAGGAGGGCAGATGGACTAACACCCTGCCCTGAGGTGCATGGCCAGAGCACAGCTCAGATGAACATCATACTCTGCCAGTGCTGTCCCAGAGTCAGCAACCTCAGCATGCAAAGCCTTAGCCCTTAAAACTGTCTGAATGTGCCAAATTTTATTCCTGTGAAGGCTGGTACTTCTGAGCAAAGCAAAAAGCACTCAAACTAGGAGGAAAGGCGGGCTGTGAGACCAGCATCAATGGGAGCTCTGTCTGCAAAGAATGATTACTTAGTGGTGCAAATGCTCCAGGGCTAGGTCTGTGCAGTAAAGCAGTCCTTATGATCACTCCACGCCTGAGCTGAGGGACTCAGAGTAAAAACAATTAAATATGTTAATAATTATCAGGGCCCCCTTTGATTAAAACAAATAAAGCTTGTGATGCGTAAGCAAAGAGGAATGTGTAGGTTTGCAGGGCTTGTCTCACAACCAGGAGCTAATAGCAAAAGCAGTTGTGGTGCCTGGGTCAGACATCAGGGCTGTGTGTGGGCAGGTTGAGTACACCCTAGCCAGAGGTGTCAGGGGTGGTCAAGTCCCTGCTGTAGCAGTTGCCCCATCCTTGATCCCAATGCACTGTCCCAAGGCCAGAGAGGAAATGAGGGACTGGAGGCATCATATCTCCACGTCTCAGCCCACCCAAGTGGGAGATCTGCTACATTTTAGGTAACTTGTCCTGGAATCAGCATCACATGAATTGCTGAGGGAAGGTGGGAGGCAATTTTGGAAGGTGAAGAAAATGTTAAGTACGATTAACTGCACCTTGAAGCATGTTCTTTCAGGAGCTCTGGGCAACCAATGAGTGGAAGGAGGCACCTCTGAAGGGAGATTCAGATCTCACAGGGACTTAGTTGGACTTCTGAGGTATCCAGAGGAATGCCAGGCTCATGGCTTAGATGGTGGTTTCAGTGCGGCACTTGTCAAGTGAAACAGTGTCATGAAAGCACTTTTCTGATCTAACTCTTGCAATAAGCTGGTCCGGCTTGAGATGAGATATGGTGGCCACTGTACTTACCTTGGAAGGCAACTGAAAAGCACTTTGGCAGAGGTGGACATGCCCAGAAAAGTGGGCCCTCTGGTCCTTCCTCTAGATGGGGCACTTGGAGCCGAAGGCAGCATCTGCACCCACTGGCTGTTATAGACAGTGGTCTGTGTAACATTCTGGAGATCTGCACTTTTGGCCGAGAGAGGAGATGGTGTTGGTGTTGAAAGGAATAAGGGAGTGTCTTTATAAACAAATGGCTGGTAAAGATAAGACCTGGGTCTGCTGGTAAGATAACTTTGATACTGAGAGATAGATGAAACAATGGGTAGGATTTCCATAGGAAATTCCCTATTTAGATTTACCCGAAACTGTGTTAATAAACTACAAGAACAGTGACACAAGAAGAAGAAGAAAAGGGGAATGTATATTGGGTATGTCTGTATTAGGGGGGATGTATATTAATTAGGCATTCTGAGAAATCTGTACCTCTCGAGTACCTCAGCCAATGGGGAAAGAGAGAGGGAACTGCGGCCGGGGAATTAGGATAAAAGAGGCTGTGTCCTCTGTCAGTTTGAGAGACCCCATGGGAAATGCCCATGACCTCTCCCTTTATTCATGAATATAGTTACGGGATTCCTCTGTCTCCTTTTTGGACATAAACCTCTGGCGTTTCTGGATTAATTTTTCCTGACAGTGTCGTGCTTTCACAGGAGAGTGTGGAGCTCCTCTCCTGTGCTGGAACGTGGCCAGAACAGGCAGACAGCAGAGCACTCACAGCAGAGTCTGGAGGAGCCTTTTCATGGCTGTTTTGATCTCCCAGGTGTGCAGCTGATAAGAATCAGGGCCTGACAGTGCTGGGAGGGCATTTATAAAAAAAGCAAAACATGCCTGTTAGCCAGGAAGGTGAGTTCAAATCATATCATGCTGGGGATCTGTGATGCTCTAGGGAAGGAATACCACAACCTCCTGGCAGAGCACGTTTCCCACATGATGCTTGCACAGCACCACATGGCACCTGGGCATGTAACACTGCTGCACGACAGCCATGCTGACTGCCAGGAGCAGGAGAGGATCTATCTGCCTCAGCTTTACCACAGCTTTTGAAGGCAACCTCTAGGCTGAGTGAAATTGCAGCCATTGCAGGGCAGAAGTACTCTTTGTATCCCGAAGAATTTTTAATCCCAGGATGGAGTTCATGTGAAACACAGTACTCATGTCCTCTCTGCATGTGCGGTGTCCCATTTCATGAACAGATGCAGATTTTCCACTGGAATGCACCCCGTCTGGGGCAATCTGTGAGAACACAGCAAGGTGTTCCAATCACTGGGAAGAGGAAACAAGAAAAAACACCGCTCCAGTTCAAACCAAGGGGGAACCTGTGAATATTCAGTGCATCTCCCCTCTCTAGAAATCAGCCAGGGCCCTGGACCTACCACACCTTTGCAAGCCCAAAAGGGACCCAAACACAGAGAGCAAAAAACACTACTTGCAAACAGGAGACAGTTCTCCAATCTTTTCTTCCCACTAGGGCATGCAGAGGGAGGGTAGCCACTACCACCATCTTCTGCCATGTGGTCTGTGTCTGTTAAGTTTGCAACCTGCTGCCTCACTAATAAAACAAGTGATGTCCTTGTAGTATTTTCCAGGGGTGAAACAGAAAATGCACTAGGAGTTAAGTTTTTTTTAAAAAGTATTTAAGAAAGGAGAGGAAAGGGAACACTGCAGGGGGCACACTTGCTAACACAAGAGCATAACATGCTTGATTGCCTTTTCTTCTCCTGTGATACCTCACTGACCCCCTGGAAGTCAAAAAAAGAGAGGGGTTAGGTGATGCAGCTAAACCATGTATAAAACAGGAGCTCCTTAACACGTGGTTGTAGTTACGCCGCGGTGGAATGGACACATATGTTGGGAAGATACTTAGCCAGTGTGCTGCCAGCTGTGATCTGATATCCAGGGTAACTGCGCCACCTCATGGTTCCCAAAGTCAGAGTCCAAAGGTGGGAGTTCATAGTGTGACTCATGTTCACTGAGAAGCATCTTCACAGCTGCCTCTGAGGAAAGCTGTAGCAGCTTTATTCATGGTAGTGAAATCACCTCCTTTAGTAAGGCCAGGTGGGGATTCTCTCCATGGTTTACTGCCTTACTTTGACAATACTCCAAATTATCTCCAAAGAACTATTATTCTTCTAAAATGAAATAAGAGCAGGAGATGACCCTGGGCACCTGGTTGTTGTCTCCTGCCTGTTCTGGGACTGCGCCTCAGAGCACACACACTGCTTCTTCATCCAGTCCCTGTGGCTCCTGCTGCCTCCCAACAGATGTAAGCTCACAGCCCATCAGATCTCATCCGGGAGAAGGGCTCTCCCAGGTTTTGCTTCCCTTTCCTTTGATCCACTCAAGTAACCTCTCTAGTTTGGCACCCCAGACAGCCCTGCTTTTAGCTTTCTATTCTCACTCTTCACACTTGGTTGTTAGCTGTGTATCTTACAAGCTGTCACTTGGATATTCATGCCTGGATTTTTCCATTTTTTCCTCTGTAAGAGATGTGGTGGGAGTAGTTTTCACCTACTTGAGTCCAGCACAAGGTAGTCACCTAGTGCTCTCCCACAGTAAAAAGGAGAACAGGGTATCACCAGGGTTAAGCAAATCCACCCCAAGTCAGCTATCCAGTGAAGTCCTGTGACCCTCCTCTGGGAATGCCTCACTTGTCCCTCTTGCTGTCTCCTCCTTAACCATGTTCAGCCATACAGATTGCATTTCTGTGGATGACTTCTCTTTGCCTCAGTGATCCAGCAGCAGCCCCCATCAGCAGTGAGAGAACAATAATGATCACTGTTAGTTTAAGACAATGTGCCCGCATGTCACTGACGCTTGACATGGGTAGTCCTTGGCATCATAAAGCACATGTATAGTGCAAGCAGACAGAAATCTGAGATATCCTAAATCTAGATGCAACCACTTTTTGAACTTCCCCTCCCTGCCCTCCACACCAGCATTTGTTCATAAAAGAAGGCTTTGGGAGAAGATACAACTTGCAGCAATGGGCTCAGATCATTTTGATTATAATTCTGACTGGTCTTCCTTATTCCCTTTGCCTATCATAGAATCATAGAATCCCCAAATGGTTTGGGTTGGAAGGAACCTTAAAGCTCATGCAGTTCCACACCGTGCCATGGGCAGGAACACCTTCCATTAGACCTGGTTGCTCCAAGACATGTCCAACCTGGCCTTGAACACTCCTGGGGATGGGGCAGCCACAGCTTCTCTGGGCAACCTGTGCCAGGGACCCACCACTCTCACAGCCAAGAATTTCTTCCCCATATCCATCTAATGCTATCCTCTGGCAGTGAGAAGCCATTGTCCCTTGTGCTGTCCCTCCAGGCCCTTGTCCAAAGTCCTTCTCCAGCTCTCTTGGAGCCCCTTTAGGCACTGGAAGGGACTCTAAGGTCTTCCAGGAACCTTCTCTTCTCCAGGCTGAACACCCCCAGCTCTTCCAGCCTGTCTCCAGACCAGAGCGGCTCCAGCTCTCAGAGCATCTTCATAGCCTCCTCTGGACTCGGTCCAGCAGCTCCACATCTTTCTGATGCTGTGGGCCTCTCTTATTCTCCTGGTACTTACCTGGCTTCACCAAGCACTGCTGTTCAGTGGGAGCTGAATGCTGGGCCTTGACATCATGTTAAAGCTGCCTGGGGGTGACAGCTGCTCTTACAAAAACAAAATTCAGCTTTAGGGAAGAGGTTTTACCTGCTTTGTTTGGAAATGCTGTCCCAGGAATCACCACGTAAGTTCTTCATATCAGGTCAACTTACCAACAGATGTGGGTTACTCTCAGTTTGGAAATCCCATCTCTGGTTTGACCCAAATACAATTGTCAGAGGTTGGGAGGATGCCTTAGAATTTTTCTCCATCACTGTTACTAAGCAACAAATAGCTGGGTGATTAAGAGCTATCAACTCTTTTGTAAGAGACAATGGGTGGACTTAGGCAGGCAGAAGAAGGGAAAAAAGAGCCAGCCGTTGGAACGTGGGCTCTCGTGCTCAGACACCGGGAGGAGAGGCTGCTGCTTGCTTCTGGCTGGGACCGGAGGAAGTTCGGCTGTGCCCTGTTCTTTTCTCCTGGCTGGGTGAGCTTTGATTCAACCTCTTTTTCCCACTGGGAGGTGCACATTTCCCCGGGCTGCGTTCTCTCGCAGTAGCTCCCAGGAGGGTCTGGCTGCTCTGCCGCCCGCCCTGTCCTGCCGCACGAGACCGCGGCGTCTGCTGTGACTGCGGAACCCTTGCTGCCTCGCTAGCTAGCCGGGAGAGCCAGCCCCTTGCTCCCCTCTGCCGCCCTGCTCGTCATTCCGAGCTGTTTGCTGCCCCTGCCTTCCTCTCAGCCTCTTTCGCCATCATCAGCTGCCTGAGGCTGACCTGACCCTGCGCCACAGCGCCACCTGCAGCCGCTCGGCAGTCATCGCACCTGCCCTGCCCGGCCGGGAGCTCAACAGCACCACCTGCTGCTTGCGACCGTGATTACACCACACGGGAAAAGGCTCGGCAGCTCAAAAGTCATCTGCTATTGGTTTCTGGTTCTGTTTGTGGTTGCTATTATTGTTATTGCTTGTTTATAGCTACTAGTAAAGAACTGTTATTCCTTTTTTCACACCTTCGCCTGAAGGCCCTTGATTTTTAAAATTAAACAATTTGGAGGGAGGGGAAAATCACATTCTCTGTCCTAAGGGAGGGTTCAACCTCTCTTAGCAGACACCTGTCTTTCAAACCGAGACAACAATACAGAAAATGTGAACAGAACACTTACAAAGCATAATGTAGCTATCCCTCTGTACAAATGCTTCACAAGGAAAAGGAGTTAACGCTTCAAAAGAAAAAAGAGAGGCCCACAGCATCAGACAGATGTGGAGCTGCTGGACCGAGTCCAGAGGAAGCTATGAAGATGCTCTGAGAGCTGGAGCCGCTCTGGTCTGGAGGCAGGCTGGGAGAGCAGGAGGTTGGTGAAACAACCAAAATGCCACCAAAGGAACCTATTTCAGGATATTTGAGAAGCCATTTGTAAAATTGACTCAAAATCTTTTCTGCATCCTTGTCCTCACCCTCCACCATGGATACAATCTCCAACTTTGAATTCGGTGGTTCCTACTGGAATGAAGAACTTGGGACAGTTGTAAAGCAGAGAGGAGTGACTTTGTTCAGCTGCTGCCAGCTCCTTGACTTTATGCTTTAAGCAAAGCCATGAGATGCAAGGTGTTCTTGGAACGCTGGAAACATCATCCCCAAGTAAAAGTGATCCAATAAGTAGTGTTCTGCTCTTTCTCCACTATTCCGCTGACAGCTTTATGATTAAGTTCTCAAATACACTCAATATGCAGGAAGGGACAGAACTGAACAATCACAAAAACTGTGACATCTGCAGCTCATCTTAGCAGAACATCTTCAAAGACAGGCATTTAAGCATCATAGTTGTCCAGCAAAAATGGGCATTGCCAAGGTCTGTCCCCTGGCCTGATGGCCAGATGAGATGGAAGGGTCTATACCTGATTCGCCCCAATCGAGCT
>VZRM01005572.1:3024-123010 GCA_013397955.1 Grantiella picta
GCAGCTAGGAGAGCGTTCTCTGTGACCGCCGGAGCCCAGCATCTGCATTTCTTCCTTACTGGGTGAGCTTTTGTTTGTAAGAGCAGCCGTTTGAACTGGGACCTTATCAACAACAAATTTTGTCTGGGAAGGACCTTTACCATCCACTCGGGTGCCTCAGGGGAAACCCAGGGGCTCTCTCCTCTACGGAGGAGTCCGGCTCCCACATCCTAGCCCTGCGGCTTTCCTGCCGCTGACTCACGTTGTTTTCTGCTACACTGTGGCCACGCATCCCCAGGACACACCGCGGCTCCTGCCACAGCTGCGGAGCTCCTGCCACCTTTGTTGGCTAGCTCGGAGTGAGCCAGCTCTGGTGTTCCAGCCTGCTGCTCGGAGCTCTCTGCTGCACGCCGTCCTGCTGCCCAGCCCGCCCGCCATTACTGCCTGAGGGAGGTTCGCCCGACCTCGCGCCACAGCGCCCCCTGCAGCTGCGCGGGAGTCATCGCACCTGCCCTGCCTGGCCGGGAGCCCAACAGCGCCCCTGCTGGCTGTGACCGTAACTGCACCAAAGGGAAGGGTGCCTGGCAGCGCAGAGCAAGCTGCCCACCGAGTTTCTGGTTTTGGTTGTTGTTGTTGTTGTTGTTGTTGCTTGTTTGCTTCGTTACAGATACTAGTAAAGAACTGTTATTTCTTTTCCCAAATCTTTGATTGAAAGCCCTTGATTTCAAAATTATAATAATTCAGAGGGAAGGGGGGGTCATATTTTCTATTCGAAGGGAGGTTCCCACCTTCCTTGGCAGACACCTGTCTTTCAAACCAAGACATCTTGTGGAGGGGTAGGTGTGTTGCAGAGCCCACGCTTTCCTAAAAGTAGCTGGTGTTGGAGACTGAGAGCTGAATTAACTCATTAATGGGTGATTATCAAGGGAAGAAATCTGCTCCAGAAATAATAACTGTATGTCAGACAGTTATGTTCATTATGTTCTCAGTCTGCCATGTATTTTAAAGAGATTTGGAGCTTGGAAAGGTGCAGAGTACATTGTTGGAGTAGGTGGTGTGTGTAGGAGAAGAGGGCGTTAGTTGCATGTGAGATTCCCACAAAGTACAGCATGGAAGTTAAAGTAATTGGTAACTTTTCACATGTAGAACTAGAACAATATTGTAAGCCAGTATTACCGTAATTATTTGTCTGTAGACATTAATTCTAGTCACTGAGTGGGAATTATTTCTCTTCTGTAGGAAAACAACTGCAAAACCTATGTTTTCCTCAGTGTGATAAGTTAGTGTTGTTTTGGCATTGATGAGTAATGCATTCTGGTAGTACAAGTTTTACCTTGCATGATGTGTAGGAAAAACATGATCGTTACAGCATTTGAATATCAGGAATTTTTAAGGACACAAGCACTCCTTTTAAACGGTGTTTTTCCAGTCACTGGTTAATAGATGTTTCAAGATTCATAGTGACTGCAGACATTTATAATAGCAAACACAGTCTGGAGTCTTCCTAGGACTGAGATGTTTTAAACTATATGTCTGTAACATGTTCTGAAGGGCAATATAGCATTTCGTGTCAGAACCAAAGTTCTTTTTAAAAAAGTCTCAGCTAAATTCTGAATAATTATATGTACTGAATGATAAAAATCCTGTTCTGCTGGCTTTTGGCACCTCTAATGACAAAGGATGAGAAGTGGTGATCAGAATTTAGCTAAATCAAGTTGTCTTTCCAAAAAAAAACATGTGACAGTCTGTTGGCAAATTTTTGCAGCCAATTAAAGCTGTTTCATATATCTGACAACAGACTTAAAAGTGTTCCACATCTGTTCATGTGAGTTTACTCTTAGAAATTCTTTTTACTTTAAAGGTGAGCTGCCTTTGCTTTGCACAGATCTGCTGTCATATTTGTAGTTGTATTTGCCAGCACTCTTAAAAAATTACTGATTTATTTGCATAGACATGCATCAGGGATTCCATTTGCCTTGTACTTACATGTGCTTTTCTAATTTCGTTGCTCTTAGCTTTGGGTTTCTGCTAAGGAGAAGCATAAGACTTTTGCATTAGTTTGGGAGAGCTGCTGTTTCTCCCACAGCTCACCTAAGTAGACTTTAATCCCTTCAAGGTAGCGTGAAAGTTGTCATTTTGAGCCTAATAGTGTATGGTAAGTAAATAACTACTTTGCTCACTTAAAGTTCCTTACGGTGAGGCAGCACAATCTGGTCATAGTGTTTCAGTTACACCTCGAAGTGCAGGTAAAGCCTTTACATTCCCCCCACTTGGCCCCTCCAAAGGTACATTTAGGCGTGAGTGGTGCACTGCAGTACATGACTTACTGCCCACTACAGGCTGCTTTAATTGGTACCAATTAATTTCCAGCGTGAGGGGAAAGTGGGGAGTGGAGTGCCATAGGAAATACTGTCTTGAGCAGTTCTTGCAATAGCAAATAATGTTAGAGCTCAAAACCCCACAAGTTTATAAATACATAACGATGTGTGATTATCGGTGCTCTTATATATTCTTTACACCATGCATCTCCTTCTACGGATTCTGGACACTCTGGAAATTCTTGGATGCAGTCCTTACCTAAATTAGTTTGAGAAGAGCAATTAAGCTAGATAGTTTATGTTTCTCAACAGAGATATTAAAAGAAAGAGGGTTTTGAAAATAGAGGAAGAAATGTAGTTTGAAAGCTGAAATGATGAAACAGTTGGTGAGCTCAGGAAAAACAACACTAGATTTCAGAAGAAATAAGTTGAATTAAATAAGTAATAATTGAGGACACTAGCCCAGTGGTGTGAAGTGGTCCAAAGCACATTGTGAAAACTGTTAGCTCAAGAATGTTTGTTACCATGAAGATAATGCACCCGAGAACATGTGTTTTAGAGAGTTTCAATGTGTCTAATTTAACAGCGGGTGAAAAAATAATTCAATCTTTACTTAATATTTCTCTGGAGACCAGGAAATAGAGAATGGAAGTCTCCTCAGTTTAGCAGGCAATTGTGTGTGGAGGTCTAATGGCTCGAAACTGCAGCAAGGCCAGTTTTAAGTAGGGGATAATGGGAAGAGGTCTGTGCACTGCTGGCTTTCTGGGAATTGTTTACCAGGGTGTTGCAGGAGATGCCACAGGATGGCAGACGTTCAGTCAAGGTACTGTGCTGCTGCCAAATGTTTCTGTCCCAGCAGGAGTCACGTCAAACAGAGAATTGGTGGTGGTGTAAAAACACCTCTGGTGGACTTGGAAGTTTCAGACTATGCATTCAACAGTGAACTTTCTGCTAAATATGGTCATAGCTTGACTCTTGGATAACTCAGCCCAGTGACAAGTGAGAGGGGTTGCTGACTGGAACACTGAAAGGATGTTTTTCTCTGTAGTGAAATTTAAAGGACATGCTGATGTTTGACCATGCTTAATGTTGTAATGGCTGTTGAAAGCCAGATGAGAAGTTTGAATTTTGATTATAATCATGGGAGAAATAGCAGGTGTCAATTTACTATTCACTTTTCTCTGTATTCACAGAAAATACCCACCAAGCTCCTCTGAAAAGGCAAGTGCCTGAAAATTGGAAGACAATACATCAAACATTTTTTCTATAGAAACCAATTTTAGTGCCATATGTTGTGAGCAAAAATTCTGTCTGTGTGTAAGGATAGTAGCTGCCCCTTCAGGTATTGGTGTAGGAAGTAATTTTCAGAGTGTGTGGAGTGTGGACTCTCCAGAGGCTCCCCTGGGTGGCAGTTTCCTGCTGTGCCTGAGTGACAGGGAGTTCTATTGTGCTCCTTGTAAAGAAGGAGAATATAGTGATGGTAAATGATTGAAGCTTTGTTTCAAATTGTGTGGGATTGTCTGTGTTTTTGTTATTGCAGTGTTCAAAAGGAATGTATTCAGCGTAACTTTTTTGTCTGCTTCCTTTCCCTTTGCTCCGTGTCTTTGTTATCCCTGTTTCTAACTTCAGCTAATGCAATCCTTTCCTCTTCTAACTTGTAGCTGATCAGTTTGAAGCCATTCCCTATATCTTCTCCAGAATCTGTCCAGCTCAGTGGAGGGGAAGTGCTCTGAGCTTGGATGCAGGGCCTCATCCTGACAGTTGTGTGATGGTATAATAGTTTCCTTTGTCATCTTTGTAATGTTTTTTGTTAAGTCTTTAGACCCCATTACTGCCTTCTGCTGCAGTTACATTTTCCAACTTCATGTTGGTTATTAAACAATAACAAGTTCTCAGCATTTGTAGTCTTGAATGCTGTTTTTTTTCCTGTACAGTCAAGAGAACCTTTCTGTGTTTGCTTTCACTAAGCCCACAGGCCATTGCACTGAGCCCTCCTGAAATATTTCTTCAATCTTTCTAAATGCAGTTTTTGATAGTCTGCAGTATATTTTGATTTTGGTATTGGCAAATTTTGTCGTTCTGCAAGTGTGAGTCTGGCTTTGCTGTAGTCTTGTTGATGTTCCTGTCAGCATGTTCTCAACATGGCTATGACGCAGTGTCTTCCTCCTGGTCATTAGCACTGTGAAACACCCAAACCCAGTGTCTTCATTTGTACTATTTCCTTCTCCAATTTCACTGCATATTCTTTCTTTAAACCAGCCTGGTGTGCTTATAACTTAATCTTTCCCTATGCATCAGGGTACAATTACTTGTGTTTTCTCCATGTTCAAGATTTGTTTGTACACCAGTACTTCAAGGCTGAGTGCGCTTCAGATATAGCTGTCTGAGATGCTTCTCTGCACTGTGACATAACCTTTGTCTGCTGCTCAGTAACACCATTTTTGTTACTCATGTTAAAAACTTGGAAACAAGCTGTCCTGTATTTTTACTCCAGGATTGTGTTGACACTGCCTTTAACACTCATGTTCAATGCCTTCCTGTACCTACAGAAAATCTTATTCCTGTTCATAATGTCTCTGGGTACTTTTGTCCCATGTTTACAGCTAGTTCTAATACAATCTCTTAATTTTCATTCATATGCTGCATCCCTTCAGTTTTAGTCACTGTTACTAGGTTTGGGTCTTGCCCTTAAACACTTCCTTCTTAATCCTTCAAGTTTAAAATACTTGTAAATATGGAAATAATACTTTAGTAATGGCAAAACAAATTGAAAAATTATATTTGGAAGCTGTTTTTTTAGAAATGACACCTCCATTCCATTGTCTTCTAGTTGGAGAGGGATTTCTTAATGCTGTGTGTGTATTAGTGATGAGTAATTGCCTAGATCTATTTAGATCTGTTTCCTAATTTTTATCTCTCATATGTTGTATTGAGTACAGATACTGGTGACAGTAATATGATTTAGTTAAAAATGTTTCTTTTGTATGTTTCCTAGCAAAAACATGAACTAAAAGTTTCTGAAATTCAGGATAGGTATAGCCTTGAGTTGCACAGCAGTGCTCTTTGGAATAGGTGCATTAAAATGTTCTTATATTTGAATCTTAAGACTTTCCTTGCTTTTTTGAGAAACTAAGTAACTATAGCTCATAGGGAATATGTTGTTAGAGATGCAAGCAATTTTGATTTTCATTGCTGGTTAAAAATTGAAATAAATTTTAATTTTACTTGAAAAATGTTCTGATGGACTGCTTCTGTTGTCCTTGGAAGTAACGAGGCTTCAGTGGTGGGACTGTGCACCCAGAAGGCAGGTAGCAAAATAATTGTAAGCAGAGAAGCAGAACTTTTTTCCTGGAAAGTGCTGACACCAAAGGTGTGAATATTTGTAAACAAATAATCTTCAGTGTGCTGACTTAGGGATGTAACCTCTGTGTGATTCAGTCTTTTATCTTTAGGAGTACTATACCATGATATCAGCTGTTGAGCGGGGGACTCAGGGAAGCAAAATGTAACTTATTCATAAAAATACTGGTGTCATGACAACCAGTTTTTGAGAGCAGTGTAGGGTAGAGTGTTCCCTTTAAAGTTGTTGATCTTAAAGGCAGATAAAGCATTTACATTTCATTTTTAGCATTTTATAGCTAATATGTTTGAATGCATGCTTACTTCTTTTTGCTGTTTTAAGTTTAGGAAACCATTTGATAAATATAGCAAATGCATGGGCGAATTTATCTGTTTTGTTCTTACAGTAACAAAACCTTGTAGGAGAACAGATTTTCTTGCATCAAAAAAAGCTGCAACTGTTGACCAAGATCACAAGTTTAGATGCAAGTTCTTGGACTGTTCAAAATCCTTCCGCAAAGCCAAGTTATTGCATTATCACATGAAATATTTTCATGGAGTGGAGAAGGCTGCAGAATCACAGCAGAACCCTGTAAAAAGAAATATTCAAACCAGAGCTTCTTTGGCTTCTGAAAAAGCTAATCAAGAAAGGTCAAAAAGAGGACGGGCCACAGCTGGTTCACTGTGTAAGTATGGTGCTGATCTCTTTCTTTTTTTTTTTTTAAACAGCAGCAGGCAGGACAAGCAGAAAAGACCAGAAATCAGTTTTCTTTGGGGCTGAAGGAGTCTCTTTTAGGGCTCTATCTTAGCAGGTTTCTTTGTGGAGGAAAAGCATAATACGTGTGAACATGGTGTTTTAGAAAGATAATACTGAAGAAGTTCCTTCTTCTAAGATCATGTTCTGGTAAAGAACTCACTATGTAGCTTGTCTAAATTTTTTGTAGCAGCTTGCTTGCATATTAAACTTCTGTTCCCTTTTAAAAACTACAGTTCCCTGAGTTTCTGACTTGATTTTTATTTTTCTCCTGGCTTACAAATAGTATTGGACCTTTTCTACATTAGGGAAAACAGTTTGGGTACCTCCAGTTCTCTCCTGTTCCTTGCTTGTCTTTACATTTTGACTTTACTTATCTGTACTTTACTGCCTTCAAGCACATACCTGGTTGGAAATCCAGTATCCGTTTCTGCAGTATTTACTGTTCTGTGGGTTGAAAAAGTCCTAGACTTTGACAAGTGCAGTTGTTTCAGCTGTGCTTGAAAAAGATCTTCACACAACAGACAGGCAATGGAGAGGGAAAAAATTTATTGGTTAGCCAGAAAACCAAACAAACAAACTAAAAACCACCAAAAAAAAACCCCAAAAAAAGAAGTTTCAACTGCTTTGCAGTCTGCAAGATCACATTCATTTCTGCTTTATTCTCGTTCTCTGAAGCACTCTCTGCCTGGCATGACACCAAAGTGGCAGTCTAGGTCTAGTGTGAGCTGCAGTGGTTGTTGATAACTTGTCCAAACTTGGCTCTTGTGGACTGATGTCTCTGTGTACTGCAAGTCTGTAAAACTAGTCATGTCTTCTGTCTTTTCATTGAGCCTTTTTTATAAAATCCATCTTTGCTGAATTCCCTGGCGTCTTTTGTCTTTGCATTTGATCTTTCATTAATATTTTAAGAATTTCAAAGTCTTGCAAGTTGCTAACAAAGCTCCAGCTCACTACAGCAGAATATATCCTGCCGTACTTTGCTTCATGGCTGCTTTTCTAACAAGTCTAGAAAATGACTTTTCATTTGATGTGCTGCTGGTTGTTCCTAACAAGATCAGTGTGACTTTACATACTGTTACTACATGTAAACCCCAAATACTTCTGTATCTTTAAATAATGCAAAGGCGTAAGCTTGGCTTAAGTAGGGAAAGAGTTCTCTTTAAATGCATTAGGATGTAATTATTTGTATGTACTGTACTCTGCATGCAGCTTAATTGAACTCAACTATTGCCTGGAGGAACACACCTGAGACAGGCATGGTGTGAAGACTGACTGCTGACAGCTGCAAAGTGATCAAAGTGTGCATGTCATGGGCTTTTCAATAACCAGAGTTCTATATGGCTCTTTTGAACTGTGTAATTATTTTTATTTGAGAAGTTGTTCTGTTGTAATTCTCTTGAATGCACTGACTAGTGACTCAAGATCTTGACTCTTCCATTTATCTTTTCCTCCAAGTGCATACAATCAAGTGCACTGTCATCACTGGTAGGTAATTCCTTGTGGAGCTGAGATGTAACTGTATTTGCTTATTTTAAGCCCCCACCCCTCTAATTCCCCATTTGTGGATGGATACTTTTCACTTGGGTCATTTCCATGATGTGCTTCATAGCGGCTTCCCGTGCAGAGCACCTGGGGTGTGCTCACAGCTGCTGAACATTGCGTCAAGGTGGAAGGGGGACTGAAGGTTCTTAATCTACCTTCACAGTTGAAGCGTACTGTTGTGGAGCTATACTACATTTTTTCTTGATGAGGAAAAGCAGTGTCATTATATATTAGTTATATGAGATGTCTGATAATAAGTGCCATTGTTTTTTAACTCAGTATGTTCTTAATTTCCCTTATTTTTGTTTGGTGGTACTACACAATCAAAAGTAGAGTTAATGATGTTCGTGAGCTCATACTGTTGCATTTGAAGTTCTATCCTTCAGTCTTAATGGCATGTATAGAAAACCAGTCTTCTAGGCAAGACTTTCTGTCTATTGAACACTTGTGCCACCTTTTCAAAAGGCTTTTCAGGATGTACTGCTTAGAGTAAAAGCTTTTGCATCCATAATTCAGTCTGGTACGTGTACTTTTCATCTTTACAATCATTTTGTGAGCAAAAATTCTCCTGTTTGAAAAGAATATATTTAAATCTTTGCCTTTTGGTACAAATCCTTTCCTTGTACTTCCCTATATTAGGTAGATTTTAGTGCTTAAGAAAAGGTGGCAGTTTCTAACAGGTAAAACTTAAAGCCGTCATGATTTTTGTTATTCCATAAACTGGAAGCTCCTCTTGCTGTAGAAGCTTTGTCACACTTACCTCACAAAGTTTTAGTTTAGACTTCTGGGACTCCTTACTCTTTCTGTTGCATATGAAATAAATAAATGGTGGGGGTGGTCTGGTGCTAGATTTAAAGTGAATATACTTACTGCTCCTACAGTTGTAGGAAAACATGCAATATTCAGAACAGTAGCAAAACCTTTCCTTTGCAGTGCTTAAAATTGGTATTTTAACACATAAAAAAGAAGATGGATGTAAGTGGTCTTCAGTGACCATGCTGTGGGATTTGGGAAAGAGCAATCTAAATATAGTTGCTTTGCACTGAAGTGGAGACTCTGATATTACAATTTCTGATATGTAAATTGTGCCACTTGACATTGGAATCTAAGTTGGAGTGAGCTGGAAGGGTTAATGTGGTACTAATTTGAGCTGTCTCCCCCTTTTTCCAAAGAATCTTGCCTTTGCAGTGGCAAACTTGACATATAGCTCTCTAAATTCTGTAGCAGCTCTGAACAGAGAGGAAGGAACTACCATTGCCTGCAGCTTGTATTTTACATATGCCTTACAGAATATGCCTAAACAGAATGACTAGGACTTCTGGGCTACTGGATGTGTTCTGGTAATACCTCTTTAATTTACAGGAAGTATTTTGAGATCATTATGATGAAGCAGCTCTTCCCCCAAGTGCATGGTACAATACTTACCTCCTTGTTGCTGCGACTTGGTCTTCAGGAAAGAATTGTTCTTGCATAGAAGGCAGTTGATGTTGTGTCCCCCTGGGCTATAGGAGATGCAGGTATTCCTACTCTCAGCTCTCAGGTTGCATTACACCTCAGCAGGTGCATTGCAGAGCCACCTGCAGCCCTCTGTTAAAGAGAGGAGTCAAGACCTGCACAAATGTATGTGCAAGCCTAATAAAGGCTTTTTGAGTCTGAGCTGCAGGTGAGTTCTCAGTGTTGGTCTTAGATGAAAGCGTTGCTTAGGTTTTGTGCGAGTTCAAATTGAGATGCTCTATCAGATCTATTTCTTGAAAATTAAATGTGGTATAGTATCTGTGAAAAGTCTGTGTCAGTTAGTTATTGATGTAATAAAAAAATGGAGCAGAACTGCATTACGTGCCCATATATATTAAGGTTAAGACAGGGGTTTTTTTTTGTGGTCCCTTCTCTTTTGCTGCAGAACCCCTTAGTTTACTGTTGAAGTACATCATCCCATACTGTAACTTGCACCCTGCAGACACTGTAAACAATTTTCTCTGAAGGTTTCTCCTTCAGATATGAGAAAACCAGTTTTCTCTTTCAGATATGTCTGTCTGTCCATGTTATTTTATATAAAATGTCTGCAAAAGGTTATTCTTAATAAAGTTTTGTTTGCTGACCTACAAAGATTGTTGTTTCCTAACCTAGACCACTCCAAGGTCGTGAGGCATAGAATAGCTTCATTTCTTTCTTTGTACATGCAGTTCATAATTTTGACATCTTGACTTTGAGTTTTTCTCGATTGGTGGCTTTCATCTTTTTAGTAAAATCTCGTCATTTGGAGATTTGCTAACATGTAGTTCATGCCTTTGTGCTGAACATGTTTTCTGAAATCCGAAAGTCAAGACTTGAGTGCTTGCACAGCTGATGTGCCCCCACATCATACCTTGGAAAGGCTCTTTACTTGCTGGATGCTGACAATTTCTTGAGAGACTCAAACCTCGTGAACAAGTAGGGGGATTGATGATATGCATGCAAGGAAGTGCCATCTGAGGTGACTGGTGTGCTCTTAATGCTCCTAATAACCACTTAGTGCTGGCAGACCTTATACTATCCTCAGCACAGTTGTACTGACAGGGACCTCACTGACCCCTAGGACATAGTTTAGCTCACCTCAGGAGTTTTGGTCCTAATGGAAGCTAAACTCAGTTTTGGGACTTCAAAAACACTGTACAATATTAGGCTTCGATTTGGGTGTGGCTATAGAACAGTAGACTCAGTCTGGCAAGTTGCTGCCAGTCTTGGCTCTCCTTTGTTCCTTGCCATGGGGAAGAAAAGAAAGGAACAGGCCTGCAATTTATAGTTTGAATACTGTAAAAAATCTGTCCCTACTGTGGAGTCCATAAAAGGCACTTAAGGAAGGAAAAACGTTTTTCTCAGTAGGTTTCAATTTTTTTACATAGCTTAATTTTTAGAAAATTCTGCCTACTCAAAGTTAACTACAGTATGTTCTGTTAGTGTATAAGTGACTAGATGCATGAATTCTTTACATGAATGCATGTAAAGAAAATAGGTATTCTGTCCTTGTGTTTCTGATGAGGGCTGAATTGTGTGTGGGGTAGGGTTGGCAAACTTGCTTTGACAGCTTTAAATATCTCAGGCGTCTGGTTGTCACTAATAGCTGTTCACAGGTGAACCTCTGGCCTGTGGTGTAGTGGTTGTCAGGTTGATTCTTTGGGAAATTTTCTTGTGTCTTCTTAATTCTGATGCCTCTTTGCTAGACAGTGGGATGGTCAATGGTGATCTACAAACATTGCTAGTTTCCCTACAGCAGGGGAAGATCTGCATTAACATCCTCTGTGTTCTGCAGAATTGCTGATTATCTTTGGCTTACCATGGCAATACTGCATTTGGTTTCTGGGGAGTGGCTGTAAGTCAAGATGATACATGGTCTTTCAGTTCTTGAAAATATCACCAGAAGTTCTCAGCCACTGATCACACAACTGTGATGGTAGCTTTGTCTGATTGGCATACTTGGGAATGCAGTCTGCTTCCTGTGAATGCTGAGTTATCTTCTTACATGTGGTCCTACATCAGTGTTCCTTGGGACAGAAAGCTACTGTCTTGTCTGTCACTGAACCTCTATGTGCTTAGGTGTAAGTTCTCTAAAGCTCTATCCATGTGGTTTCTGAATGGTTGAGGTAATTTCATATCTCAGGTCTGTATGTATTAGTTTCTAAGATCCTTCACTGCTTCTGGGTCAGATCTTCATATGACAGAGGATACTTCTTCCAGGCTTAGGGAAGAGAGGCCTGTAAGAACTCCATGGAAGAAGGCTGGGGGCAGTTAATCAGCAATCCTGTTCATCTCCAGTATCTTGCAACATATCTCCTATTCCTATTAGTAGTATTCAGTATCATCTGAGCTGGAAATTAATCTGCTCTGATGTTTAATCACAACATTACTGTTCAAGAAGGAGTGTGTCACTGCCCAGGATGTTAGGGGGTTTTTGTGCCTTTTGTAGTTTCCCTTAGGTGGGACACAGGTTCGTGTGTCTTCATGGAGCCTGCACAAGCAGATTTAGAAAACACATAGGGGGTCCCTTGTGCACTCCCCCCAGGACTCTCCATGAGTATGGTCGTGCTCTCACTGCAGCCTCACAACTGTCATCCTGTGGCTGGGTGGAGGCGGAGGAGTAGGAAACCTTCTGGAGGGTTAAGGTTGGCTTGGAGAGACCAGAGGATGGAAGCAGGTAGCATACTCTGCAGGCAGTACTAATGCAGAAACTCTGAATGTGAGAAATGTGCAAGTTTGAAAGCCACATGCCTAAGTACAAGGTCTTAGTTGTGGTTGTTATGAATAATTGTTCATTAGGGAATGATTTTATAAATTGACCTGAGTTACACTTGCAAATAAAGAGGTAAAAGGACAATGTAGTGTGGAAGGCTTGCAAGTTAGCATCTCCATGGAATCAGTTTTAATGTTTGCTGTCGCTAAAGTTCAGGATAAATTTCCAGGTTTTTAATCTCATCTTCTCAAATTTAATCATGACTCCTGAAATATATTTCACAGTGCTCAAAGATCTTGTAGACCCTCTAAACCTTTCTGTCAGTGGAAAAAAGATGTTTCAAAACTTAGTGTGTTTGTGTCAGTTACTGAAAAAAAATTGCATCCAGTGTATGATAGAGTACCTTGACCTCCCCCAGGACAGTGTTACAGTTAGCTGAGAAATCTTACAGAAATGTAACACCTGTGTGTTATAAAAGACATGACATATTCTTGGCAAAAATCTCCTTAAAATTAAGTCTCAGGAAGCTAAAAAAAAACCCAGTGGACATGAAATACAATTTTGTTCTGCCAAGAGCCTGTGTGCACCTATGTCAGCCCACAGGAAGCTAAGAGGCCTTATGCTCTTGCAAAGACTGATGGGATCAAGGTGGCTGTGGTGTTCTCAAATGTTAGTTCATGAGACTGAGTTTGAGCTGTTGGGAGAGGGGAAAGTTAGGAGGCTTAAATGAAGGCTGTCAGGATTGTATGGATTTTTGTATTGTAATTTTGAGTTTCTCTGACATGGTGTTCTGTAAATATTTGGGAAGGTTATTGCAGAGTGGTAGACAATCAGGAAAGCTGCAAAAAAGCTTGTTTATGTGACTTTTCACCCTGTAATGAAATACACTGTTTGCATTTCAGAAAGTGTGTTAGGGCACTGGTGTTCCCAAAGAGATTATGAAGTACCTGAATCTTACTTCTCAGCTACTGTGTTCCATGAGAAGAAGTTTTCTTTTGTTTTTGTCATCTAAACTGATGATATCTTGACTGCTAGTTATGAAAGTCCTCAGAGGAGCAGGAAGTCTTACAAAAATAGACCTGACTTGAAAACAAACAAGCAAACAAAGACAGCACCAAAAGACCCAACCAAACAGAAAAATTGCCACAAAACCTCTTTATACTTATGCCTGCAAGAGAAGTTAGTCGTATTTGAAATGGAAGGTCCTACACATACCTTGGTGTTTTATCAAGGAGTATCTTCTGGTTTAATAATTCTTTGTGGACAAAACCACCTACTTTCTTTAGGGAAGTAAACACCCAGTGAAAGGCAGCCTGTCTGGACAAAAGGCATCTTTTAGAGAGTCTTGTGTGGTAATTGGGTTTTGGTTTAACTTCTGGCTTTTGTGGCTGCTGTAGAGCACTAGGGCAGGTGACTAGAAGGTAAGTTTAGCTGTGGAAATAGTTGCAAATGGCTTCTCTTTTTTATTTGGGTTTTTTTCCCCCCCGTTTAAGTTCTAACTTCAGAGAGAGAGGACCAGGGGAAATGTTACCAGATTTTTGCATCTTGGAGTTTCTTTTGCCTGAGGAGATTGACTTGATTTTGAAAGTTCTACAATGACATGTTTTAATGTGCCTTGTTATTTCTTCAACTTGAAATGTTGATCAGGGCAGGGTGCTTGATCCAATTGCTTTTCCTAAGTGTCCTCTATGGGACTCTTCCCCTTTTCAGTCACTCTCAGATTCTGCTCACAATTGTTTAATTAGAGGTGTCTAAGTGGCATCTTAATCTTCAGACTGGAAGGAAGTTGCCTTTCTTACCCACTGAACTTTTGAGATGCATATGATGATAGAACTGAACATTTTTGATTATAGTCAGCAACCTGTCACCTTGTCTGCTGGGTCTCATTGACCAAGATACTTGATGTAATACTCTAAAATGGCAATGTACTGGTCTTTTTTAGTCTGCTGTCCTACCTGTTAAGCAGCTTTAGCTTTTATCACCTTCACTGCTCTTTTTCTGTGTCCAGGAGTCTTTCAGTAGGAGTTGCTGTTTGCATCTTAGGATTTTTATGAATTTAAGGTAGTGATCCTGAATTCTTGCATCTCACTCTTGCTTGAAATACTGTTTCAGTGGTATGTATTTAAAAACTGTTCTTCCTTATACGTGCAGAGCTGCTTTATGCCACTTCTGTGTGCGTCATTACAAAGCACACAGTTTAGAACTGGCTATGGTTCCTCTAATTAAACCAACAGGGCGCTTTTTGTCTTGGAGAAACTAATAAAAATTGCCCAACCCGTATCTCTGTCCAACTGAACTGTTCATCTTTTCATCTTTTCTCAAAATCACAGTATTTCTGGAAGAGTAGAGCTTTGGGGAATGTGTGTGCATCTACTATTTGGATAAGCCCCTCAACAAATACAGCAAAAGCATTGGAGGTTTTAGCCTTTTAGTCAGGGCTAGGACTGAGCAATGTCTGATCAGAAACATTCCCCATGGACTGCCAGAGCTGCTGCTGCTGAAGTAGACTGACTTTGGAGAGTATTTAAAACTTGGACCTGGTCTTTGTTCTCTTTGTAGATGCTCCTCTACACATAGCCCTAAGGAATACTCCATATAGAGATGAAAAAGTAGAAAAGAGAAGAACTTCAGCTCCTGTAAGTGCATTAAATAGTCACCGACATTCTGTTAGAGGCCAAACCAGGAACCACGTAGCGAGAGCACTGCGGAGTCCTCGGGAAAGAGTTCAACATGGTACGGCTTTTGGTTTAACATGGAAAGTTAAACATGGAAAAGTCTTGGGAAAATTGTAAACATTGTAAGGAACTGATAATATTCTGTATACCTTCATTTAGAGAGAGTAATTTTGCATAAATGTACAGCATAAAATGTAAACAGTGTTTTCTCACTGTCATTTTGTAAGTTTCCATGCTATCCATTTGTTCTTCCAGTCAGTTGGTAATACTTTCAAGATGGAAAAAAGGTTATGAAAAGGTTATAGGTCTTAATTCTGTTAAACCCCGGGTTGTCCAAATCATTAAATATTTTAAGTAATGTTGTACTTCCTGAGATACCTAAACTTGAAAGTGGGGGGTGGGGTGGGCATGGGGCATGATGACCTAGGTTGTTTTATTTTTGTAGGGTTTTTTTTCCAATAGTATTAGGCCACTTCCGGTAGTCATCAGTTGCTACTAGACATTTCTGAAGAACTTCACAATTTTGACTATTCGGTGGTATGGTGTAAACCTTGTTTAAACTGAAATCTACTATAGTATAGGTGGGTAACAGCCAAACAGGCGATGGGGGGATGTATGTATATACACACGAATATGCTAATAGAAACAATACATATATCTTAATATTTTGTATGTACATAAATAATACATAAATAATTTTCTTTGTAATTCTACATTACTACATCATGCCTTTCCTTCAGATGTTGGTAAGAATTTGAGTTGCAATGATGAGGAAAATACAAATAAAATCTGATCTTAGACTATTGTATCTATGACCGATGCTCTGTGTCCTGGAGATCATCACCACAGCTGCCTGTCTTTGTGTTGTTCTGTTGATCATAGCAGTAAGGCAATACTTAGCACCTTGTTTGTTCTTGGGCATCCCTTACTGCCCTCCCTTTAAGGAAGGTCTGAATGAGATCCATCAGTGTTTCCTCACTGTTCTCACTCACCTACGTGTGAGTGTGGCATTTAGAGATTAGAATGAACTTTCACTGTGGTGGTGTAATGGAGGATGGTGAGTACTCCTCCCAGTCCTCATGAGTCTATGCCATTCAAGGAAGTTGAAATCCTTAGTTTTTTCCAAAGAAACCCAAACCGTTTAAAAATTTTGTTTTTAAACAAATTTTAAACAATTTGTAGTTGTTTTGTTCTTAATTTTTAGGATTACATTTTTCAGTTTATCTTTCTGTTTGTTCATGTGAATCTGTGAGGACACTCCTAACCTAGACAAGTCTCCTTTTCTGGTCTTACATTGCACTTCATTACACTTTTCTTTAAACTTCAGAGTGCTTACAAGAAACAGCTTTAGACAACAAGATTGTTCAGTACCTGTTTTTTTGGCAGGTGCTGGTATAATACTTGAATACTTGTTCTTTGAAGATTTTTTTTTTAGGGGAACATGCATTAACTGTGCTGAGCATTTCAGAAGATAGCTGCACATAGAAATTGGCAAATTCTTAGATTTTTTTCAGATTTTAAGACACACGGGCAAACTCAAGGGGACAAAGTGGACAAAGTGACAATTTCTTTCATATTTATCTTGGATTTGTTGATAGTGATTGAGGCAGTTTACCCTGTGTTCCTGGGTATCTTCAAACAAATCCAGCAATCTGACCATGAGAATTTCCATTTTTAAATGAAAAGAAACAAAATTTTTCTACCTCTGTTGAGCTCAGTTATACTCTTTGCTCTTCTGGAAGAATAAAATGGCAGAACTTTGTTGCATCCTTGTGAGCAGGGAGAAGGGAATGGTATCAAGAGGATCCTGACCATTGGAAGGATGGGAGATGAGGACAGAGGAAAGTAAAATGAAAGTTGGAAGCATTGTGTTGACACTGAAATATGAATATTTTCCCCCTGTTTTTTGCTGCTTTTGTAAACCTCCCCCCCCAAACACCCATGGAAGGGTGGAAGAAGATGGTTTTTGTGCTGCCATTCTTGCTGCCTTTGAAGGCCAGGTGACTGGGATGGCCATGTGGGTAAGCACACTGAGGTGCCTTCCCTAACCTCATGCCAGGAGGGGCACAGAAGTGGCAAAGTAGCAGGAAATCTTCAAGGACTGAGAGGGATGGGGAGGTGCAGAGCTGAAGAGTCTCCTGAGGAAGAGCAAATGAGCATGTCTCCGGCCTGCTTAAGACAGCTGATAAAATGTGACTGTGATATGCAGTTTCTCAGTGAGCTGTTCACGCCATAAATACGCAGCCAGTGAACTGGGGCGTTTACTATTGACATGTATGAAAGAGGTTGACATAGTACACTGGTATTGCCAGTTTGCTTCATAAATAGTTACAGAGGTTAGAGACAACCTAGGGTTCTCAAATGGCTTGTGCAAGTGAAGATTTCTTATAATACAGAGTGTCTTCAGGCTTATTCAGATTTGTATCATCCAACATTGAAATAGGTTTCTGAATGGGATGGTAAGTGGCTCAATCAGCCAGGCACTCTGAGAGCAGTGCTTGGGAGATACAAAGCATCCTTCTGTAATAGGTGTTGATTATATCTCTAGCTGAGTCAGGATAATTTACATAAGGAACCGTGTAAGTATCTGGAAATCCTGCTGCCGAAACCTAAATCTGAAAGACCAAAGTTATAACTAAGCACTGGTGCCTGGAGAGTAGGGATTTGTGTACATGACCTTGCAGCAGGGTTATACTGTGCTGCTCATGTTCTGGAAGCATGCTTTGAGGATAGTCTTGACTGACAGCTGTCACTCAATCATTCAAAAATTATGGTGTGTTTTTAATCCCGTAAAAATACGATGGAGAACCGATGATGAGAGAATAGTAGATAAAGCCAGCTGAAAGAGTTACTCCATTTTCAATATCAATAAAATATTTGACTGGAGAACTGAAGTTTGGGGTGTTGGGGTTTTGTTCTGTTACAATGCTAGGGAACTGTCCAGTCATAATAATATAGAAAGTGGATATAACAAATCCCTCAGTCTTTTTTATAATCTCTGAAGTACATAAATAGATGGGATCTGCTGTACATTTAATTTCTCCCACATGATACTCATATTTTGTTATGGGAGAGTCAAATTAGGATTTAAAATAGATAATTCCAATTGAGAGCTGGGAATTCTTACAAATAAGGTTTTCTTCTTTGTTTTTTTTGTTTGGTTGGTTGGGTTTTTTTGGTTTTGGTTTGGTTTGGTTTTGGTTTTGGGGGTTTTTTTTGTTTTTTTGCAGTGAACTGGCCTTCATTGTCCAAAGAAACTGTGGAGACCTTTTAAGAAAATTAAGAAGTAGAATGAATGTGTATATATTTTAAACTAATTTGGAATTTTGTCTAATTTCAGCTGTTAAAGAACATGAGAAGAACAAAGAAAGAAAATCCAAAGATTATGGAAGATCCAAGTCAAAGAAAAAGAAAAAAAAGAAAAAGAGGTGTAAGCCTGGTAAGGCTCAATTTTCTTCAGTAGATGAAACTGTCTTCATGATTTTGTTTTACCTCACAAGACTCAATTTACATCGCTTAAGGGCGGTCATTGCAGTTCAGACTGCATTCTTCACTTAGCTTTTTTTTTACTGAGTGGTTAATTTTAAATTATGATTAGTGAGATAATTTATTTCCTGGTTAAGCCTCATTGTTAATGCTGGATAGTGGCTTGTAGTAGTGCTTGTAATGGCACAGAATAAATGTCACTCCTAAATGAATGTCAGTCTAAGTCGGGCTTTTCCTTACTAAGTGTTCCTCTGTGCAAGCTCTACCCAATTAAGAGGGTGCAGATCCCCTTGATTTGCTACCGAGTATGCTGTGTACTGGCTGTTTTCAGTTATGTTAATTCTGCTTTATGTATGGTGGAGTTTGGAAACGTTGGTGTTTCTCTTTTACTGCTGTTAACCTTGTTATTTCTTACACCCTCACTTGCGGGGGGCTATGACAATGAGCCTAATTAAACCTGTCACAGACTTAATTTCTTAAAGAAATTAATCTCTTTTTCTGGAGAGATTAAGTAAAAGCCTGATTTAAAATCTATACTCTGGCTGTGTCCCCCTTTCAGGTCTCATAACATGCTGTTGCACTACATTAAAATGGCTGTAACAGCAATGTGTATTCTCTGTTGGTTTCATCTATGGAGGCCTGGGAATGCTTTCCTTGAGGCACTTCAAGCTTTGA
Source organism: Grantiella picta (assembly GCA_013397955.1). Classification (NCBI taxonomy): domain Eukaryota; kingdom Metazoa; phylum Chordata; class Aves; order Passeriformes; family Meliphagidae; genus Grantiella; species Grantiella picta. Next base: position 22,003 of record VZRM01005572.1, read on the forward strand.
ATTTGAAGTAGAGGCCCAGGTGTTAACGGTAATGAATTCTTCAGTGCTGAAAACACAGCTGAATCTAGAAGATTTTTTCGGTGAAATGCTTAAGGATCAAGTGTGAAAACTTTATCTGCTATTGATGTATGTGTGGGATCACTGATGCAGCACAATTCAATCTGCCAGGCATAATTTGTGAAACTAGATCTCCTTAAGGAGGAGTTTCTGAGATAGAAAGAAAATGCCTTACTTTTCTGTGCTGCCGTGAAGAAATAGGGCAAGCTATTGAGAGAGTGTGTGGAAAGAACCATAGGCCAAGTGGCTTAGAATTGTACTGAAATGAATAATTTTAATGAGTTTCTGATTGTATGGTGCTTGCAAGTATGATGATAATTTGTAGATTTATGCACAAATAGTCCCCATGAGCTGCTTGTCAGTCTGTCCTTGGGTTTTAAGATGTTATGTGTCTTTTTTTTAATGTTAACCTTACGGTAATTCAGTACAGGAACTGTGAAGATTTTTTCCAGATAACTGGAGGGTGCTGCATCTAACTGCAGCCAGCTGTGATTTATATCCAGTGTAGGCTATGACAGGTGAGGACCTCACAGAGGAGCCATTCAAGGTGTTTTCTTCACATACTCCTAATCTGGGCTTGTCCACCTGTGCATTCTGTTCCATAGACTAGGAAAACGAGTGCTTTCTGTCCACTTTGAAGTCTGTGAGATTAGGGAATGTGTGTAGCCCATGTAAGTAACACTGGGATGTGAGGGAGAGGTCTCTAGCCAGCAGTGCTTGTGTGGAAGTGCCTGTAAAGCAATAGCATTTGTACACCTACTCAGCCTAAAAAATAGTTGGCCTGGAAAGGCTGGTCACTTACACCTTCCTCGCTTCTGTCAGCAGTAAACAGTGACTGAGTGGCATAAAGTTGTCTGGTTCAGACAACACCTTCCTTGTCTCTGGAAAGCTTGCACATCTTGCAGCAGCATCATGCAGTCTTGGAACTCCAGCATACTGGGAACTGGCTCAGTGAACTACACATGCCTGCTATGGGCATGCATGGTGCTGTTTCTTCTGTCAGCTTTTTTTGACCATAGATTTTTAATGATAACACTTACTGCAATTTTACAGGGTATTCTGGCATTGGGGAGAACACAGATATGTCACAAGAGCTTTCACATGAAAAATCAATTGTCACAAAATCTATTTCTTCAAATAAATCATCTGCCCACCCAAGTACACTGCTGCACTGCGTTGATTCTGGACAGCACAAGGGAAAATCAAAAGCAAATGGTGAGATGACTCTCCTCTATGGCTTGCTGGTTCTGTCTTTCATTACCAGTAAATATGTGAGCAGCACTAACATACTTCAAAACTGGTTTTCATTGTGTAAATTTGGCTATTCTTACTCAGGGCTGTGTGTGTTTCCTTCCCCCTACCTGACAAGACTGGACCCAGTTCATTTGCCAGAGCTTGATGTTGCTACTTTTTGCTTCCACTTCAACTTCATATACACTTTAAGACTGTCATCCTTATTTCGGAAATCAAACTCATTTTGCATTTTTTTCCGGCACCTTATTAACTTCTAAAATAACCATGTTCCAACTTAATAATTAAATTTTTCATATTTCCAAAGATTTCTACAAAGTATAAAGTCCTTCAGAGTTAATAAGGGGTGCTTTGCAAGCTTGCTGTGTTCGAGACGCCACTGGCTGTGGTGATGTATAGTTATATAGATACTGAATGATGTATGACTTTCTGAACTTCATAATGAGAAGATCTTGAGTAGCTGTTTATTCATGTCTTCACAGTACTTCATACACTCATATGTATGAGTGAACTCATAAAATGAACTCATAAAACCTGGCTGCAGTGTACCAGCTTTCATAATTCTTAGTATCTCAGTCCATATTACTATGTATGTCACAAGCTGGTACAAGAAAAAAGACAAACATTTGTTTTTTCTCTTCCTCCTAAAACTCACAGATCTGAAGGAAATAGAAAATATATGACAGCTTGATTATATACAAGAACCTTAAATTCATTATTGTACAGATATACTGTTGAGAACCATTTGGGTTTTTTTTTTTTTTTTAAACACAACTTCCACTGTTTGTTTTAGGCAAAAGTAAAATTTAGCTTCAGTTAATTCCCTTTATGGGCAAAACAGAAAACATTAAAAACTGCTGAAGTGGAGATGGTGGTATTGTCTTGAAACATGTTTTGCAAGTCTTAACAGTTGTGTTTCTGGAGTATATCAACCATAGAACATACGATTTAGTAACTTGGCTATCAGTTGCTCATACTTCTTTAGATCAGTTCATGGACACTGAAAGTGGTGAAAAATATCAGAAATTATTTTATGTCATACTTTTTACAATTGTTTGGTTGCTTTTTGCAACTGCAGAACCAGTGCCTAGATAAACAAGATCTGGTGTAAATTAAAGTGAAACTGTGTGATGTGGAAGTGCAGTGTGCCTAACCTGTCACTTCCACAATACTTTAGGAAAGAGTGTTTTAGTTCAGAGGTGGAATAGAACTTTTTAACATGAAAATAAACTATTTCTTTGGGTTCTCAACCCCTTTAATTTGAGAACAGATGTTTCTCTGAAAGATGTAGTTTATGCCATAGACTGATGGTTCTGTTTTTGCATTCTATGATTCTGTGAGCCAAATTATGAAAATAGTTATACCCATTAGAGATGAGACCCCATGATCTTAAGGCTAAAGTGTTTACCTTCCATTCCCCTCCAACTCATTAAATTATTTTCAAATAATTAAAATACCTTGTCATCTTCCTCTGACCCTCTTATTCTATCCCAAGACCAGTGCAGACATTGCTTTAATATTATTGATGTAAGAATCTCAATTTAGTATGCTGTTCAGTAAAGATTTTTGTGGCAGTTTTATTCAATCTAGGGATGCACAAATACTTTAGTTAAGTAGTGTGTGGTTAAGTTAAGCATTCTGGAAGTATACCTTGTGCAGTGCACTTCCTGTGAGTTTATAAATGCATCCTAAACAGAAAACTAAATGAAAACTGTAATTTCTGAAGCAGGATTAAATTCTGTGTTTGACTCAGTATTTCTGTCATGGAAACATCACTTTGTGAGATTGAACGTTTCATACAACAGAACCCCCTTGCCTCTTTTTGAGAGCTCTACTCTAGAAGTGCCAAGTCACAATTCTGTACAAACTGCAGCAACTAGCCTGAATCCTATTTGAATATACAAGCCTGGTTTTCTTGTTTATAGTTATTTGTCTGAAGAGACTTTGTGCCTTTGGTTTGAGACACTACATGTTGACAGTACAGTTTTAATGACAGAAGCTGTTAAGTTGGAATATTTTGAAGGAGTGATTAACGAGAATATAAAACTTCATTATGTAGTAACCTTCAATAAACTGTTAAAATTGTAAAATTCCTTAAATTACACTATGAACTTATACTTTTAGGAATGTATGTCTGCATACTTGGAATAAGATCTTGGGGGACCTTTTTTGTAATTACTCAAGATTTTATAAAAATACCTTTTGTACAGAGGATGATGCCCTGAGTGAGTCATCTATGGATAGCTTGCTTTGGAGTGACGATGACTGCAGTCAGGATGTTGATATAACCACCAATCCTGATGAAGAAGTCGAAGAAAGTGATTTTGAAATTGTTCGGTGTGTTTGTGAAGTAAAAGAAGAAAATGACTTCATGATTCAGGTATGAAGTGGAGGGTAAATGCCCATTTCAGTGAATACAGTGGAAGCTGTCCATCGAAAAGCTTTTGGTTTGTTCCTGAAATAAGCTATTGTTGTCTTCCAAAGTCATAACATTTTTTGAGGTAATCTGTATGGGTAACTGCTACTGTAGTTAAAAAAAATTTTGTTTCATAGTATAGTATGGGATTTTTAATTGAAGGAAAGAGGGAGAACCCACTCCAGGTCTTAAATGGTTGGTGTGTCATTTGTGAATTTTTCTAAAAATAGAAGACTTCCTAGATTTTGAGAGTGCGTATTTGAAATCAGTGACTTTTTAACCTCTCTCTAATTTAGAGCCTGTTCAGAACATTGCCATGAGATAGTAATGTACCTCCTATTCCTCTGACCTGGAAAAAAGCTTGACTTACACATACAATTCTCCAGAGAGGCTGAACAAAAAAACTAACAAACAAAAAAACCCCAACCAACCAACCAACAACAACAAAAAAACCAACAAAAAACCAAAAAAACCCCCACTCATTACTTGAGGGTTTTGCTTTCAAGCAGAGCTGCATTTGTCCATTCTGCAGTAGTCTGCAAATTCAGAGTCCTAATCTGCGTAGGGCCATCTCTCCATTCCACATGTATGTGCCCTTTTTAAACCATCTTCCCAGAAAACTGTTGGGAGGCTTCTATTTCCTCCTCTGCTTAAAACTGTTGATAAAAACCTCCTTGGAAGTTCCCTGCCTTTTTACTTTTTGAGATGTTTGTGAGAATTATCAGGAAATTATTCCCCACATAGGTGCTCTGAACCGTCTCACCCAGTTCCTATTAATTTCAAGAAGTGAAGTCAAAATGTTCCATTTTTTCATATTTTTGTGCTCTGAACACTTTTCTTTGGGTTTCCATGCTCTTTCTTGGAGCTTTGCAGTGGAAGGTATGCTTTTTCTTAGTGATGAGTTCACTTTGATGCACACCTTTGTTTTAGTGTTGGATCCTGATAATGCAGGGCAAAAGGTACCTTATGAATGGCGGGGGCGGGGGGTGGTGTTGGAGTGATGGGCACTGGTCAAATTTAAGTAAATAGCACCAGAATGTATGGGAGAAAAAAGGAGTCTGACAGTAGGGAGTAAAGGGCGTGGATGTCCTCTATGGAGTTGGCGTACAGAAAAACAAAAAGAAATATTCTGAAGTATAATTTTCTGGCAAAAGTAAGTTCAGCACTAGGTTAGGATTGCAGAATGTAGGGAACTGTCAGCTGGCTCAGGACACAACCTATGGATGCCTTTCCTTTAATATTTCATGGGCTGCTTCTAAGATTTACGTGCTTGGTTGAACTAGTTTGGGGTTTTTTTTAGCATATTGGAAAGTTTTAAACACTTGAGCCGTTTTATGAAAGAATTGGCTAGGAGAGTAGATTGTTCTCTCTGGAAAAGAGATGCAGAACCATCCTGAATTCTTTATGGGGATTGAGGTAATAGGAATTGGGAAGCAATGAGCTGGTAACAAGATTTAGTGCAGGTGAGATGGGGATGTAGGTTAGACAGGTGGTGTGCCTAAAGTACCAAATTCTGTGCTCCTCACAGCTTTCTGTCATCCTGTATTTTTTTTTTTTTTTAATATTTTGAACAGTCTGTTCTGTTATTGACGTAGAAATGCCCGACTGTGGAATTATCACAAGGGGAACCTATTTTCAGCTTTTCAGAGATGGATTGCCAAGATTAACATTTCCCTTTGGCTTTATAGAGCGAGACTCAGGTGTAACTTTATAATTAGGAAAGATTTCTTCCGTTTCCTTCACGCTTCAGTCTGACACTTAGAAATTAATTCAGAGCTGTCTGCCCTAAAGAACTTGGATTTAGATTGGTCCTTTTTTTATGAAGATAGGTCATTTTGCTCATGGTGTGGGGTTTTTGAAGAATTGTCGTTCTTTGCATTTGTCTCCATTGGGGTGTTAATTTTACTTTTAATTTATCATTCTGATGGAAATATGGTAGCATCTGGGGTACCTGCTTGAATTTGCTCTATACCCATCTTGGCATCGGAATGAGGAGCCAGGGCAGTTTCTTCATGGATCTGCCTGGAGGTTCGTTCCTCCCAGGATACCTGTTTCCCCTCCTCTCCTACAAGAGGGAGAATGCTGAGCATTCTCTTTGAGCTGTGCTCATTTCCATGAATGTGCCAAATTTAGAAATAATGTGGGCAAATGTTAATTTTAACATCAGCACCTTCTTGTACGTGAAAGATTGCGGACCATTAAGGTTTAATGAAATTCATACACAGTTAAAATGGGAGTTTGTTCCATTAGGTATTTAAACTAATAACTTGCCCCCACATTCGGAAAATTTTATAAAAAAACTTCTTTGACCTGTACTTGCCTTAAATTAATTGTCTTGAGCAATTTGTGCATTAAGAATGTCATTCATTGCACCAGGATGCAGAAATCTGGGTTTGCATTTATAGAAGTATCTGCTTCAGTTAGTAGAAATAAAATTTGGAAAAAGAAGTACAGAGAAATACTGTGCTCTTGGTCAGTGCTGTTTTGTTCCAGTCTGTGTAACTCTGCAAGGAGGTTACTAGACTTCACTTACGGAGCCTGTGTAAAGCAGCAGTGTAGCATTGCCCTGTGTTCCTTCTGGAGGCACAGCACTCGGTTTTTATGATGAGGCCCAAAGAAGTCCAGACAGACTGTCATTGTCCATTCTTTTTGGCTTTTATACTTAAACATTGGTGAATTCGTGTATAATGCAGAGAGTTCTGGAGCTGGATTTGGTGGCCTCAGAGGTGACGGATGTAAATCGTCTTGAGATATTTTCGTTCTGGAAGGTGAAAAGCTGCTTTAAATAGACGTCTTTTGGTTTCAGTTACTTTTGTGACTTCAATTTCAATTTTTTTTTTTTTTTTGCACAATGCTGCATGATTTTTCTCTTCTAGTCTACTTGGCATGCTTGGACCTTTTTACTACCATCTGGGCAGGGAGTCACTTCCCTGTAGCATGTGTGCAGAGCAGTATGCTGAACTTTATAAAACTTTATAAAACACATTTTATTATAGTCTGATTCTGTAATGTATTTACTTGTAACTGGAAGGTGGGGTGTGGATATTAATAGACCTTTTTGTCTTAAAATATGTAGATCCTGTGTTTCTTAATGGACGGTCCACAGGTCTTACTATACATCTAGCCACGATGTGTAGTAGAACCTGTGGGTTGGACCTATGCCCTGACAGGGTGGCTATTTAAATAGTTGAGTAAAATAAAAAAAATTGGGATGCTTGTGCTGCTTTGAAAGCAAACCAGTAGGAGAAATTAACCCCACACAAATACCTTGAGAGAGATTTTAGGTTGGGGTCACTATTTAATAGAAAGATTACAATAAATGCAGTGATACGCAAAAACTGGCTTAAATCCACGAAGTCAGACTACAGCCTGGTACCCTGTTGGTCAGGGTGCGGGTCGCAGTCCTATCAAATAGTGATTGCAGTCCTGTAGAAATGATGGTGGTGGGAAAGGAGTGGTCAAATAGAAAACCCAAATCTATTTGCACTTCAACCATTCTTGTTTCTTTGAGCTTTTGCCCCTTCCACCAGCTCAGCACCTGTCAGTTCTGGCCTTGTGGATTCCCTTAATCTTATCAAGATAAAAGGGGGCAAAAGGAATCCTTTTGCCATTGAGCACAAGAAATCGCTAGTAATGACTTATGAGAAGTAATTTGTATAACCACTCCTATCCTGGGGAATGTAATGAATATTCATTAATTTTACCTATAACACTGTGCCTTTGGACGTACTGGTGTGTGTGTTTGGTGGAAACAATTCCCACGCACGTGGTATATCGAATAAAGCAAATACCCACTTCTCTGACTTGGTCTCTGAAGTGTCTCTGGGGTCAATTGGGGCGAATCAGTGGCAATTAAGAGCAGTGATCTTCTGGGAGGTCTGGTCCTCCTGTGGAAGTTTGGGTTCATCTGTCCAGTGGTTATGGTGTCCTAAGTCCCCAAAGCACCCAGATTATTTATGGTCAGATACAGACAGGAATGCTCAGTACCTCCCCCAGGGCAGGGAATTTCACAATGGAATTTTGTAATCCTCTAAGTCATAGGATATTTTGGGGAGTCCTTGATGACCTAGGTAAGTTACAGCTATCCATCGATGCATTTGAGCCATTATGGCCCATTGGCAGAGGTGACTCCCTTAGGCTGGATGTAGTTATCACGGCCGAGTCAAATTTGTGAAGACAAAGAAACACTATCCTGATGTGGGGGGGTTTGCCTTTTTCTCTTACCTAACACTGCAGCCTGGGGGGTGGGGTGTGCACTCGACAGCTGTTGCAAATGACCCACCATTAGTAGTTCATCAGGAATAATATAGATGGAAGTAGAATACATAGTTTGGTCATAACCCCACATTGCAACCCAGGACATATGTTTCACTAGAGTTTTGGGCAAAATTGCCTGGAAAATCATTGAGTGCAGTCCTGTGCAATATGGCGTTATTTATAGGATGCAGGTGTAACTAGATCCAGGAGCTCCCTTCTTATTTTTAGCACACAGTCTATTCTTCTAAATTTGTTTTCTTTGTTTTAGAACACCTTTTTATGGCTCTAATTTGTGAAAGGGGGATGGTTTCTCTGCCTTGTTTGAAAACATCTAACTGCTTTAGGACCATTTAGCCATTTTGTAAGGCAAAACATTGTTGGTCCCATCCTTCAGAAACCTGTTTCTCTGTAACCATTTACATTCTCCATTCCCAGAGCTTCTGTTTCCTCCACGCCTAGACCACTCATTTAATGCAGTGAAATATTCAAAATCTGGTTGTCCTTTTCTATCCCTCCTAGCTTGAGGAAGGGCAGTAGATAAGAGCATTAATAAAAGTGGTGTTGAACACAGATTAAATGTCTAGCAAACTGACATCTTTGTAGGCCAGTGAAGAGCAACATCTGAGATTGCTTGCAGTTGTTGTTAGGGTTTGGTTTACCTCATACTGTAGTACTGTACCAGCATTGACAGCATCTCTGCTTTTGGTTTATGATCCGAGAAATAAAGGGTATGTGATCTCTTGTGTCACTGCTTGAGAAAATAGTGATTTTTTACTGACATTACAGTTTCCAATCAAAATCGACTTAATATTGTTATGTGGAGTTTTGTTCCGTGTTTCAATGGAACTGTAGTCTACAATCAAAATTTTGTGTCTTGTTAAAATACTGATGGGAGAGAAAATGACAGAAACAAAACATGTAAATATCGTTTTTTCCTGTTCTAGAACAGTGTGGCATTAAGAACAGTGACTGCATTTTAAGCAGAGTAACTGTGCTAAATAGATCCACGCTATAGTCAGTCTTTGCCAGTATGATTGCCCTGCCTTGGAAGGATGTCAGAAGCTCTTAAAGCTGGTGCAGCTGCATCTGCACTGCAGGTTTTTGTTTAGTAGAGCTACCTTTGAAATGGACAAAATGTTGCAGTTACAAGAATCAGTAAAGCATAATGTTGGCTACTCCTGTGTGACTTAAATATATCTGGGATTTTGTAATTGAATGTGGTTTACTCTTTGAGGAAGCTTTTGAATTTGGAAAGACTGATCTGTTTTGGCTGAAAAAGGATGGATTGCGCTGTTTGCTATCCTCGTTATATGTACGTGCATCTTGTGAAAGATTTTCCAAAGATCTCCAAACTGAATATTTTTATACCTTTCAGGATTTCTGCTTCTACATTTTACTTGTCATTCTCCAGAAACATACGTGAAAAATGTGTGGGAAGAGTTCACATTTTATTATAGTCTGATTCTGTAATGTATTTACTTGTAACTGGAAGGTGGAGTGCGGATATTAATAGACATTTTTGTGTTAAAATATGTAGATCCTGTGTTTCTTAATTGACATAATGATATTGAGCTCTTCTAACCTTCATTTCTGTTAATGTGTACTTCTTGACTTTGAACAGTGTGAAGAGTGTCTGTGCTGGCAGCATGGAGTCTGCATGGGTTTACTGGAAGATAATATACCTGAGAAATATACCTGCTATATTTGCCAGGATCCTCCAGGTACAGAAGTTTAAGGTTGCACACCTTTGTTATGTATGCAGTAAATTTAGTTTATCTATATCTACATGTCTATATCTATCTTTCATCTATCTATATCTCTCAGAAATTTTACTATTTTCATCTCCTACCTGTGTCTGTCACTGTAGGTAATTTTCAGTTACAGGTACAGGAGTTTAATTTATGTGAATGTCCATAAGTCAATATTGTGGAATTACAACAGGACATGAATAGAAATTAATGTTTTCACTGTGATGACCATCTGTCACATATTTGCTGTACTAAGCACTGTACTGTCCAACTGTGGCAAATGCATGTAGAACTCAGCAAGTTCAAGCAAAAACCCCACAGGCACATCTTAGGGGATGTGGCTGTGGCTCTTGTCGTTGACTGCATTGCCTGCTAGCATGGTTTGACACTGGCCAAATGCCAGGCACCTACAAAAGCCACTCACTCACCCTCCCCTGCCACAGCTGGACAGAGGAGAGAAAAATTTAACAAAGGGTTCATGAGTTGACATAGGGACTAGGAGAAAACACTCCAGGGGCAAAACAGGCTCAACTTAGAGATACAAAGTGAATGTATTACCAACAAAATCAGAGGAGGATAATGGGAAGTAAAATAAGCCCTTAAAAACACCTTTTCTTCCCCAACCCCTCCTCCCTTCCCACCGATTGTGCAGGGAGACAGGCTGGGGGTTTTGGTCAGTTCATCACCCAAGGTTTTCTTCTGCTTGGCTCAGGGAGAGACGTTGTTCCCCTGTGAAACTGTGGGGTGCTTCCCACAGGACACAGTTCTCAGTGAATTTCTTCAGCGTGGTTCCAGTTTCATAAGCAGCAGTCCTCCCAAAACTGCTGCAACGTGAATTCCTCCCATGAGCAGCAATCCTCCCCAAACTGCTGTGGTGAGGGTCACTATTCCACGGGGTGCAGACCTCCAAGGACAGGCTTCCAGCCTGGAAGCAAGGGCCCCCTCTCTCCACTGGGTCTCCCAGTGGATCACAGGTTCCTCCAGGCATCCGACTGCTCCGGCGTGGGCACCTCCCCCACGGGCTGTGAGTGGATCTCTGCACCCCCCGTGGACCCCATGGGCTCTTCCACCATGGTCCTCACCACAGCCAGCAGAGGAATCTTGGCTCTGGCGCCTGGAACACATCCTCCCTCTCCTTCTCCACTGACCTTGGTGTCGCCACGTTATTCCCTCACATGTTCTCACCACCTCCTCTTCTCTAGCTGGAATTGGAACTGCCCCACACCTTTGTTTTTATTTTCTTCTTAAATATGTTATCACAGAGGCATAACCAACATCTCTGCTCAGCCTTGGCCAGCAGCATGTCCATCTTCAGAGCCTTCAGAGATTGGTTCTGCTGGACATGGTGGAAGCTTTCAGCAGCTTCTCACAGAAGCCACATCTGTGGCCCCCCCCACTACCAAAAAACAGGCTGTGCTAAACAAACAGGCCGTGCAAAACCAACACACCTGCGATAACCTGTATGTTGGTATTTATCTGGGGTTACATAGTCAGAGTTGATTAAGCGATACATTTTCTCCTAAGTACATTTTTTAAATGTCTTAGTCCATTTTACACAGCTGGTAACACTGCACTTAGGTGAATATTTTCTGACTTTTTATTCTGTGGATTACAATGCTTGCTGAAAGTGAAAATGGATGAGGTTTGGGCTTGAGTCCATGGTTATAAATGGTAAGAAAATGGATGTCTGTTCACCTGATGAAAAGGCCTTATATACATATTTGGATTGTGTTCTCAGGGTTTTTTTGGCTGTTGAAAGCTACCAGCTCTTTTGTACTTTAACTCACAGATTTGTGTAGTTGTTTTACTGCTGTTGTTTCATACTCTCAACAATGAAGACATGCTACACTTAAATTTTAAACTTTTACTACAGAGATAGCAATATATTTAAGTTTTTTTTAGAGTATCTTGCTTCTAGGATTTTAACCTTGTATTAAAGATATTTTTCTTTATGTCAGTTGAAGGTAGTTTTAAATGGAACTAAAATGCACATGCAGACTGAAGTTATGTCATCAGACTTGAATATGAGTGCTTTTGTGCAGAAACTGATTACAGCTTCATTTGCTTAATTAATCATTAACTGTTCATTTGAAGATTCTGAAATTCACATTGGAAGTGGCTTAATTTTTACGTGTCTTGGAAAAGGAAAATATGTCCAGCTTTTTGACTGCAAAGGTAACCTGTGACTCTGCTTTTGGCTTGAAGTGAGCTAATAGGCTGTATCAATCTGCAAAGAAGTGGCTTTTAAAACTGGGCGTGGCTATTTAGGAAACTCCTATTTAGGAGCTTTCCCCAGTGTAAACTGCTGGGACTTGTAACCACTCATTCTATTAGAAATACAAGCAAATTTAGTGTAATTTTGTCTAAAAACTGTACTAACTGCTATTTTACTCAGGTCTTTTTGAGTCAGGTGGGTTTTTTAAGAGATTTGTTAACATTTACCCTTGCTTAAATGTGATCAAGATGATTATGTGGCACAATGGCTCATGGTTATAGTCTAGTGTCTCCTCTTAATGTTATATACCTCAAAAGGGAGCACTTTTTACCTCAGGGTTCACGTCACCTCAGTTGTTCAGGTGACCATGAGATTCTCAAAGTCACTATTTTATTCTTGTGGACTGAACTCTACTTTCTGTCACAGATGTCAGCTTCTCTAATGCAGAAATGAATGAGGGAGGGCTAATGCAGGTGCCAGGAGTGTCTCCAGTGTGGTTCTGACCATACCTAGAATTCTGCTCACCTTCCTGCTTGATACAGTATATCTGCCTGAAAGGTTAAGCTGGTACAGCCTTCAAAATTTCTTCTTTCTCTTTGATAATTTCTGATGCCACCTAATATCCATGGATTGCTATGTAGTGCCAACCTCAGTCTTACTCCTTTGCCTTTTTATTTTTAGCTTCTCCTCTAGTCAATATTAACCTCCTTATATTGGAGACCTTTTTGTGTCTGTGGTTCTCAGTCTGTGCTCCAGTGTTATCTCTGGTTTTGTGGGCTTGCTGCCTGGGCTGTACATAGGCAGGGGCTGATACGGTGTTTTTCTACATGCTGAGCTGTCTGCCAAGAATATCTGGTGTAAGTGTGCATTTTACAGGGTGTGGGGGAGCTTTTGCAATTTAGCAAGCATCTTTCCTTGTAATACCATTTGTTTGGCAGTTTAAGTTACTTTTACTGATGCATTTATCACATTAAACTCCATTTCATTTCAGCTGTTCTTGATATTCCAACCTTTTAAGCTAGAATTATCATTATTAGTAGCTTGACTTAGGCAAGTTTTCTATCAGAACCTCTTCACTGATTCCTTCAAAGCGTACTTTTGCACATCTGTACTAGTATAGGTATGATGCTTAAAAACAAGACCAGTGGGAAGCTGATTGCCATTTTCTGCATTTTTCGGTCTGGAGAGAGCTGCATTCAGACCGTAGCTTTTGTCATAACCATGGTTAGACTAGACAGTGTGATATCCTGCTAAAAGTACACCTTTCTCAACTGTAGCTGTCTGTTGTGGATGTCCTTTGGTGGAATTTGGGGTCTGAATGCTTTTACAGTTGGGCAGAGGTTTTTGGTTTCCTGCATTACAAGTTGTTAATTTCTTGAAGGTTTTGTCTACTGTTACAGGGTCTTCATTGGTTCTGTTGATAAGAACAAATAAGCTGCTGCAGTACCTGGGGATAATCAGAATTACTACCAGTAATGTCAGCGTTTTAACTCACTCATTGCTGTCACTTTAGGTCAGAGGTCCAGCTTAAAGTACTGGTATGAAAAGGAGTGGTTAAGTAATGGTCACATGCATGGCTTAGCATTTTTGGAAGAAAATTATTCCCACCAGAATGCCAAGAAGATAGTGGCGACTCACCAGCTGCTTGGCGATGTACAGCGAGTGATTGAAGTCCTGCATGGGCTGCAGCTGAAGATGAGCATATTACAGTAAGCACTATTTAAGTGCCAACTGGCATGTTCTCCTTGGGAATTAGACTGCAAGTATAAAAATAACCAGAAATTCAGACTTACGTTTGTGCTTGTCTCTGGATTTATAATGTTGTTTGAATTGCTAATGTGATCTTGGGAAAGGGCTTGGCTGCTTGAAAACCGTTTAAGTGGGTTGTGTATAAGTGGACAACATGTACAGAAAGGGTTGGGGAAGTGTGAAGAAAGAAGGGAGAAAACTAATAACAGCTTTTCCTGAATCACCCAAATAGATTTTAAGTAAGAAGAGGATAGGCTTGTAACCCATAGCACCATTTTTATGCCTTCTCCATTCCAGGAAATCTGATGATAGCTTGTCCAAGAGGAATCAGGTCTTTTTTGTTTGGTGCAGTGCGTTGTTCTGCTGCAGTGGGAGAGTGGTTGCACCTTCAGCAACCTACAGCACTTCATTTCTAAGCAAAGGTCATTTCAGCTATATATACAGAAAATAACATAATTATTTATATTAAAGCTTTTTTTCTGTAAAGTAAAATTTTTTGCATGTTTTCCTACTTAAGGTCATCCTTAGGTTTTGGTGACTGAAAAAAAAGAAAATTTCTAACTCAAATCCAGCAGTTTTACATTTATTGAATTCCATAATTTTAACTTATTGGTTGATAAATTGCACAGCAGCAGCTATTTGGAAAACAAAGTGGTTTTGGCATTCTTTAGACCCTTTCCCCTTATCTGTGGTGACACAGGAGGTCCACTGACAGAACTGCAAGTGCTTCAATAGTGAAGTGATGCTTAAAGCAAGAGGGTAGCCATTTTAACATAAGGTTTTGCTTTTCCATTATAGGATCCTTTAGTTAGATCTGTCGGTAATGTCTTTCCTCTTTGGAGACTGAAACATAACTATTATAAGGCCACTCCTTGGGCCTTTTGTTATGAGTGAGACTTCAGTTCCTGGCTTTCCAATTGTGAATGGAGAGTAACATAGTATTGAGGTGGGGAGCACTGGGATGTATGTGATAGTTGCTGCAGGATTTGTTCCTTTTCTCTCTCATGCTGAAGTCAGTGTGATGGCCTGGCTTAATTAAAGGTGAGGTGCAGTCCTGTTTGGATCATCTGTTTGAAAGCTTCAGCCCCCTTTTTCTTTATCATGACATAAATTGGAAGAATTTTAAAAACTTGCTGAATTTGAAGAATTATTATATTGTTGATGCAGATCAACAGATGGAGAGGAGATGATTTCACAGCTGCCTGAACTGATTAGGAGAGCATTGCTCAGTGTTTCAAGGAGGCGGCAAAGGATCCAAGGTGACCCTGGCAGTGCCATGGGAGGGTGAACCTTCATCAGGCAGGAGTTAAAAGGTTACTCAAGTATTAGCATTTGAATTTTCATCCTTAGATAACTGGTGTACAATTTTTCAGATAAGTTTTCTGTCTTTTGTAAAGTCATCCCTTCCTCTGTTCTGAGCAAAATATAGTGTCTTTAGGGGTAGCAGATGAGTGGAGCTGGAGCAAAAAGCTTGGTAAATGAAAACCTGGCTTTCACTTTTCCAGGCATGCCTTCAAGATGGCTCACCCGGGAGATACATCCTTGCTATGCCAGCACTGGGGGCAAAGGTGTTTGTATAAAATAGTCTGAGGAATGTACTCAGCTGTACTCACTCTGGTTTCCTCTGAGAGACATTGAAGAAACCTGAGCAGCTGCAGGATGGGTTAGAAACCAGTCGCTGCCAAAGTCAAGTGGTCATGTTTTGTTGAGTGGTTTGGTGAACAGCTAAAAAAGTTGGATCAGCTGAATAGAATAAGGCCATCCACCTTTGCAAGGAAGCAGAGGGGGGCTTGGGGGCAGCCCCTTCTTTCCGTGCAGCCCAATGCATGTGCTTTAGAGTCAGGGTTTGCTTTGCTGTGTTCCTGCAGCCAGTAGCAGATGAGCTGCAGGAGATTTGAAGATAGCAGAGTATTCTGTTCTGCTCTCCTTTTACTGCTGTTTTGATGCCTGACACACGAGGAAGAACATGAGTTACAATGCTCACTCTGTATCTTATGTTTGTTGTATCTTTGTAATTATCTGATACCTATGTTGTCCCTTCTACTGGAATAATGTGTTAGTCAATTTGAAAACAATTAAAATAAGAATTTTGCTAAGAACAGATGAAAGTAACTGTGGTCTCTATGGAACACCACTACAATGTTGGTGTACCATACATTACTAGAAATATCCCAGTTAAAATTAATTTCTGCTATTAACAAATTGCAAATATTTAAGCAAAATGTTCCGTGAAGGACAATGTTGGTGAGAAGTTGTATATGTCTGTTTGCAACTTATTCTTCAAGATTTTCTTAATCAAAACACTTGGCATTTGTACCATGTTGTGGATGTAAAAATAGTGAACATAACAGAACATTGTAGGAGGATGCACAACTGAGGTCAGTGAAACTATGTTATTTCAGAGTATTTGGGCATTTTTTAGTCATTACCATATCTTGAGTATGTAGTGTTCCAAATATTCTTACTTAATTTCTTTGTGTAATAGGATAGTTTGCTTAGTTACTTCGACATTTAAATTGGGCCATTTACTTTTTTATGTTTGAACAGAAATAAAGAACACCCTGACTTAAAGCTTTGGTGTCATCCATGGAAGCACATCACGGTGGATGAAAAAATCCATACCAAACACATAATTCACTTCGAGGAAAACTGTTGCAAAGAGGAGACAGCAAGTTACAGAACTTGGAATGGGACAGTTGAGAAACCCTCAACAATTCCTTCTGTGGAGGAATCTTATATTACAAGTGAACACTGTTACCAGAAGCCTCGGGCCTACTACCCTGCCATAGAGCAGAGGCTGGTTGTGGAAACAAGAGGTTCAGCCATTGATGATGGAGTAAATAGAATAAGGGAAAATGGGGATGATACCCTGTCAGAGAGGTTTGGCTGGAATCTGGACCAAGAAATATGCAGGATGGAAAATGAATCCAAACACAGTTACTCTAAGGTATTTTTATTAAAACAGCCCTCCCTGCAAAGAGCATGTATTTGCAATGTGCAAACCTCAGCCTTTTTTAATACTGTTTGGTCTGTTTGTGTTTAGTTTTTTTCTTAGACTGTTAAATTTAAGTTGCCAGTAAGAATTAAAGTTATAAATGTGACCAACTGCTTAATTTCTTATTATAATTAAAAAATACAAGTTGCCTTCTGCATGTTAAGTAATTTGAAAAGTGTGGATCATGCGTTGTGGTCCACTGGTAGTTCGTTGCTGCTTACTTCCATGTGTTGAATGTAAAAATAAACACTAGCAAAGAGAGAGGAGGCCAAGCATGTGTGATACTACCAAATACACTGGTAGGCCAGCTTCTAATTATTTCCATCTTGTTCTCATATTTCTTCTAGTAATTAAATTAATTTTAGGTTTCTCAGGCAGCATTTCAAGATAAAAAAAAAAAAAGGATCAGCCTGAAGTGATTTTTTTTAATTTTTTTTTTTTTAATGACTGATCACCATGAAATAATCCTGTATCTTTTACCTACAGGAGCGCTCTAGGTTTAGCTTTTGAATGTTTGGTTCTCATTGTCAGCTCTGTCAGGTCTAGTGCAGGCCTTTCTTTCTACACCCCAGTGCAAAATTTTGCCTGTATTAATACCAATTCACATGAAATGTGGGCTGAGAAATATTTAAAACCCTCTGGAAAAATGAATGGAGCCCCTCTGCTCTGGAGCCAGGCTGGGAGAGCTGGGGGTGTTCAGCCTGGAGAGGAGAAGGCTCCAGGGAGACCTTAGAGCCACTTACAGTGCCTTAAAGGGCTCCAAGAGAGCTGGAGAGGGACTGGGGACAAGGGATGGAGTGCAGGGACAAGGGGAATGGCCTTAAACTGAAGGAGTCTAGATTTAGATTGCATATTGGGAAGAAATCCTTCCCTGCGAGGGTGCTGAGGCCCTGGCACAGGTTGCCCAGAGAAGCTGCAGCTTGCCCCATCCCTAGAAGTGTCCGAGGCCAGGCTGGACAGGGCTTGGAGCAGCCTGGGATAGTGGAAGGTGTCCCTGCCCATGGCAGGGGGTTGGAACCTGGATGACCTTTAAAGGTCTCTGCCGGACTATTGTACAATTTTTTTGTACCCAGACTATTGCACAACTTTATGATTCTGTGAGATACTGAGCTCCCTTTTTCTAGATTAAAGGTTAGGTTAGCTTTTATTTTGTCCATATGTAAGTTATAATTTACTACTTTTAACTTCTCCATCAATCAAGATTGTACTATGTTTCCTAGAAAGGCAAATATTTTAGTTTTTCAGTCTGAAAGAGTGTTTTTCTAAAGGCTCATATTTCAGCAGAAGGATGAAAAAAGTAGGGGAGTAGAATGAACACTGTTGATGTTGTAATCAAATTTTATAAGGAGTAGTAATGCTTATTTGGAGATGATTCGGTGAAAGTTTTAGTAGAATTTAGATTAGATTCCTTAAGGAAAAATCCCTTTTCACTGCTGAATTGTTTGCACTTTAGCCGAGTATTCTCAGGTGAGAAACAGCTTCAGCATTCCCTGAGATGCACAGATTCAGTGCAGGATATTCCAGATGAAAGGTAGCAGGAAGATAACTACACGTGTGTATGTTACCTTCAGAAAACCAGATGCTTGTGAAGTAAAATTAGTTTTTAGCAAAATACCTATAAAAATATGTCTGTATTTAGATCTTCTTGCCCAAACCAGCTTAGTGTCTGTATATGGTCTGTGTCTCTCTCCCTCACTGACCTATGATGAGTTAAGCAATTAGCCTGGGGGACTGGGAGGACTCAGGCAGTTCAGCTCCCCAGTTCTGTTTCACTGTAACAAATATTAATGTATTTCTGCTAGGTGAGAGAGTCTGTCTCTAAGAAAGTCTCTCCAGAGGAAGCTATTGAAATGAAGTTGCTGGAAAAAGACAAAGAAGGAGTTGTGAATTCGCAGCTGCAATGGCAGCTCAATCTTTTAGCTCACGTGGAATCTCTACAAGATGAAGTCATACACAGAATGGATTTCATTGAGAAGGAGCTAGATGGTAAGTAGTGTTATTCTAGTTTTAAAAATAATTTTTTTAACTGAACCTACTTGTTCAAAACATGTTAACCAGAATTTTACTTCTTCAGACTTACGAAGCGATGAATACTTCTTTATCACATTTCCTAATAGAAAATAGACATGCTGCTTATATGGGGGGTGGATTTTAAAACAAAGAGCAGAATTTCACAGAACAAGTTCTAGTTAGGTCATCTCTAAATAGTCACATCAGAATGTTGTATTGGAACATCTTTGTGTCTTTCTGGGTTTAGGTTTTTGTCATTTTTCAAAACTCTTCTGTGTGTCTGCATTTCTCTGTTCCTCAGGGCCTTGCTGGCTGTGCTAGCCCATTCTGGGTGGCCTCTTCAGTGCACAAGGCTCTTATCCTTTCCTGTCTCTTCCAGATTCTTTGCTTAAATGTCTCTTAAGATTTTTGTAGTAGTGGAAAACTTATAAATCTTTTGTGTTGCATTTAATGATCCAGGATAGTTCTCTTTTACATTGTTGAGTCTGACCATTGGTTGTATAGTGGTTACAACAGCAGCTTTATTTGCAAGGGAATCCAGTTTCAGCCCAAGGAAGAGCCCTCTCTTTGTAAAAGTAAGGTACTGAAAAGTTGGACAGCTAAAGGCCTGTTTCAGATAGTGAAGATTAGTCAGGCCTGTACTGCCTGTTGCATAAACTAAGCTGGATCCCAAGAGTTAGACTTTTTGTATCTGGTGCTGAACAGTAGTCTGTGCAGTGCATTGCTACTTTGAGCAGGAACTTTCTTACTCCAAGGCTGGATGTGTCAGAAGTGGGTGATGCCGCTGGTTCTGCAGCAGGTGCCGCCTGCCCGTGGGTGAAACTCACCCGATGATCTGGCTGGTGGCAGTGTCTGCTCTTGGCGGAGGTATTTATTCTGTCTTCAAGGTTTCAGTCTCCATCTGCAATACTGTCAACATCCCCAGAACTCAGCATAGTCGAACCTGACCACCTTCCTTGTGGGCCTGTTGCATTGTCACTTGACTTGTCTTCTGCTCATTGGGATTTCTTGCTTCCCACTGAGAAGCTTTTCAGAGCAGTTCATTTTCTTTGTGCAGCAGTCTGCTGTTTGTGCTTTTGATCTTTGTCCCCATTTTGTGTTACTCAGTTCTGTCTGTCTTGGCCAGTTGTGTTCTGTATATCTTTCATTACCATAGTCCCATTCTTGATGGCATAAACTCCCTCTACCTCAGTGTCCTTGCCCTGGAATTGACACAGATAAGAGGAAGTTTAGCATAAGATTTCACTATGTCTGGTTCAGAGTTTTGCTTTCCTGCTTTTTACTAGAAGCAGTAGCTTCTCTCCTCATCCCCATGTGAATTACTTAGTCATGTATCAAAGGTTACTTGCAAAGACTGGTGTGAGTTTTATGATTTTTTAAATAACCGTGTTGAAAATATTGCCCACTGCTTTCTCAAGATTCACAAAAGATTGAAAGAATTCTTGTTTTGTGACTTCAGATGAGCTGTTTGCTGAGAACTGCAGTAGTGACAGTTTTTGTTTTCTTTGCAGTTCTGGAGAGTTGGCTGGATTACACCGGAGAGCTGGAGCCCCCAGAACCACTGGCTCGACTCCCCCAGCTCAAACATTGTATAAAGCAGCTGATAACGGACCTGGGCAAAGTGCAGCAGATCGCGCTGTGCTGCTCCATGTGAGGCTGGAGAACACTGGGCTGTCACTGTGCGCAGAGCTGGAGTGTCTGATGGGAGCAGCTCTGGATCTGTAAATGAAACTGGCATGCTGTTTGCATGGGATGCAGATTGACTTCCAGGACTGGTGAAGAAACGTTGTTCAAAGAACAGCAAAAAGGTTCTTTTTGGTCTATTAGGCAATTATAATGCTGTGGAAGAGGTCATACTCTTGTCTCCAGAGGTTGCCTGTTGGTTGATGTTACACTCAGATTTTCACTCCTTACAAGCTGTTCATCAGAATGGTAGATGTTTTCATCATTAAATTGACTAAAAATTGTGCCACTGAAGAACAGAGTTCTAAGAGCCAAAAAAGTTTGGTTGACAGGGGTTGTAAATAACTTTGCATAGTTAAAGTGATTCATGTCATGTTTTATTCTTTCTGGTTTGTGCATACTAGCATTCAGTATTTAATCATTAGGAGATGTTATAACAGTTTCAGACTTAGTAAGTATGAATGTTCAGCTCTTGACTATAAAGTGTTATGTGGAGGTTTGCAAGTAACAGTGGCCTGACCTGCACTTCTGTTACAGTAAATAATGTAGCAGGAGGTCACAGGTGGATTGCACTTATTTTCAAAATAAGTTTTGAAAATTGTTTTCTGTATTTATCCTGTCACTGTCACGTGACTTGGTACTGGGGAAGCCCGTAAACATGGTGTTTATATGCATTCTTGAGCTCTTAAATCCGGCCATCCTGTGCCTCCTGCAGCAGTTTGCTGGTGGGATACCTTCATGGTAAAGGTATCTTTATGGCTGGGAAAGGTCTGGGGCCACGCTCTGAGTTCAGACTGCAGCATGGTCTGTCACAGATGTGGTGTATTTTCTACCCATTTGTTAATAATTGCCATTCCGGTTATATTTGGAAATGTAAACTTTTTTCAGTACTCTGGATGTGTTCATTGTAAAGACTTGCTATGAATGTATGGTTTTGGGAATCAGTTTATTTTCTGTAAATAAAGCCTCAAGATCTATGCATGAGGTGCTGTCCTTGCAGACAGCGAGTGGGTTATCTTAAATGGTCTGTGTTCACAAAGTCTCTTTGTATACCTTAAGTTTTAATTTTTGGTTTGTATTTACTTTGTAGTAGCAAGGTGACAAGGCTGCCGTTTGGTCGCATTACACAGAACCTTTGGGATGTTGTGAGTATTTGAGAGGTTCAAAGTCTTTCAGCTGCAGATCACCTGAAATAATGGCTGCAACTTTCCTTCACAGATGTTGCTGAGTTCAGTTCCCTACAGAATGTAGTGACCTGGTTTTGCAGTAAGAGGATGTCCTTTAAAAGCTGGATTTATTACCTTAATTTTATTGTGTGCAATGGTACTACCAAAGGGTAACATTCAAGCAGAGTTGTAATGGAAAGGCCCATACCTGTACGAATTATTAATTTGGAATATAGATCTGTAAAATGTTTATTCTGCAAAGAACAGTGTAAGCTTGGAATACCCAATATTATTGTAGGAGTTACAGTCTCTACACAGTGAATATTTTACTCCCTTCAGAAAACAAAATAATTAGGCTGCTCTAGGTAGTTACTAAGACTTTTATGCCAAGATTCAGTTCAGGGAATAATTTGTCTCACAGTTTTATAGTACTAAGTTAGTATATAGTGAATACAACGTATGTACAGCAGAAAAACAAACTTACTTTTCTGTAACACAGTTGGAATAAAGCTTACGTGGTATTTAAGGATCACTTGGCTCTTCGAAGATGAGACCAATGCTTACACCTTGGCTCATTCCTGTCAGATGCCAGAGCTCATGTGTAGCTCTAGAAGAGGTGGTGGTGACCAGACCACCAGAACAGCATCAGAGGAGCCTCCCAAAGCCACTGGTGTTTTTCAGGTGAAATGGACCAGAAAAGGTGTTCCCTGGTTACAGTCTGTAAAGCAGGACACAGCTGGGTGGGAACAGCTTAGCTGTGCTCCCAGTCTGAGGGCATTCAAGCACTCAGTCCCTGAGCAGGCTTCTTGCTCCAGAGGGGGATTTCTTCTCAAGCAATGGCTTTTGTGTGCTCATTGTGTGTTTTTACTTCTCAGTTTATTTTTGCTCAGGGTTTGGAAGGTTTGGAAGAAAAGGCAGTTCCCATGGGTAGATCAAGTGGCAGATCCTGGAGGCTTGCTTCCCTTCAGTAGTGCTGGGGAAGCCCTTGCAGATAAAGACTGAAAATATTTATTTAAAATAGAGTAGTACTTCTCATGTTCAGGGAAGATTCTTCATTGTTCTCTTCCTGAATTAATTTCTGTCCCTGTTTTTCAAGTTTCCTCATTGTTGTTTTAGTCTGGGCCAGCTGTTCAGGCTGACAGGTCACTTTGTTTCTTTAAATCACTGGTAAGTGAATGCAACATGGAGCCTTGATGAACTGAGCAAACATTGCACTGTGGGTACATGCATGTTTGTCTTTGTTGATGCACTATTAGAACTAAGGGGCTGTACATAGAGTTTTGTTTTGGAGCAATATTTGCTAAACTTGAAAATTTCTGTATCTTGGTGTTTGGAATAAATAAAAATAGGTTTTTGTTGGTTAAGTCTTAGTAAAGTCTTTGTTTCAATTAGTGATCACTCAATAAAATAATTTTGGACTTTTTTCCCTCGCATTGAAATGCAGACACTGTAGCTTGTCAGGTACATACATATTTTCACTGTTCCTAAAGTCTGGAAATTATTGTTTTCCAGATCTGTGTTATATGAATATCCTTAATAGTTTGTGCTGGATATTGTTTCATGAGAAGCTCATACATTTTGTTCCCAAATCCTAATATATGTAGTATACTAATACCTAATATGTGTGATCTGACCCTAATTTTTGTTCTGTTTGGACAAGCAGCCTGTCAGGGGCAGCCACAGCAGCTCAGAGCAGAAGAAGTGCATGGTGGGAAGCAAGGAGCTCCGGATTGAACAATCCATATAGAGAAAATGCATGGGAAGGGGAGAAAGCTGGGGAGGGCTGGAGAAGCAGCATACCTGGCCCAGGGTGCCTGGAGGCAGAGACAAGCACTGATGTTCTGTCAGGCTCTATCTCTTCCTTGTCAGTTTCCCCAGTGGAAGGAAAGCAGATGTATTCCCTTGTCCTAGCAAATTTTATTTTGTAGCTTCATTTAAAAAAAAACAACCAAACAAAAAACCCCACAAAAACAAACAAAACACCCAACAAAACCAAAACAAAACAAAAAAAAACCCTGGCATGTGAAGCTTGGGGAGACTTGAGCCACTGATGGCAGATCCCAGTGTGTCTCACAGTTCACTATGATCATGCAGGTCTTTGATGATCACTTAAGTGCCAAAATCAGGTTTTAAAGTTGTGATCTGACTTCGAAATAATGAGATATGTGCTGTGGCTTGTCATGTTTTGATGTGCCTTCTGATTTATTTACTTGCCTGATCTGAAGGTTCCTGTAGATGCAGACTCACAAAAGGAGGCAGCTCTCAGTCAGCTGTCAGCCTTCATGTGTGTTGAGTCACCATATTCTCACTGTTATTTAACCGAAACATCATCTCTAATTACAGGATCTACTGTTGACCATTGTCCAGCACGTGGGTCATGTTCATGCCCATTCTGATGGCAGTGCGCCATCTGCACTGCCGCCACCCAGCACTGCTGCTCCATCCAGCTTGTGGCTGGTCCTCACTCTGATTTCCCAATGGGTTTCTGGAGCACTGCAGACTATTGCAGTTGTCCAGCAGTGTCAGGAGTGTTTCACAGCTTTGTGCTAATCCTTTGGGTTGCACAGCAGTTCTTGTGAAGGGAAAAAAACTATGATGTACAGTTCCTATCTGGGTAATACCTGCTGCGAGCAACCCAGAACGAGGTCCTGTTGAAACAGGTTAACAGTAAATACCACTTTTTTTCTTTTTTCTACTACATTATAGAAGCAGACACAAAACCTAAGAACAAATCAGCAAAACTGGGATTCATCTTGCCTTGCGGGGTTTTCCTGCTGGTGGTGCTTGTGTGCCATTGGGGGTCTTTTAAATGAGAGGCTGGATGGGGCCATGGAGCCTTGCAATGCTCCATACCTAGTTCAGAGGGGCTTCATGGGCCCTGTGTTCCATCATGGAGGTGTGGGCTGCACTGGGCTTGGGAGTGGAAGCTGTGTGTACCTGCTGGGCTTCCGACCTGGTGACTTGGTGAGTAGTCATGGAGCTTGAGTACAGACATGACAAAGGACACTGGGGAAGGACCGGCTCCTGAAGCAATGGTTTCTGTGCCCTTGGGTCCGTTGGGATGAGGGTTGGGTGGATGCTGCCCTGAGTCTGAGCTCCAGGCACAGCCGTGTCCTTTACACAGAGCTGATGAAGATGCTTTGCAACGCCTCAAAATCGCTTTGATCCTAGCAAATGCTGCTGCAGGGAGAGGTGCTCATTTTAGTTTGAGGAGGATGAGGGGCAGAGCATAGTCTTGTTTGGCCAGGTTGCACATCCAGGTATCTGTAAGTGTGAGAGGCTGGACTTTTATAGGTTAATGACTCAAAAAATTTGTCAGTTGTGAAGGTGCCAGGGTCCTTTGCTTGAATGATAGGCTCTGAGTGAGATAACAGACAAACCTTGTGGCAGGATGGAGCCTCATGTCAGGGGAAGATCTGATGGGGCATTCCTGGCTCAAATGTCTGAGAGGCAGCTGTCAAGTCTTTAGAAGGCATCATAAAACATCAGGGACTCCAAAGTGCCCCCAGACTCATTTCTGAGGCCTTTCACCAGAGAACTGAAGGCTCCCCACCCGAGGGGAGGTACCTGGGCATTCCTAGCCTGAGTGTATTTTAACCGATTGGACTTAGTGTTTTGCGGGCTTCTTTCCCCCACCTCTGATGGACCATCACTTCAGCCAAGGGACAGCTAAGCTGCAGCAATCAAGACTCATCTAAGGCTGACTGGGTGATGAGATTTTCACGTTCTTACCCTCCCTCCTTCTATCTCTTTTCCCCTCTATGTGTCCTTGGGTGATACTTTTGTGGTTTCATATTGTTGGAAATGATGTAATTTAAAAATTTTTAAAGTAACTTTAGTCACGGGTTTGTTTGCCTTTGCCAAGTGGGGAATTGAGGTTTCTCTCCAAAAGACCCAATTCACCTAGGGTTTGAACTTCACTAGGTGAGGCCTGATGGACTTCAATCAACAAAAATCAACATGTACATGTTGGGAGTAGTCAGAAGATACAGAGGAGATAAATGGACATAAGCAATACCCCCTCGTTAGATTAATAAGAGAACCAAAGAATCAGGACCAAGTTAGCATGGAAGGTGAAGGGACCAATAACCAATAGGAGATTGTGTACTAAGAATTGTATAATGTAGAACCAAGAAATGAGAATTTCTTTGGGTTTTAGATATATAAATAAAAAAGTCTAGTAAAGAACTAGGTGAGCTGGAATGATTTCTACTGCACGTCTTGGCTGGAAAAAAGTAGTGCCTGATTCTCTCTTTATTTTATTCCTGCAGCTTTGGTGATAATTTTGTAATGCTTTCATATTGTTATATTACTGTAGATAATAATAATAAAAATGGCTACATACTTGCTTTCCTTTGCAACCAAATTGTTCTCAAATAAACCCAGGTACATAGGTACCTGTATCTATACACATTGAGCATTTCAGTGCTGTTTCACTCCAATCCACCCTAAGAGATCTATTAACAAGAACCTGGATTACTCCTGTCTCCTGGGACAAGTTTGTAACGCAAAGTACTTGTCACCTCAGAGGAAGTGGTGACACGGCTCTTGGGAGGTCTGTGCTGCCCACGGTGTGGCTGATCTGGCCGAAGTGGCTGTGGGTCACAATCACAAGGTACCCTGAACACTGAGGAGCAGCTGGGAAGCTCCTCTCCCTGTGAGGGTCCTGGGCACTTGGAACACCACTGGGGAGGACCTGCTGTGTCTTCACAACTGCCCACATTGGGCTGGCTGGGGTAGCTGGTGGGTCCTCCCTTGCCCTGGCACTTGTGGGTCCCTCTGGGGCTTGTTCTGTCCCTTCAGAGCCTTCAGTGTCTCTGCATTGCCTGGGAGAGTAACCCCCTGGTCCCCACTCCTGCTCTGCCCTTCCCTGGCTGAGGGAGTCCTGTTACTCCTGGGAGCTATTGAAGCCATTCTGTGCCTCTGCCCCAGTTAAAATCTGCTTCATGCCCGTGGTGTTCACAGGCTGCAGCATTCAACCATGAGAGGTAGGGAATGGGCCTGGAAGTGCCCTGGGAAGACATTTTCCAGAATGAGTAGCAGGTGCCCAGAACAAGGAGATCTTCAGGACAGGGAAGTTGGAGGCCTCAGAGGCTGCTGGCAATGGGGAATGAGTTGAACAGCTTTTCCAACCACATCCATCCCATTTAACCTGGCTCCAGGTTACAAATGCCAGAGCAGTAGGCTCTTGACTGTGGCCCTTTGTGTAAATGCATCCAACAACCTGGGTGCATATTGGTGACAGAGGAAGGAACACAAGGGCCAGCTCAGTTCACACAACATGGGTCAATAGCAAAAATAAAGGATGCAAAACTCCTGTGAGTTACCTTGGGGCCCCAAACATGACAGCAGTAGGGTAAGGCCAGGGACAAACCCCAGCCTATTCTGTGCTGAGGCCACCTGGTCTGGAGGCTGGGGCTGAATAGGTCTGTGAAGCTCTGGGTGGAGAAGGAAATGAGAAAGTGAGGGTGGATTGCAAGAGTGAGCTCATCAGACAGGAAAATGAGGAAGGGATTGGAGGATGTCCAAGCAGGAGCCCTGCAGCTTGGGGGTCAGGGGGGAGGTCTCGCTGCACTGGCCTGAGTGCAGAGAGGGAAGGAAGAGAGGGATGTTGCCAGGTGCAAAATTGCTTCTGCACTGCCTCTGGCCACAGAGGAAGCTCCAGCTTTGCTGATAAGGGCCTGTTGAAAGCAGAGGCTCAGAAGTGAGGCTGCCCTGCTGCTGTTCAGGCCCCTCAGTCCTGTGGTGTAGCTGGGATCAGGGTTGTACACGAAAATTTGCATTCTACTTTTCTGAATAATCTATTCCTGGCACAGACCCATTTCTTTCCCCATTGATCCTAGAACAGAGTTGTGATGTTAAATTACACATTTAAAGCTCTTAGGCTCATGAATTTGTCTGAAGGGAGTTGGCTGAGGACCAGTACTGGCCCATGGCTGCCTGCTTACTCTGGCTGGGGCCAAGGGCCATGACAGGAGCAAATCCCCGCCAGGTTGTGGCCGTGAAACTGGCCCATGGGCAAGTCACAATATGTTCACCAAGCCTCAGATGTGAAGGAGGTGCCTTTTAATTGAGACACTACAGATGGTTATTGCTGCATGTCCATCAGGATCCTGTTTTATGGAACTTACAATCCATGCATTAAAAGGCTTAAAAACCAGCTGCTTTGGACACAGTCAGGGGCTGGTTCCCCCCTGGCTGCTGGTCTCAGCAAGCAGAGTGGTGAATTCGGGCAGTGAGAGCACTTTGAGAGTCCGTGGCTGCTGCTCACAGGCCCTGTCCTGCACAGACACCCACACCCTTAAAATGGTTGTGCTTGAACTTGAGAGGTCTGATGTGGTTGGGCTGCTCCTCCACCTGGGCCAGGATTTGGTTTGTTGAACATTTCCATCCTCTCTCTGCTGCTGTGGGAGCACAGATGCCAGGGGCCCCGTTGCAGCCTGTGGGACAGGAAGGGCTCCTCCTCTGTGCTGGCTCTGCCTCCTTCTCCCTTGGGTGCTGGGTGAGGCTTAAGGTGCTCAAGCATCCTGTCTCAAAGTGTCCAGTGAGGGAAGGACAGGTCCTCATGCAGCTGCTTCCTCCGGCATTGCTGCCTGCCTGGCTCCACATTGGTCTTGGCTGTCTCAAGTCCTGGCCAATGGGCCCCAGCACCGAGTGACTGTGGCTGAAAGCAGGACAAGGCTGAGGTGGGGCATGGGTGTCCACCACAGAGCTGTGGCCAAGTGGGGCCCTGTCCTCAGCTGTTCTTCGCCCCCTTCCCTGTGGGGTCTGGCTCAGGGGTGACAGTGTCTGAGAGGAGCAGGTAAGAGCTGATGGATTCCTGCAGGCCCTGGCTGATGGGAGAGTCCTCCGGTGGGGATGTGATCTCCAAGAAGAGGAGGAAGCTGCTTGAGGGAAGATAGGGCAGTCAGCACCTTCGAGGCCCACTGCCCCTCAAGGGTCAGATGGAGGAGCCCCAGCCCCTGCCCTGGCTGCCCCCACCTCTCAATCTTATCCCAGTGGAGTGATGGCTTCTTGATGACAGTGGGTGTTGTGGGGGCTGGGGCTGCCCTCAGCCCTTCTGTGGAGCAGGGCTCGCTGAGGCGGCAGCAGAGCCTCTTGCTGAACTCTGGGCAAGGAACCAACAACATCAGCATGGTGCACCCCCTGCCCCCCAACCTGGGCACACCTGGGTGGGGGGAACCTGCTGCCACCTTTTCCCTGTCTCTCAGGGCACAGGACATCTGTCCACACACAGCTCAGGGTGCCAGAGGTCTGGCAGGGCATTACCAGAGTAGTGGTCCACCAAGTTGTGCAGGCCAAGGAAGGTGAGCCGGGGTGAGA
The DNA here is from genome assembly GCA_013397955.1 of Grantiella picta. Classification (NCBI taxonomy): domain Eukaryota; kingdom Metazoa; phylum Chordata; class Aves; order Passeriformes; family Meliphagidae; genus Grantiella; species Grantiella picta. The sequence continues at coordinate 50,873 of VZRM01005572.1, forward strand.
TGTAAAGCCATCCATTGTCGAGCCGGTGGATGCGGTAGTGAGTCACAGAGGCCCAGGCAGTGTGCTCGCTGTGGCGCACCGACAGGGAATAGCAGCCTGGCAGGGACACGGCACAGGGCACGTGGCTGGGCTGTCCCAGGCCCCTGTCCTGCTCAGTCCCACTCCCTGCTGCTCTTATACACTGCAGGGATTCAACCATCCTACAGGAGCAGCTAGCGTCACCCTTCTCCCTATGGGGCTTTGCAACTGCAAGCATCCCCATGACAGCCCCACACCATGAGCAACTTCAAAACAATGTGGGCAATGGGGAATGGCTGGGACATTTGAGTCACAGAAGTGCCACCAGGCACCTGCACAGCAGCACCTGGCAGGATCTCCTCACAGGGTCCCCTTGGTGTGATGGGGCCCTGTTTTATTTTGTGGGCTGAGTCTTGTCACCTCTCTGCATAACCCAAAGCAGCAGGAAGCTGATGGTGGTTTGTTCTTTTGAGGCCACATGGCCTCAAAAGCACGGAGTTGGGAGCAGCAACACCAAGAAGTAGCCCTGTAGGCAGGGCCATTGCCACTATATGAGCAAGGGAAGATCGCTCCCTCTTGCTCCTTGGCACCCCAGTGGGGAGGACTGGGACAGTACCGGCGATGGGCCTGAGGAGTTCTCACCTTGCCTGGTGTGGCTTTCAGTCTGGCTTCCCCATATCAGGAAGGATCCACTGTGGTTGCCTGGACGGAGCAGCAGCTCCTTCACCTTCTGCCGGGTGATGCCCTCATACAGCCACCTGTGCAGACAGCAGGCACTGGCGGAACCTCTCCCTGTTGCCAGGGACACCCAGCACCCCATGCCCCATCCTGCCCCAACTGGAGCATATCCTGGGGACACTCCAGTGTGTCATACCATCTCCCCAAGTCCCAGCACTTCTCCATGGCCCAGGGGGAGAAACAAGGCAAGACGCCTTGGAGCAGTGGCCAGAGCTTGCCTCAGGGTTGGCCAGGCTCTGTGGTGGAGCCATGTTCCCTGGGACCCTCCCTGAGACAGATCCTTTTCAGCATTTACCCATGCCTGATTTTGGCCACACAGCTGCTGAGAATGTAGCACTCCTTCCCAGACACCTTGGATGCCACCAGCCACCACTCTCCATTCCTGTGGGGAAGAGGGACGAACCATCTTGAGAGGCTGAGGCCCCAGGATGTGGGGAAGACACAGGATGGATGCCACCACCATGGCCCTGCAGGCTGGACACCGGTCAGGAGTGCAGAGACTTACTCAGAGAGGATGCAAAGTTGCTCCCCCATTCTCAGGACATTGGCCACCCCCACACTGGAGGGGAAGTCACAGAGGGCCAGGGCCTGGAAGCCGCTGGGGACTGCAGGGAAAGAGAGGGCTCAGCATTACCTTGGCAGCAGCAGCCCACAACCAGGCACACAGGGTGCTTGAAGAGCTCGCAGCTGCTGGGCACTCACCTGCCTGAGTGGGCAGTGGAGGCTGTGAGGTGTCGGCAGATGCTGCTGGGATGCTGAGTGACTTCCCCCGGCGGGGCAGATTTCCCATCTTTGGGGTTCAGCCCCCAGGGCCTTGGACTGCTCTGCTGCTGTCTGGAAGGGACTTGGCTCCTGGGTCAGCATCCCCCACCCTGTGTCCCAGGCAGGGCACTGCTGCAGGAACACCTCTTTCAGTTCCTTGACAGCTGCTGCCAGAGCTGTGTGTGACCCAGAACTGTCCCAGGCTGAGCCCCTCTCCTCCCCTGCTCTAACCCCTTCCTGCCCTCAGGAGAGGTGAACCCCACTTACATGTTCCTCACTGCTGTCACCATTGTTTGAGTGTAGTCATGCCCAGGCAGCCATTGGCTAGCTGTGCCCTCCCTGCATGGAGGGGCCTCAGGGCACCCAGGGTGGCAATCGCTGTCCTACCCAGACCTTCTTGGTTTGCCCTCCGCCCCACTCTAAGACTGAGGTCGGGGCCCTGGAGTGTTCGGGTCCTGGCACTGGGGCTCCTCCTGGCAGTGCTCCGCGAAAGGCTGTGAGGTGCTGAGGCTGCGGTTGCTGCTGCTTCCTGTGACGTACACGCACTAGAGTAGGTTTCTCCTTTTCACTCAGTCACAGGTCATTCTGCTGAGCCCCTCAGGGTCCTTGTATGGGCACCAGGCCCAGAAAAATCCCTGCAGGCACTCAAGGCACTGTGGGCATCACATGGGATTTATGGGTGGGCAAGTGGGATGGATGAGTAGCACACGCAGGTCTGATGAAGGGACTCGTAAGTTGAGGCTGGACAGGCACCATCCCCAGGGTGGTCTCAGTGAAGGGGGGGTGTCCCAGGATGTCTTCTCAGTTGCAGCAGCACCAGGGACCTCAGCAGGTGCATGGTTCTGGATGTGATGGCCAGGGGTGGGGAGGTGCAATGCTCATGAGCCTGCACAGGTACCTGCCTGACATAGTGCTGCACCCAGCACTGTCCTTTAACAGCACAGCCCCACACCCAACACTGCTCCACACTAGCACAACTCCACAGCAGCTCTGCCCCACACCGGCACTGCCCAACCTGTCCATGCCTGTCCCAGGTTGGGTTATGAGTGGGAGCAGCCCCAGCTCTGTCCTATCCCCATCCTCCGCCACATCCAGGCCCAGCAGCTGCTGCTGGTGTGGGACCATTCATTGCCCAAACTGTGTACCATTCACTTTTCAAAGCAAACACTGCTTGGCTCAGTCAGCACCATCCACTCCCCACTCCAACCTCCCACTGCCCACCCCCCTGAGATCCAGGCCCTCTGATGCACACATGCACCCCCTTCCCTGCAATCCAGCCCTGAGAGAGGTCCTTGGGATTTGCTCTCAGCAGCTCCTGAGCTCATGGTCCAGCTGAGCAGCACTGTGTGTCCCTCCACGATTTCCTGCTGTGTCCCTGTGGTATGAACAGATAATCACAGCCTCCTGCCACAGCTCTGTTGCTGCAGCTGCACATCCTGTTCTGTCTTTGCTGAAACTTGAAAGTTTCTGGTCAATTGCAACCTCCTTGGAGGTGTGAAATTCACTCAGGTTTAACTGGGCTTTTGGGCCTTACACTGCTGCTGGGGTTCAGGACCCCCTTGAGCCTGCCTTCAGCTCAGCAGTTCTTCTTTGAGAGGGGTTCATAATGTTTGGGAGAAGATCCATTTGCTCTTGGAACTGATGGTGCAGCCCCGCTGTGGTCCTTGGTGTTGTGGGGGATAACCATTGGTGTGCACTGACCTGCCCCACCCCAAGCCTCATTCCTGGGCTTAGTGCTGGAAAATAAAAAGGGGTCCCCAGTCATCCTCCCCAACCTGAACAGAGGGCCTGGGCAAAGGGTTAACTGCTGCCTGTACCCATGATGTGCCCAGGCCGGGGAAAGAGAGGGTTCCTGCACCCCTCCTGTGGCCAGAGACAGAGACCTGTTATGCTTTTGCATGCAGTAGATGGGATGTAAAAGCATAGTACGTGGACTACTGATGCCTAAAACAGAGGCCAAGACTAGTTAGGAGCATAAAAAGCAGATAAATTTATTCAAGGTCTTCAAGGTACATTCAGGCAAGCAAAGTCCCCTCAAGGGACTACACCCAAAATGGACGCTGGGTCACAAGCCCTTCATCTTTTATAAGTTCTGTCCTATTAGCATATTGGTCCCTAATTCTCCAATCACACCCTTAGGCGATGATGTTAACCACCCCAGGCCTGCTTCCCCATTTCACCATTATTTACATATTTTCGGGCCCAAGACACAAATGTGTCCTTGGATTTTCTATTCAGAGGGATTGTTTTGTCTAAAGGTGTTGGGAACAGAGGTTTGTAGCACTTTATAAGAAGCACAGAACTACACCAGGTTGCAGATAAATGAAGAGTAAAAAACTAGAAATTATTAAGGCATCACTACAAAAGCATAACAGGTGTCTCTGTCCACAGGAAGGGTGCAGGAGCCCTCTCTTCCCTCCAGTCTGGGCACACCATGGACAGCAGCAGCAAGGCAAGGGCAGCAGAAATGCACCAGCTTGTGCACCTTGATCTGGTGGGGAGGGCCAAGGCTCCGGGCAAAGTGAGGCACAGCCAACTAGTGTTTCAGGACTTTAGACCAAACAACTGTTGTGGGGAGCAGGAGCCCCTGATTGCCCCAGTCCTGCGTCCTCCTCAATATGTGACTGACACAGCTTGGCTGTGGCTCCACCCTGAACACCTCTAGGATGAACATCCTTCCCCACTGCTCACCCCACAACTCTACCACCCTTCTGCCTTAAAAAACAAGGAAAAATCCCAACACCAATTCTGAGCCTACTAATTCCCAGTCTTTGGCTGTTGCTCCTCACAGCATCTTCTGACACCAAGAAGAGTTTGACTCCATCCCTGTTGCCAAGGAACATGCCCAGGTGTGAGGGGGCAGGGGCTGGCCGTGGCTCAGCCCCATGGCTGGGGGTAGCTGAGCAGGGGTCCATGGATTTCTGGGTATTGCATAGCCCCGCCCCATCCCAGAACTCGAGGCCCTGCAGCCCCAATGTAGAAACCTCAGCCCATGGCTGTGAGTTTTATTTTTCTATCAGTGACCCTGAGCCAAGCTGAGCCAGACTCACCCCATGCTCCTGAAGAAGCCACTGATACAGAAATTCAGGATTTTGGGTTGGACATGCCACTAAATGAACTTGTCCCAAGGTTTTGAGCAATTGGGAGTTTGGTCCTAAGGGTGAGCATAGGAAAATGCTGGCTCCATTTGCCTGCCCCTTCTGATGGGCATCCCAGTTCCTGAGAGCAGGAAGAGGTTGGAAACACTCCACTGATTTACAGGGTCTTATTCCAACCCCTGCGCTGCCTCCTGAGGAGTGGGACTACACATTTGTGCCCTGTGGCTCCCAGCTCACATCCCAGCAGCCAGTAGGGATCAGGATCCAAGCCCAGGGAAAGCTGCCCCAAGCTCAAGCTCTGTGCCTGGATTTGGTTGTCATAGTTCATGCCACCTTTGTCCCTTACTAAACTAACTTCTCACCTTTTATTCACCATTTTTTGCCTTTCTAACAGGAAAAGCATTTGCTTATGTAAAAACAAGTCTACATTTACCAGTTATCCTAAGGACTAGGATATATATAAAATAACATTTTTGCAACCATCACTACAGATCTTTCCTTGCTTCTGCTTGTGAGCCACCACAACAACAGCGCTCTCTTGCTAAATCACTTCTCCTCCAATGCTAGTCTCATCTCTGTACTAACCTGGGCTCCTGGTCCAGGAGCAGTCTGGAGCTTGGAGCTCTCCTCCACATTACCATTATCAGCACTTAAGACAGTCCCTGCTGCGGGATCATTTCCTCTAACTCATTTCACTGTCATTTAAATACTGTGTTTCCTTCCTTTTGGGCTGTATTTCTGGAGGCAGGACCATTCCTGGGAGCAGACAGCTGGTATGAGATCCCAATGCTGCACCTATGCAGGCTCCTCTACTGCACATAATGCTTTGCATCCAGCACCTGCATAGAAGTGCTAAACTTTCCACCATGTCTCCTTTCTTTGGTGGTCTCCTGCCCCCTATAGATTCAAACTTCTGGCTTTGCTCATTTAATCCCTTTCTACCTCCAGTACTTGTTCACCGATAAAACCGGCCAGTTTTTCCCATTCTCAACTGTCATTCAGTTTGCAATTCATGAGAACACTGTCTCATTTCTGCAGTGACCTCCCGCAAGGTCTCTGACAGTCCAGGCACATGGCTGCAGGAGCATGACAGCGAGACTGGGACTAACTCATGCCCAGCACCATGTCCCTGCTTCAGCCCCAGGGGGCTCTCCATGGTTACGGTGACACCTGACAGAGGGAGCAGAAGCTGGGTCTGGAAAGTAGCAGGTGAAGAACCAGGTGTGTTCCACACCACACTGCTGCACTTCACTTCCCTGCACCTGGCTGCCAACAGACATACCCCTGCTGCCCAAACTGCCCTCTGTCCTCTTGTGCTGTGACAGTGGCCCTCTCACAGGTTAGCTCTGTGTCATACTCATGCAACATGCCAGTGCAGAGCACTGCTCCAGGGAGAGCAGGTGGCTCTGAGTGCTGGCTGTCAGGAGGTGTTTTTTGCCTGTGTTGCAGCAACCTGTTGTTTTGTTTCCATTCTGGCTGTTTCTAGCTGCATTTTGGCAAAGGCAGCTCTCCCATGCCCTTGGGCAATTGCAGGGGCCACAGGGCCACCAACCACACTATCCTGGTGCAGAGGTGCCTACTTCTCTCTCTGTCATCGGGATGAGTTTGCTGCTTGCAGCAGGAGACACCCAGACTGCCAAACCCCCAGGGGTGCAGGTCGTGCCAAGAGAAACACCAGGAGCAGACGGGGTAACAATGAAACTTAGTTATAGCTTTATTCAATAACTGGTACAAAGTTCCCCTCAGGCAGAGCCTCCTGGTCCCATTCTCTACCTGAAACGGAGCAGAAGGTGAGCATGACCCTGGGAGGAGCTGGTTCCCAGTGGGTCAGGGCTGCTCAGCAGTGAGGAAAGGATATTTTGCTTATCAACTGAGACTTGCAGCAGCCTGACCACTCATCCCTTTTCTCCCATTAACACCAGACCCCGGCCTGTAGCAGGCATCTGCTGTCCACCTTTGGTGACTTGGCCAGCTTTAAAAAGGTAGCAGAGCTGTGAATTCCACAAAGACAGTAACCTGTCAGTACCTGCAGAGGTGTTCACTGCTCACCCTTCTGATCCAACTCACATGAATGTGTGATTGCTGGCTGTCACATGCAGCGGCATTTTCTGCCCCCACATAACAACACCCGTGCAGACACTGCCTGGAGCTGCAGCAGTGGGACACAGAGCTGGCAGTGTAGGAGATTCTGGAATCTCCACCTGGCAAGAGTCATTGCTTCCCGTTTCACAACTTGCTCAATGTTAAAGATTCACCTGTGCCAGGGTAGAACAGTGACCATACGTCACTGCATCCCATCATTCTGCAGGGTCAGCAGAGGGTTGCGGAGGTGGTCTAGAGCCAGGGCTGCTGGAGTTTAATCCCTTGTACTGGGTTAATAGTGCACCTCAGTAGTGTAGTTTACTGGTTAATCACTTTGCTTTTTCAGGAGGCTCAGGTAAGAAATCACTCTGTTCCTTCTTAACACACATACACAGGTAAGACCAAGACAATATTCCAGACCATTTGTCTTTCTCAGGCTGCCTGGCATGTGAAACACACAGATATTCCAGTGGGTTCTGCACCCCAGGCACTTCTCCACACAGAGCACTGCCTGCTCCAGTGCCTGGAGTGCCACATCCTCATGGTCTTACTTTCCCATGTCCCACCAACAACATACCAATTGCTCTTATACACTGCAGGGTGTAAAGGACCCACAAGGGTCCTTTAGCAGAAGCACAACTAGAAAGCAATTCTAAACCTCACAAAGCCACAGAAATTATATTTAAATGAAAAGGGGAGACAGTGGCTGTCATCTGGATTGATACACAGCACAGACAGGAGATGGCATCAGCAAGTACAGTAATGGGACTTACTAAGACCACGGAATGTTGACGAGTTTTAAAGAGACTCTGATGCCAAGGCGACACAGAAAGGATCAAAGTAATGTCAAGTACAGACTACCAAGGAGGTGGATGCTTGGATGGGCATGCACAGGTTAGAGAGAACAATTAATGCCATGTCAGATGAAATGCTAAATTCTGAGAGTGTTCAGTGGGCAAGTGGAGCTGTCTGAATCCAGAAGAGGGGCTCCTGCCTAACAGGATACTTCCATGGTTTGAGGTGCAGCCTGGAGGTCGATTCCCTCTGGGGTTCCAGCACTTCCTTCCCCGTGGGTGCTGGCATGAGACCGGCTGCGGCTGCTCTCGCCAGAGCCCACGCTGGAGGAGGAGTGGCTACGGGAGCGCATCAACCGGGTCATGCTGGCTGCTGGCACTGCAAGAGAGAACAAATGTGGGACTCAGACAAGGAGGCAGTTCCTGAAGCCAGGACCACAGTCACTCACTGTCACTCTCACTGGGTAAGCACAGAAAGAGCTGTACCCTTGGGAAGAAAACTTGCTCTTCATTGCCAAAATTAGGTCTTTGCATGTCTAAAGCAAGATGTTTAAGGCCCAATTTCAAAAGGTCCAAGGTGAGCAAATGCCAGCAGTGTAGCTGATCACCTGCAAGTACAGTCACGGCCAGTGTATGTGCAAACCAAGGCAGCTGTGTCAAGGGTGACCTTTTGAAAGTCAGTCTCATCATTCTAGAAAACCATAGAGCTGGAGTCATGCAACAATCAACAAAATACAAATGAAAGGTGGAAACCCAGAGCACACACAATACAATTAGCAGCCCACCCATAGCAGGACATGCTGAGACAGAGCAAAGCACCCAGAAACAATTTCACTCAGCACAGAGAACGGGGCCGAGGCAGACACACGGTTGGAGGTACCTGACTCAGTGCTTAGATGGTTGAGCTGCACATAAGGGACTGGAAACAACACGAGACAAGGAAAGGGATGAATACAGGAAAGAGCCAATTAGTTGAGGAGGGTGGCTAGAGGCTGCACTATTCCTGGGACCTCCAGGTACCTTTCTTTCCATTCCCAGTTCATACACTGTGCTGAAAGCTCCCAGGATTTGTGAGAACAGCTGCTAATGAGCATCTCAGGGAGATGCCAAGCTCACCCAAAAACCCATCAGGGCCAGATTTCTTCAATGCCTTTAGCTGAAAATCATGCTGTACTTGGTGACATTAACTCCCCACTGCCATACCACACCTTTGTAACAGAGATACTGTTTCCCTAGGCTATACTGTGTAACTCCAGATATGGGACAGAAATTCATGTCTTTGGGATGACAGCATCAGACTCCTGCTACAAGTCTCCTGCAAGACCATTACCTTCCACCTGCAGTGTTGGCACAAGCACATCCAGCTGCTTCAGCCCATGTGCAGCAGGCAAAGTAACAGCTGTTGGAGAACTGGCTTCTGCATTTCTAGCAGTGCCCAGCTGTGTTTTGCTTCTGCCTTATTCTCCCCAAGAGAACTGATCATGCTCCACAGTGTCCCACAGTCTTGCCCATCAAATTTGGGAAAACTATTCTGGTAACAGCTACTAATTCTGGAACGAGAAAATTGGCCTGTCCTTCTCCAGTGCTGGATGTCCTATGTACAAGACAGCTGACCCCTGAAGTGCTGCTGAAGCCCTTGCTCTGATGACAGCACTTGCTGACTTTACTAACACCAGGAACACAAGAAATGTGAACACTGAAATGCTCTCAGTGAGGCTGAGAGACCCTCCTCAAACAGCACCTTCCTCTGCAGGATCAGGCTCCTTTGGCCAGTGTTGGAGAACATGACTGTCCTACATGTTTGTGTTACCTGCAGAGCCCTGAGGAAAAGGAAAGCTTCTGCTAAGCCCTGACCATGAGCTGGCAAAGCTGTGAGGAGACCACTGCGAGTGTCCCAGCTCCCACAGTGGCCATGCTGTGTGGTTATGCAGTCACACAAACCACACACACCTTAACTCCAGCTTTTGAAGGTTCATCATAAACAGAAGGGAATTCCTGCTCCCAGCAGGCAAGAGAGGGCTGCTGTAGTGCACTGAGAAGCCCTTCTGATGTTCCCGAGTATTAAAGCCCTTCTTGGAGATAAAGAAGAAGCCCTACTCCTCCAATCCCTCAGTAGCACCAAGGGCAGGGAGCTGAGCAGCTGTTAGTCTGACACACTCAGGTGACAATGTCTTCTGCCTCCAAGCATAGGGAGAAAGCCATAGGGCAGGACATGCACTGGTTCAAAGCACAGCTCTCTCTGGGCTCCCTGGGTGCCTCAGAAGTCACTCAGGAACCTGTTCTGCCATTATAGGGATTTGTTCCGAAGTACTGCTTAACCCCGGTGAGTCTGAGAGAAACAGGAATATCTGAGGAGAAAGTGAAGAGCTCTCATGTACCTAGACCAGAGATGGAGCTGCACTGCTATCTCCTTCCCCTTTGGAAAAGGTATGCATAGATTTGGGAACACATTTTTCTGGATTGGCACGAAGACAGACTTACAAGATTTTACCAACAACAGCAGCCAGAAAGGAGTTACCAACATGTCAGGGAACAATACTGGTTTGCTAAGGCTTGTCAGCACACTATCTGATTTTCCAGAATGGAGGGATCTCCCAGTGACCACACTAGCTCACAGTGGGGACAGAGATGCCAGTTGTCTCAGATGGATCAAAAAGCTGGAGTTCCCTTCACAACAACCCTGCCCCAAACTGCAAAGTTGTGTTTGTCACTTACTGTAGCCCATTCCCTGCACAAAGTACTTGAAGGCTTCAGTCAGCTTGCCAGGCTGTGGAAACAGAGAGGGCGGCTTTAGTGCAAGCAGAACAAAGGGCTCTGTATCACCCCAATGCCATGGAAGAGCCATAGTGTGTCTCACCTGAACCACCTGGGGCAAGCCCCCGCAGTCAGCCATCTGCAACAGGAAACAAAAGGCAGGTTGAGCTGCCCTTCCCGCAAAGGAGGACAACCCCAAACCATGCCAGCACCACCCACCCACCAGGGCAGAGAGCACTGCACTGCAGCTTCCACCACCTCACCTCTACAGCTAGAGGAAGGCCAGGTGATGCACCTTCAGGGACCTGCTGCTGAGGGAACCCTGCACCTTGGAGGCCTGTCACCAAGTGACCTCAGGCTACACTCCAGAAGCCCAGCACCCTTCCATCGCCACCTCTCCCCCGGCCACTCTGCCCAAACCTGTCACTCTGTACATCCATACAGCCGCTGTCAGGCACACTGTGGGGCCACAGGTGAGGGTGGGAAGGACCGATACAAAGCTAGGAAGAAGTATGTTGTTGCTGCAGAGAGCAGGGCAGAGGCAGGGCATCTCTGCTAACTATCGGGGTCTTCCCTGCCAGTTGAAGGTGGCCGTAAGGCAGGGATTTGGGGAACCTCTGACAAACTCCTCCCTCTTAGCTCTGGCTCCATGGAGGAGAGAGCAGAGCCCTGAATGACTATCCACAAACTTCTTAAAGCCAAATGTATGGAAGGCAAAAACCAAAGTGAAGCTGAGCAAAAATAGTGGTTTTGTGCTGGCCAGAATGATTCCGGAATAGCACTTGCCTTCAGGAGGGTAGTTTTGGTTGGGTCAAGACGTGAATTGCATTCAACCTGGAAAAAAGGAGACAGGGACATGGTGTCACATAGAAAACTTGAAGAGTCAGATGCAAAATGTGGGGTAGCTGCACCAGAAGCAGTAGCTGTCTTCAGCAATGGGAGTTTCTCTGGAGCCAGGAAGGACTGAGCAAGAAAGCAGAGAACATGTAGGAAGTGAACAATGAATAAAAGATCCAGGGAGGAACGGCAGGTATTCCATCCAAGAGACTTTGTGATGACAGGTCATGACTTCAAGTGAAAACATCCCCTAGTTTTGGGATGCACTATGAAACCCTGGAGCACCTTCTGGGCTCTGACAGCATGACTGGGAGGAAAGGAGACTTCTGTGCAGTGCAGCAGGAGGGAGGTCACTCAGTGGCCTGGCCAGACAAGCAGGCCACAGCCACCTCTTCTCTGTAAGGCTGCTGCAAAAAGGGAATAGGTAGGGGCCCTATAGGAAAAGCATCCTCAGCAGGGGAGGTTATCCTGGGCTGGGAACCTGGGCAGCAAGACAGGCATACTAAGATGCAGAAGTCCCTATCCCCTACTGTGCTGTGGCCAGGAAGCAATGGGAATCCTCAAGGATAGTATCCTAGAAAAGTCAAAACTTGCAGACCTAATTTCAGACTTCCAGACCAAATAGACCAAGGCAACAGGCCATGGCCAGAAAATGCTCTCCATGCACAGCTCCTAGGTCTAAGCTATTGCTTTAGAAGATTCCTTCGCTCTTCCACAGTTTCAGACAACTGCTTTTGTTCACAGCCCCCTGGTCTCCCCCCAATCCCTGGCTGACAGGGTGAAGCAACATCCACCACAACCACGCTACCCTGTGCCATGCCCCATTTATAGCTGTGCTGGGAGGGATGCAGTTTATGGATGTGTTCAGAGGACAACAGCTCCTAAGTGCTGCCTTCCTGATGACACAGTGCTCTAAGAGAGCTCTCTACATGACTCCCCGCCACAAGAACTAGAGTCACCTGGGTTATTTGTAATCCCCAGGTAGCCTCAGTGAAACAACTGCAATTCAAAACTTGAACCAAACTGCATGAAGCAGCCTGGCAGAGCTCGGGGAAGGACACATGGTCCTGAACAGGATTCTCTGCATCACTTGTTGAGCAAGGTGCTCATTCAGATCCTGCCATCCTCACCTTGGAGCTGCCCTGAGGGCCATTCAGCCCTCCTGAGCCTTGGCTCTCCCATGAGTAGCTGGGGGACTTGAAAAGAGCTTAGGACCAAGAGCCACTGTCTCTAACTAATTCTGGGCAAGGTGAAAGCACTGCAGGGATGCTAACTGACTTGTGGGGCTAACGTCACTAGAGGAACAAATTCACGGATACAAACCACTGCTTCCACGGCAGGTGAGTTGTCACCAACAACAAGCAAGGCAGGGCACCTGGTCAAAAACCAAAACAGAGGTGTTACTCAAAGTGCATTGAAGGGATTTCTGAGAAGGTTGAGCTTTGTGAACCAACACCCTCATGAAAGATTAACAAAAAAAGGCTCAACAAAAACCCTGCCTGCCATCACACCTCGGCATTTTATTGTACCAGAACATTCTCCAGGGCTTGCAGACACACCCGGACTGTCCCCTCCGCGCAAATCAACTGCCACGGCTATTGCACACATGTGTCTCTGGCCCTGTCTTCTGGAGAATCTCAATGTGTTTTTAATGAGAGGACTTCTGGACATTTCCACCCCAATGCAGCTGACAGTCCTGCACCACAGCATGGGATTGTCCTGGACAGTATTCCCAGAGATTGGCCTTGGTACAGTTCTTGCTGAGGAGCAACAGCATCTTTTCTGCTGAAGAGACTGCACGGTGAGCAACTGAGACAGGGTGATTCAGACAACTTACCTGAGTGTTTTTGCAATCATTTCATTGACACCAACAACTGGTCTCTCAATTTCCAGGTCTTTACGACTGCAAGACAGAACAATTCTCCATTAAATCTGCAGAGGAAACTGGTTATGATAGGGGCACACAAAATCCAGCCATGAGTGCTGACTCCAGCACCCTGGCAACTCCCTGTGTCACGCCCTGAGCAGGTGCCCCAGCAGTCATCCCCAGAAAACAGCACGTTTTCCAGGATCCACCCTCTTCATGGCACACCGTGCTCAGGTGTGACAGGGTCTGGTTTGGCTCAGGGGCTAGGCTTGGCTCAGGGTAACAGCTGGAGACTAGGCTTAGGACGAAGGCTCCCCTGATATAATACCCAATAGGTATTGTATACATACGGCAGCAAATCTACTGAGCAGGGAAGCTATGGGAGCTCTCTGTCAGGCGAAAAGGTATCCTATACCTGTTGTATGAGGTGAGGAACAGCTGAAGGTTATCTTGGTTAATGTCCTGCGCAATATGAAGCCTGTACGTTTGGATCAAATCTAGATTTGCCTGCAGTTCCTCCTGTACAAAAGCAGAAGAATTGAAAGACAGGAAATGTATTTTTCACAAGTAAAGAAGGAATAGTCATAAAAATACCAAAGCATTAAAGCGCGTCCATAGACGTCATTCCCTGTGAGCAGTCAGACAGGGCAGTGACTCCAGACTGCATCAGGACCCCAGAGACATGAGGTGTTTATGTGATGTGCTGGTACATGCTATGCTTTGTTAATGTGACTACACTTTTACAACTGGCAGTGCACAAGCTGCTGCAAGAGTACAGGTATCCTGAGATGGGATAAGTTAACTCCCAAGCCTCGGTAATGCTTACACAGATACAAATCACTCTGGGTTAGGCAGATCTTCCACTTAATGTTTAAGAAACAAAACTTTCTAGGTAAGCTGTAAGACTGGGACCAAAGGGAAGCTCAATCCCAGCATTCAGTTCTAAGAAGAAAATGCATTCTTAGAAAGCCAGAGAGAGCAGGGAATGCAAAGAAGCACTACATACAATGACAGTGCTTGACAGTGAGAAGAGAACACGATGTGCTCTGAGCAGGAGGAAGCAGTGCTGAAGAAGGAAGCACTCCTTCCACTGCTGATGTGTTGTTGCAAGAGGACTCCAGGACTGATCTGCTGTGCAGCATATACAGTGTGCATGAGGCACTATCACTGTCATTGCCCAGTAAGCTTGCAGGTTGAGAGACAGAAGGCATTGCTGTATCCAAAGTTTTCAGGAGGGGCTGGTTTGCCTTTGCTGAAACTGAAGGGTAAGATGAAGAGCAGAATGCAACAGTCCAACATTTGGACAGATACAAAACCCCACTGTCAGCTCCCAGCTGACCTGTGCTCTACCGACTGTCCAAAGGCTTCCATGCTGGCTACAGAGAACAGGCTGCCACTTGTTTCTGCAGACAGTGTCCTGGGCACCGGAAAGAAGGAGTTCTACCACCAGTGCATGGCCTGGAGACAGCTAGGGCAAGAATGAGGATATGTGTGCCCCCCAGCATGCCAACCCTGATGTGAGCTTGAGACACAGACAAAACAGTACTAGCTGTGGCAACCCTTATCTGGGTGGACCAGAGCTATTTGGGAGCAGGTACGTACAGAAATTATAGCTCCATGTACAGTTGCACAGGCAACATTAGTATCTGCTGTGTACTCACATGGCCAAAATGATGCGCCAAGACAATATCCACTATGTTGGTTGTCCAGCCTGAAAACTAAAGAGTGATCATGAATGAGGAGGAGAGTAACCAGAAAATTAGAAAGCAGCTTCTCAGAGTAAAGAAAACAATGAAGAAACTATTCAAATTATGTAAGAAGCAAATGCCTGAAGCTTGGGACAGACATGCTAAGCTTCAAAGAAGCTGTGTACACACAACACAGCTCTCCAAAAAACTTGAAACCTTAAATAACTTCAAGGGGCCAAAATAAGAGAATAATTAAGAGATCCATTCAATATCAATCAAATGAAGCCTGTAGGCAGGAGTACTAAATCAGAGGCAAGCTGAGTGTTCCAAGCAGTTTACCGGCATTTCTTGTTCACATGATCACACCCACCCCTCCTCCTATGGCACAGGCCATACTACACCTAGACAGAGAATGCAGCAGGGACAGAAATGACATTGTACGTTTTTGCCAGAAATTGAAAAATTCCTGTATTCTGTCCTATTTTTTTTACTCTACACACTGTTCATTAGGTGCTGTGGACAGCAGATGTGTGGGGAAGCAGAATCTCACCTTGGATGCTGCCCAGTCAATCCATCCTTTTGCACATGGATCAACATTAATAAGAACAAGTCCCTCCACCAGGTCGGGGTGGCTGAGCTGTGGGGAGAGAGCACAAGCACACTCAGAAGAATGATTTAGCCCACACAGTGGTCAACAGCTGGTGCAGCAGCTGTAAAGCTTCTTGCAAAAGTAGGGAGCTCCTCTGTGCCAGGCAGCCAATGGCTCCCAGCAAGACCAGACTCGATTCAGTTGTGGCACTGAGGAACTGACTGCTCCAGAGCACCTGCAGCCTCAGCAGTGCCTTCTGGTCACATGTGCACCTGGCACAGCTGCGGTTCCTGCTCAGGCCCTGTGTGTTACAGGGCTGGGAGCAGCAACCTTTTCTGCTCCAATCCAGCACCTCTGTGAGGAACCTGGACAAGCTCTTGTGCCTGCAGAGCACCTCCTTCTCAAGGAAGAGGCAATCTCCCAGTGGAGATGGTACGGGAGTTAGGGCTGAGGCCCCCAAGCCCTGCAGCATAGAACGCTTGAGCTACAGGGGCACCTGCTCCCCGGACAGCACCCCTGCTGCCCCCTTGCCTGCAGACACCCCTTCCCCTGCTCCATCTAGCACCATCAAAACCCTGCAGTGTACCTTGGGCTGTACCAGGGCAGCATGGGTACAAAGCACTTATGAGAAGTGCTTGCAAACACAAACCCAGCAATCAGAGGCAAGCAGCCTCTGCTGAGCTCTGAGCTTGCTCCAAGGCTGAAGATCTATGGCAGCTTTCCTCCTCTACTGCACTAATGTGAAGCAGAAGGAAACACCTCTCTGTCCTCAGCAGGAAAGTGCCTGCAGCCCAGGGAACATGGCAAGGGCCTTATGGCACT
Organism: Grantiella picta; assembly: GCA_013397955.1. NCBI lineage: Eukaryota > Metazoa > Chordata > Aves > Passeriformes > Meliphagidae > Grantiella > Grantiella picta. The sequence goes on from VZRM01005572.1 coordinate 66,922, forward strand.
TCGCTGAGACCTAAGGCTGATTTGCACAAACTCCTCTTTAGCAAGGCTGAAAACTACCCAAATACAGAAGGCAAAGAATAGTGAAACACCAGTGGCTCACACTGTTCCTGACGGGACAGCTCAACCCTGACGGGTAGGAATGGGAAACAGAGAACTTTGTGTAGGAGGGGCAGCTGCCCAGTGCAGTGGCTTAAAGAACTGGCAACTCTGCACTCAACAACCTGAAGCAAATTTTACTGAAAATGTCAGATTTCTGGATTTCTTTAACACGTCCTCTGGAAGACTCAGGCAAATTCCTGGGCTGCCAAACGATGCCTGATGATTTCACATGAACACTACACTAGAAAGGAATGTAAAAGCAGGTACCAAAATAGAGGCAGCTCTCCTGTGTAAGGGTGGAGCAAAATCTCCTGCCTTCCAGTGACAAAGCACATTCCTTATCAACACTGGTTTGCAGTACATCACCACATCAATTCTTTGGTGCCACAAACACTGGACACAGCACACAGTAATGCAGCCAGTCTCTGTGAAGACTCAAGACTGGCTATTCCTAGCATTCAGGATGGGCGCTGCTGACTCAAAGGCATCACATTACAATCTTTCCATGCCTGGCACATCTTCAGAGTAACCCTGACTGCTCCAACTTCACCATCTGGATTGAGGTAGCCCTCCCATGGCTCCCTGCAGCCCTGCTGTAATTACTGACTGCTGCTTTGCGCGTGCCCCACACACTGTCAGCCTGATCACCAATGGCCAGTCACAAGCAATGAAGGGATACTTACTGCACACCTGCTGAGGACATAAGCGCCAGCTCCCAGGCCAATCCCAATGAAGCTTTTCAGGCTGAAATACAGGCATTTCACAGTCAGCAAGACTAACTTAGCTCAGCTGAACCATCCCTAGAGGCAAAGCCTTTCCCCTCTACATCCTGCTGTGCACTTAAATGAGTTTGTTTTTTAAATGATGCAGCAACGATGCCGCAGCCATAAATTGCCTCAAGTAGCAGACAGTGTTTCCAGCATAAAACTAGACAGGGTCACCCTGGTTGGTTGGAAGATACTTGTGCCTCTTGGGACACCTCAGTGAGCTTATCAGTCATGGCAAGCAGAGACAGAGGTAGGTGCTGGAAAGGCTGTATCCAGCTGGCTCACCCCATTTCCTTTCAGAGACTTACTTCAGGTGTGTCAGAACAGCAGGTAACATTTCAGCCAGTTCATCCATACTGGGATACTGGTACCTGAAAAGCAAGAGAGCACCTCCAAATACAGCTCACCAGAGGTTACCTTCCAGTTCCACTCAAGGTAAGAGCGACAAGGAACATCCAACAGACATGTGCACAGGTTATTAATGTGCAACAATACTGTATGTTTCAGCTGACTGCATGGATCCCATCCCTCAGAGCAAGACTAACACACAGCTGTGATCTTTTGGGCAGTCAGATTTCTGTGCCAGCATGGACAGATGAAGTGCCAGCTTGACTGTAGTGTGCTGGGCCCATGTTCAAGTCAGAAAGCTGGTACCAGACTCACCACCAGTGGGGGCTTTACCTATGTCTTAGTAATTGGAGTTCCCTGAATGCCCCTTGGGAAGCCTCCTCATCTTGCCATTTCCTCTGCTTCTGACAGCTGCTTCCAACTACACTCAGCCTGGCAGTCCCAGCTGGATTGAACTGGGTGCTACCTCAGTCCAGACTGAACAGCCTGGGTCTCTGCAGAGTTCTTACCCAGATGGGAATGGGGGGGCTCCTTCCTGCTGGCCTGGTGCATCCACATGGCACACAGCAAAATGCTGGGTGATCTCTTGCATGTCTTCAAAGTTAAAGAATGCGTTAAAACAGGATTTGTCTGCAAGAACAAGAAATCAGACATTTCCTTAAGTTTTATTGCAAGCCACCCTCCAAACACCATCACACACACCTGCAGGAGCTCAAGTCCACACTAAGCCCACAGGGCAGTGGGTGCTGTATGGTGTATGTGCTGGGCCTCAAAACTGCAATGCAGCAGTGCGTTCCAGCAATGCAACTGCTATGACTGAAAGGCAGGCAGACAAATAACAGTCCAGCCTGCAAAGCCCTGGAAAGCAGGGCCTTGCAGCACCTGGGTACTCCCAGCACTCACAGAGCAGCACCCATGTGAACGTAACAGTACATGCTGGGTGGAAAGACATGTCAAAAGAGCAACTGAGCCCACTAGAACATTAGGCTTCTGCTGCAGCCATGTAGAAGGGACTTGTTCCCCTGCCCAGCACCCAGTGAATGGATGCCTTATCACACAGTGCAGCAAGTCAGCTAGAGCACTTATAGTGTGTTGGGTGGACCTATTCCAGCCCTTTCAAGGGCTGTTGGAATGGACAGGGGCATGCCACATGCTCTCTCTCCTGCAGACCTTTATCTTTTCACCCTGGAATGATGCCATCTCAGCTCCAGGCCAGGCCTGCTGCTCCCCACGCTTAAAAGCAATTACCATGAACAATCACTTTTTCAGGGTCTTAGGAATGCAAGGGCTTACGGTTGAGGCCAATGTCATGGTATGTGAGGATGACAGGTCTGTTTCCCTTGGGTGTGCCCCGCATGGTGATATGAACCACTCCGAAAGCTGTCTCAATGTCATGTTCCTGCAGAGAGAGAAGAAGGAGCCCTGGTGTTACATATTCTACCTGTGCCACAGAGAACCCTAACTGAGAGCCAGTAGCAAGGGCCTCATTCCCACTTTAACACTGCTCTCCTACCCACAGTACAGCACTTGAAACCACAGAATGGCTTGGGTTGGAAGGGACCTTAAACACCATCTCATTCCACCCCCCAGCCGCATCCAGGAACACTTTCCACTAGATCAGGTCGGTCCAAGACCCATCCAACCTGGCCAATCCACAATCCTGTCAAATCTCTGTGTCCAACCACTGCACAAAGCAGGTTGCTTTTGTACAGGTGTGCCAACAGCCTAGGGCTGCATCTTCCCATGATCAACATCTCTGGGATAACTATGGACTTTGGAAAAGACATGGAAATGTCAGGAAATCTGGGTACACAACATCACCTGTAGGTACCTTCTCTCATCTACAGAAATCAGTGGAGAGACATGCTTTTACAGAAACTGTAAAAAGCACCAATTATTTTCTTGATATTAAGAAAGTATCTGTTTAGGAAAAAGTCTCATGGTTCAGCTTGAAGATGGGACACTACAACCTCAAAAATATGTTTTACTAGTTTACACAAAGTATAGTAAATATTTTTTTTAAACAGTAATTGTGAAAAACCTGAAAGTCATTAAACCAAATATAGGACTAGTGAGAGTACCTGGCTTGCAGGTACTTTTCTTGCAGAAATGAACCTCACCCCCACTTTCTGGGCACTCTGAGGGCTGATTGTGGGGCAGACTAATTTAGTTCTTGCAGTGCAAAACCCTCCATGCCCCAGCTGTGCTTCTTTCAGAGGACTCCCACCTTCCCCCAGAAGTGTGGCAACAAGAGGCAGCTGCCCCAACCAAATCATCTGAGGTAACCTGAAACCTTCTCAAGCTTGCCTTCGAAGGATGACAGACTCTCCTGGCTGTCCTTGTCCTCAGAATAGGGCTGGGTTTTGCCTGCATGCAGCTGTTGCATTGTGCATGTGCAGAAGCTGTAGCACCTACCTACAAAGCAGCAGAGACCCATCTGCAGGTTGAGGTTACCTCGCCTGAGGCTCACCTGGCTCCCTTTTACTTAGGAGGGGGCTGTGGGGGTGGGAAAGGACTCGTCTGTGTGTGCAAAGTGAGCGTATGTGCATGCAGCAGGAATTCCTGCCCTCACAGCAAGGCTGCACAAGGAAGCCCAGGGTACGCCTCTGCTTGCTCAGCCTCCAGAAAACCTCCAGGCTCTGCCCCCTACCTGTGTCTCAGCTCTCAGGGATGCTCTGCTGAGCTGGGCAAAGCTCTGTCCTGTACTTCTGCAGGATGTGCCGTGCAGCCACAGGACTGGACTGGACTCCAGTTTAGTGTTCTCCAAGCCTGCAGGTGTTAACAAGTCCTTTAAATAAAGTGGCCACTTTTGGAGAAGGCCAAGAGTGGCAACTGGCAGTCCAGGTGGCTGGAATGGTGAAACACAGCAAACTCAATGTAGAGTGCAGGAAGAGCCAAAGCAGCCAGAGCCTGCAACCCCCACCTGCACTTACCAACACCCCTGAGCGCTGGACTAAGGACTGCCACTAAGAGCAGGTCTCTCTCTGCCAGCTCTGGCATTTGCTAGGCTCTTCCATAAGCAGCTTTAACTCATTGAGCTGGCAGGAAACTATCCAGTTGCTTTTTTTTTTTTTTTTTTAATTAATCTTACTTTGTTTGACTTCTGCCAGGTCAGTGAGTTAAGAAGCTCACATAAAGGTCTGGCAAATGCTGATTCTGGCTCACAGCCCAAGCGGAGTACATGGGGTGGCAGAAAAATTAACCCCACCCTGAGCACACGATCAATTAAACTGACTCACGGCTCATGAAGTTACACACCTGCAGGGTACAAGGGAGGGTCTATAGGCAGCAGCAAAAGGTCAACTTTCAAACAGAAGCACAAACACTAAACTGAGGCAACAGTGAGAAAAGCACAGAAAGCAACAAAAGAGTTTATGATATTGAAATATGTCTGCAATACAGTCTTTTCTGTAATTACACTTGAATTTACTGCTAAGGTCACACATGCTTTCACTAGGTAAGCTACAGGACAAGGTACTAGAAACACCCACTTCCCTTCAGAGCCTCTGTCCAAGCATCTTAATGTGTTTCACACTGCAGCACTCTGCATTTCTGTTTTCCAAAGCTGAGCTTGGATCTCAGCTCGCTAATGGGGAAGGAAAAGTTTCCTTGAGCTGATAAACAATCCTTGCTCTCCTGCTTACTTTGTCTTTGCAGACTGTGTAAACTGCGACTGGGGGAAACGAGACAGTTTGCTGAGAAGAGGTTTTTCACGTTCCCACAGGGCACCAGCCCAACCTGAAGAGGACTACCCTGCTACTCCTTCAGTCACATTAGTGATTCAAATACAGGGAATGTACACTGAACATGGCAGCAATGTAAGAAATCCCACCTTTAACAATTCTCAGCAAGCAGCACTTTAAAAAATATAAGACGCTAGATCTGCACACTTCTTACTCTGCCCTGTACGGCGTCAATGCCTCAGACTGGGAGTGCTTAAGGTTACTTCTTATTTCTCCTGCTAGTTCCCTGGCAAGGTGGAAATCCTCCTCCTGGGAAGCAGCTACCCTTCTCTGCTCTGAATAAAGTGTTTTACTTTTCAAAGCCTTTTTCCAAGGCTTTCTTTCTCCTTTCTACAAAGGGAGCAACAGCCACTCCAACTAGATAAGGGTTTCTACCTTCACTTTTTTAGCTGCATATCAGCCTTAATGCTGATCTCTTTTTCAAGCTTATCTGTAGAGATAAGACTGAGTTTTACCCCCAGCTTCCCTACAGATAATTCCATGTCAGTTTTTCCAATGAACTTTTTTTTTCTCTGAAACTCTGCCCTACAGTTTTAGGGTCTCTGACTGCAAAGGACAAAATAATTTCCAAATGCCACATGATTAGAGCACACATGACTCCCCAACACCTGTTTGTCTCCACAACAGCTCTCTCCCATGTATCAAAGCCACAGGACAGCACAAGATAGAGGCTTAAACCAGAGCTTAGATATTATGCTTTAGATGACAACAACAGTCTCTACGCTTATACATCTGCTACCTTGAACTGCCCCTCAAAAGTCATTGTTACATTATTACTAGCCTATTGCTCTCCCAAACATGGAGCAGAATAACCCAGTTACAGGGGGTACCAGAGCACTCAGTGACAGAACAGGAGCTTTGCAGGCTGCACCCTCTGTCCTTGCTGAACACACTTTCTTAATGTCCTTCTTGCAGACAACCTTCACAGCTGCCCAGTGAGACGTCCTGCCTGTGTCTCACTGCATCACTGCTGTCCAGTTCTAAAACACAGTTCTGCATGTTCTCTGCTGGTATTTGCACTTTGCTCATGTAGAAATGTTGTGTTGGAAAGTAACAGGCACTTCCAGACTCTGGCACACTTGGTTTCTTTCTGCTCTTTGCTCAGGCCAGCTAAGACACATTATGCCAGTGTAGTCTGAAAAGAGATTCAAGGGTTACTTTGCAGGTGTCTAATTCCAGCTAAGGTCTAAATGCTTATCTGGTCTACTGCAGAGAAACAGTGATAGGAGAAGGCAGGTGGAAAACATGTGGCCAGGAGACAGCCAGACTTCTACAAACCTGCAGTCTGCAAAATAAGGGAGATGAACACAAGGGAAGATCATGATCTGCAGGTGGTGCTTTGAAGAACTGGATAAAATTCAATTTTCACTTACAGACTGAAAACTTTATCAGAGGTTCTTCTGAAGAGATTTTTATCTTTTGTCTTTATTTGTATAGTAGGTAATAATAAACAGCAGCTGCAGCCCACCTGCTGCAAATGGGAGGTGGGCAGCAGAAGCAGCGCGGCTGCAAGCCCCTAACACTTGTGCCTTTGGTACCTCTCTCTCCCTGAGACCAGAGCAGCTGAACCTTATTAATGTGTGGGGTAAATAACCATGTAATTCCCCACCTTGTACCTGCTGATTTTGCATGAGATCTCCTGGCCCTTGGGTTGGAAGCTTGGGAGCAATTGACCCATTTCCATACTCCCCAGAAGTGATACCCTAACAGCTTGTGTCCCTCACGTGGCCCTTTCTGGGCTGATGTGCTTGGGATTATCTGGCCAGGCCTGATACACAGCAGCTGACCCTGCTCATACTGCTGTCCTTAAAACTGCCCCAGGGAGCTCCATCCTTGCTGAGCCAAGGGGGTTTGCAGGATGTCAAACACATGCAGGCATGCTGTGAATGCAAGAGGCAGCACAATGGGATTGCTTTGTTCTTTGTTCCTGATGAACAAGGATTGATTTGCTTTGCTGAAAGCCACAAGCCCTGTGCTGACATTGCTATTCATCCCTTGCAATGTTAAGGTCTTACACCTCTAGGTTATGGTCAGCCCTGAGCCCATGCTTTCGTTTTCCACTCTAGGAATGTTTGGCTCAATGTGTAGCACACTTTTTTTACCCAAAATCAGGTAACTTTTGCTACTGCACCTTCCATTACATCTTCCGTACCACTGAAAAGTATATTTAAGCAGTGCAGGTCCCAGCACAGATCTCCAGCGTACTCCTCAAGTGATATCAATTGTGAAACCAAATGCTGGGAATTCTAATCAGTATTTCATCCATCGGTGGATTCTCCTCTGACTGCATGGCCTTCTAAGTCCCTTAAGAGATCTGTCTTAAGGCTCCTTTTGGTCCTGTGTCTTGGAAATCTGAGTAGGCTGCATTGACTGAATTCTCTTTATTTAAATCAATACTGACTCTTTAGAAGAATTCCAATAGCTTTGCAGAGCAGGACTTCTTCAATTTAAAAACTTACATTACCCTTTCCTAATATTTATCAGTGTAATTCATCCACTATACTCTTGCTAATTTTATCAGTCTGTCTGGTATAGCTCGTCAGTGAATCCCCAGAATTCCTCTGAATTCTGATCTGTCTTATAAAATGCCTGACAGGTGAATCACTGGGCACCATGGCAGTTTCAACAGAGGAGCATAACCTTTCACTTAATACCTCAACTATTTAATCTTTAAACTTATTTAAAACTCCTGGGTTGATACTTCCAGTTCTAGAAACCTGCTACAAATACACAAATACTGTTTTTGTACTGCAGCAGGCACTGTGGGTTAAGGCAGGCTCTGTGCTGACTCCCCACAAGGAGCATTCCAGCACAGTACTCTCTGAGCTGCTCTGTGCCACGTGTGCATGCAGAAAACAATATATTTAGTTTTTCTGCTATGGCTAGCCCTAAGCCTTCCTTCCAGATTCCATTTTTACAGGTCTGAAACAGTGTCAGAGGTTGGGAGGATGCCTTAGAATTTTTCTTCATCNNNNGCTGCTCTGCTGCCCGCCCTGCCCTGCTGCAAGAGACCGCGGCGTCTGCTGTGACTGCGGAACCCTTGCTGCCTCGCTAGCTAGCCGGGGAGAGACAGCGCCACCTGCAGCCGCTCGGCAGTCATCGCACCTGCCCTGCCCGGCCGGGAGCTCAACAGCGCCATCTGCAGTCGCTCGGCAGTCATCGCACCTGCCCTGCCCAGAGCTCAACAGCGCCACCTGCTGGTTTTTTTTTCCGACCGTAATTACACCGCAAGGGAAATTAATCTACTGTTGGTTTCTGGTTCTATTTATGGTTCTTATTATTGTTATTGCTTGTTTATAAATACTAGTAAAGAACTGCCATCCCTTTTTTCCCCCATATCTTTGCCTGAAAGCCCTTGACTTCCAAATTAAAATAATTCGGAGGGAGGGGAAATCACATTCTCTGTCCTAAAGGAGGGTTCAACCTCTCTTAGCAGACACCTGTCTTTAAAACCGAGACAAACAGGACAGTTGTTCTTTTCCCCTTTGCAAGTAATCTCTGAATACCCCCCTCTGTCTGCTTTGTTCTCATAATATATTTAATCTGCTAGAGTTTATAAACCTCTTCCATTTCCTCAAGCTTTTTGAAAAATGCTTTGTTTACAATAGCCTCCCCTGCCCTTCTGTTGGTCATGCTGGCTTTCTGGCACCATTCCTTGTCTCTGCTGTAATGGATGGTGGTCAATTGCTCTCTGCTCAGTTTTTGTTCAGCAGTCTTCTCCATTTCTGTGCAGCTTTTCTTCCTGAACTTTGAGTGCAAAACCAGTGAAGTTTCCTATGGTTTGCTGGCTATTTTTTTTTGTTTCTTCTCCCCATGGATGTCGATCTGGAACACATTATGGCTCCCATCACAGAGCAGCTCTTGGAAGGTGCGGAATACATTTCTCTGTCCTCAGAATCACATCAATGATAGCTTTTCACACTCTGGGGCTCCTTAACTTGCTGCTCCATAGATGTTTGTGGCTAAAATGCAGTGTTGTTACCATGTAATGCATGCAACTTAGATTGGCTGACTTGATGATGAAGTGCCACTGGAAAGAGTCCTTCTCCTGTCCCTCTGCCCAGCCCCATGTCCCCTGAGCTCATGGTCTCACCGAAATCTGTAAGCAAGAGTGCACGGCTGGGTTCACTGTCCCACTACATTGGGAAAACAAAGCAACTGACCCTGCAGGAGTCAGTATCTCTCATCGAGATGGAAAATGAGCAGTGTGAGTGCACATGTGAGATGGAAAGTGAACAGTGTGACCGCACACGCGGTGGCAGAGGCACTGCCTTGCTTTAGCTATACTGTTGGGACACTTTCAGGTAGAGCTTGTGCAGGAGAACAGGTAGTGGCCAGAGAACTGAAAGCTGACCCAGCTCTGAAAGTCCTGTGATTTTTGCTATAATCTCTATGGTGTGAGCTCCTGAGAATCTCTGCTCTTGATCAAAGAGCTCCACACTTCAGAAATGTGTGTGAACCATAGTGGCTTAAACGCTGGAAGGTGATACAACACAACCCAACAGAAGCTTTAAAATACCTGAGATCGAATTCAAACAAGAACTGCTGGAAGGCATTCCTTGCTGGGGATTTGATGAAGGCTAGACAAGGCTGGGACACTATCCTATTTGCTCTTAACATTTCTGAAAGTTTCTCAAACTAAGGAGGAAAATCCACCCCCAATTATGAGTGACAAAACCTAAATCTACTGTGGGACTCATTATAGGAATAAGTGGGCACATGGCTAAAGGTTCAAATGTAGGAACCATTTCTGACTGCCACCCTCTATCTTTAGCCAGAGATGGAAACAATGACATTGCCACTGACAGATGCCACCTGTTAAAGAATCCATTCAGTGCCAGTACAGTTGCAGTCGAGCTGCAGGTTGAGCTCTGGAGCGGCAGGAGCCCAAGACCGCCGGCAAGAGCCCGTGAACTACAGACCCTTTGCATAACAAAGGGCCTGAGGCCCAGCGAGGGGACCCGGACTAAGAGACACGGCAGCAGCCGATGACTCTCAGACCTTCTCTGCACTTTAACTGTGAAGGGATAAAAGCCCGGGGGTTCCTTTGTTCAGGGTCCCTCCTCAGAGGCAGCTATTAATAAATAATAGCTTGAGCTATTATTTTGTTACTTTGTTATTTAGTTTTTTTTACCATGATTAAATTGTCTTAGAGATCTGAACGTCTGTGACTCTGCTATGGAAAACCCGGGGTAGAGCCAGCAAGAAACCTGCTGTGACTGACTGTGGGATGTTGGTTGCCAGGGACTTGGTCCCGGTTCAGGTGGTGTGAGAGTGATTACCAGAGTAGCTCCTGGATGGTCGGAGAGGGAAGTTTTCTTATCGCCAACAAACATTTCCCTTATTGAGAAAAAACATTCTGAGTGAAGGACTGAGACATCCAATGGTAGCTCCAGAGGCACTAATGTCTTGAGCTCCAGAAACTCAGGCAGCAGACAGAGGTAGCAGTCCAAATTCCAGCCATGCTCCCGCAGACCCTGGTCACAGTGTGATCCAGTGTGTAAGTTTAAAAAGTTATTAAAGGCTAAAGAAACCATTTGTTTCAAAGTGGGAATGATTAATGATGAGAATTCATATAACCAATGCTTTTCATGACTAACTTATTAAGCTTCTTTTTTGGCATTACCAGATGAGCTTTTACTCCCCAAGTGAAGCTGCTCAAAGTCCAAAATAATTTCCTTAGAAAAACTGGGAATTTATTTAATTTGGAGACTGGCAATAAAGAACACATCTGTGAAATCCCTTCAATTTATTTTTTTAACATTAAAACTTGGGAGAGCACAGAGCAGCAAGGCCTCTCTTGCTTGCACTCCCCTCAAGCTTGCTGAATATCTGTATTAGCCTAGGGCTAGAAACAACCCCAAAAAACCTTTCAACTCAAGGACATTAAACTCCTGGTTCATCTAAGGCAAGGGAAATGGCCTCTGCCAGTTTGCTCTAAGGCGGAGGAGGTTCAGATTACTTAGGGCAGGCTTTCCCCTTTTTACCAATGACTGTGGCTACAGCTATGCATCATGCTCCTGGGGCAGCCTATCCCAGCTATTAACTATATAGAGATTAAAGCAGAGACTCCATTGTCTTGCTCTCGGCAACAGCTGCCCTCATATTTCTACACATTACTGAAACCACACCATAAACTACACCTGTAAGATAAGAAAAAAATATTGTAAGACTGTAAAACATCACCACCTGGCAACTCTTACCATAAGGATACTGCCGACCTTAAGGCAGGTGGTAGCTGAGTGCTTCCCAGCTCCTTCTCTGTGCAAAATTATTTTGGAAATAGTAGAGCTGAAGGAGATGGCTGCATAGGAGGCAAATCAAAATCAGATTTAAAGCAACATCTTGAAGTAAATTACTCATTTCCACACAGAGCAGAAACTTACTAGTAGAAAACACAATATGATCTATGCAGGCAGGCAATGGTTTCTGGTACTCTGTAACTGGATTAAGTCTTATTTAAGAGAAATTCTGTGTGAGAATCAAGAACAGCAGAAGAATGAGATATGCAATCTGCTTACACAAACTCAAAAGCATCAGGAGACAGAGGTGCTGCTGCTGCTGTATATACAAACAAGCATTTGTGTGTGTCTGTTCCAAAGCCAGGTGATGGTGAAGGACAGACTCAGTGCCTCTCTGTGACCCTTGCTAAAGCTCAGGGTCAGCCAGCAAGAACTGGCAAGTCACTTCCAAACACAGATCCTGCCAGAGAACAGACACTGGCTCTGCAGTCAAAGGAACTCAGTCAAGTGAGCTCCAACATGAGCATGGCTGACAGGCTGGGTTTGTGCTCCCAAAGCAGAAATTATGAACCTCGACAACCATGCAATACTGAGACTAATAAGCACTTCACGACAACATGTCTGAGACAGAGCAAGACGCACTTCTCCATCTCCTGCCCTGCCCATGCGTTACAAGAAGCAGTTAAAACCACAACTTTCTTGCACTCCAGTCAAGTATCCAGTGTCATGAGCAAGGTACCCAGCACAGACTGAGGAATACGTGGTGCTTCTGACTCCTGCTCTGACAGTAGATTCCCTCTTTCCCACCTACGGCAGGAACCTGGACCTGCCTAGATCTGTAATAGTTCAGGGTGAATTAAACCATGGCAGAAGAGCTCTGCTCTGCCCAAGGCTGGCAGGGAGACACTCTGCACTGCTCTTTTGAGACCACAGAGTTTGTGACTGCAGCCTTCCCCACAGGCTGCAAACTGAACACAGAACCTCTGGCTCTCTCCCATCCCCTGGGCAGTGGACTAAAGGTGGCACCACCTGCAAACACACAGCCTTTGTAAACCTGAGGCCTGAAGGGAGATCTGAATGCACAAATACAGAGGTGAGTCTGAAATAGTTTGTGCGGCTGCTAGACCCCAGATCACCTTAACTCCTCAAGGAACCTGGCAGATAAGCCAAGGGCCATGTTTCTAGCCAAAGACAATCCTTCTGCTAATACAATGTGCCAAACTGCATTTCGGTACCTTGCTGAAAGACAATGAACATCTTAAAATCTCTTAAAGACAAGAAAGTAAGGCTGTGTTCTGTGTCTCCAAACTTTCCACATCCCCGGGAACTAGAACTGCATTGAGTTAAACCTGGTTTTACAGTTACTCATTAACTGCTGTGAAATACCATTAACGGTATTGCATAACAAGACTGAAACGGCTCATTCACTATTGGTGGAAATGCACCATTCAAATCCCTTTCTCAGCCTAAAGCATAAATATTTGCTTTGCTCTAAGAACTCACACACAAGAACATAAAAAGCACAACAACTTCAAGTATTAAAAATGCATAATCACCCAAACAGCCAAAAGCACACTGTTGTCACAGAGTACAGAATGCAAAACTAATGTTTAGGTAAATCCCAGGGAAGGACTGTGCACATACATTTAAAAGTCATGTTTCAGTCCAAGTCCAGCTAGCTAAAACTTTCCAGAACTCAACACTGCAGTTTTACAGAAAATTGAGCTTTTAGCTAGAACACCACATGGCAGGAACACAGGAAAAAGATTCCCAAGAAACAAAAATAATGGAGGGGAGAGGGAAGTCCAAAGTAAAATTCTATTTTAATAATTTTTATCTTTACAGTATTTTTTGCTGTGATGTCAGAAGTCAAACCAGTACTTTTGTGGTAATGACAGTTTTAGTAAGATTAGGAGCAGCATTAATTTAGCAGGTATTAAATAACTTGCTTTCTAGATCAAAACATCTTCTGTGTTCTAATTAATTTCACTCTAAGACTTTGAACAAAAGAACTCATTGTACAAATGAGAGGGACAGAGGTTATCAATATCCCAGACAAAATGTTTCAATATGGGTGAGAACAGCTCCCATTAGTCACACAGAGAAAGCAAACCCTTCCTCAAAAGTGCTAACATTCTATTTTATTTCATCACAGTAAACAGAAGACGCCTTAGAACATCCTGTATTCAATGCCACTGGGTAGTACTCAAAAGCTGTCTTTAATTCAAATATGAACACAGTTTCAATTCAACCCCTCCAACATCAGCAAATACAGATGATGGAGTATGTCAATAATCTCTCAGCAGCACATACCCTCTCTGACTGCAGAGCAAGTAAAAATAAAGCAAAGAGACTAGGCAAGGATAAGCAAACTTTCAAAAATGCAGATTAAAAAAGCTACTTGTAGAAGAACCTCTCCAAAACTTAATCAGTACAAACATGGGCTTATTGAAAACTGATACTTTCAGTAAAATAAGTTGCAAAAAATTCCTTATCAAGGTCTGTCATCAACTCAGCAAATATCGTGCTGTGACTTACTCTGGGCATAGACAACTGAGTAATTCCACATTTTCCATTAATGCCAGCAAGACACAGCATGTTTTTATACTGGGAAGCTTTAATTTCTTTCCTCTGAGGGTTTATGTATGCCTTGTCCTTTCTGTTTCAGATGAACCCTGCACGTCCTGGACTTACTCCCACCTCCTCCTCCTTGTGAGCTTTCTGCAAATACACAGCCAAATTGCAGACCACCTCCACACCCCAAGCCCCTTTCTGCATGGTGTGTGTTGAAAGACAAACACTTCTCTGCCTTCCCATTGGTGGGAGGTACCAGAGGGGAAGTGTCAGCTGAAATGACCAAATCAACTCATCAGATCAAATGCCAGCTTATGTCAGACTGAAACATAACACAGGTTTATTTGGATAGTTTTACAAATACATCAGCATATTCCTTCCTTTCTATTTAAAGCAAATCATCCGGAAAGCAGGGAGAGATGTAGGCTGAGACAGAACACCCACTTCTGAAAACTGCAGAGGGTTTGCAGATAATAATAAAAGCACAGGCACAGCTCTATTAACAGTGCAGGTCACCACACCATCTGTCCATCAGCATCCCAGATCATTTATTTGACCATCTGCTCATGGACATTGGAAAACGTTGAGCTTAGATTTCATTAGAGTTCATACAGCTTTCAAGTAAAATGTAGCTTTCAGATTTAGGTTACTTTTTAGTTCTGAGAATAACGTGAATTCATATTGATAAAGACCCCTAAGCCCCATGCTAGCTCTCCATTTCATCTCCACGGCAATTACCAAATTATGTGGGGTTGTTTAACTAGTGCCCAGGCAATCTGTTATGTATCAGGGCTAGCTTTGGTTGCTTCCAGATGAACAGTTTAAGAAAACCAGGACAGCTGTATCTGGGAGTCAACAGTACCAGAAATGCTAAAAGCTTCTTCACACATATTCACACTAGAGTAACAAATTTCAGAAGCAGAAACCTGCGCTATTGGCTTTGCTCAGATCTGACCCTGGCAAGTTACTCAAAAATAAAACCAAACACATGGGGAAATGAATAGAAATTCACAATGGCATCACCCCTTTTTACCAAAGGAAAGATCTTACAAACCTTAAATATGCATGTTATCTTGAAAGGTAACACATACTGAAGCTATACAGAAAACTGTGCAGGGAATCTGTGTGCCTGGCACTACACACCTCCTAGAGTCAGTGACAGTGCTAATGACATGCTCCTGAGATGGCATTAAACGAAACACTTCCCTCATTCATAAGCATGGCCCAGCTGTGGAGAATATTTTGAAACCCCAGATTTCAGCAAGAGGGAGGTCTAGAGGCACCACAGAAAAAACACTGAGGCTGGCTGTTACTCTGGCTGTATCCCAGGAAAAGCTCTGGCAAGGTTATCAGTCAGTCCTGAAAGGAGTTGGGACCCTGAGGTTAGCTCAGTTGGTTAGAGCATGGTCCTAGTAACACCAGAGATGGTAGGTTCAATATGGGGCCATTCACTTAAGAGCTGGACTCAATGATCCTTGTGGGTCCCTTTAAACTCAGCATACTCTGTGAAATTCTGGGATGGACTTACAGTAAATCACCTCATGGCCAAGGGCACAGAATAACACAGACTGAAATAAAACAGGACTTGCTCCAATATGTCAGTATCTTTTACTGGAGAGCTCAGACTGGACCTACATTGCCAACAGGGTTATCAACAGTGCTGACAAAGGCTCAACTTTCCCTCACCACCCCCTTCCCTCACCGCACTGCCTGCAGCCCTTCAAGCACGGCTCAGGATGTAGTCAGCTCCAGTCAAAACCACAGCTTTAACTCAATTTAAAACAGTTTTTTTTAAAATTGTTAGAAAAATACAAAGGTCTGAAATGCAGGTCTTGCATCACTGATGCCATGCTCTCATATTGCAAACACTACACTGTATAAGATAACAAAATCCATCTCACAAATCCTTTAATTTTTGCCTTAAGACCCACCAGGTCCCTTGCAGATGTTGCTGCTACTGGAAGCTGATTGAGAACTTCACTGCACTGTAACGGGAAACCATCTTCCAGTTATCAACCTTCATCAATCTGTGGCCAGTTTGTGCCTGTTCTTATTAAACTGAGATCCTCCCCAAGGCTCTTCCTCCCAGTGAAACTTAGGACAAATTAAACCCCTGCCCCAGCCTAAGTGCTTTTAAGTCTTTCTCTACACAAGAGGATCTTCCTTCTTCTGAAAGCCCTGGTAAACTTCTTCACTTGAAATTCCCCCAACACTGGTAAAGTCACACCAATTTCAGACAGGCCTGGTTGTGGCAGCCAGATGGGCTTTGCCAGATTAAAAAGCTGCAGTAATTTCTCACAGGACATGAGCTCAGTCTCCAAGTGTATGCACTGTTCCTGGTACAAGCCACTGAAGCAGAGAACCCAAGGACCCAACAAATCATCTATCCTCTTTGGCAGATTTCAAACAAAGACTTAAACCAGCCCTTGAGGTACTTTCCAGGTGTGATGGGGTGGAGTGTCAAGCCAGGTATGCCCTCAAACTACACCTTGTAGTATCTGAGATGAGATGTGGAAGAGATGCTGGGGGAAGGTGAAGCTGGGACAATATTTACAGTCATGAGACACCGTGTTAACATCTTGCTAAAAAAACGTGTTCTACATGAATTACCAAGAGGTTTCCTGAGAAGACCATCTGGCCTCCTGCCCAAATGCTGCCATGGCCGCCAGCTCATCAGTGATCTGCAGCAAAGCAGAGAAGCAACAAGCCTGTCCTTCCTGGCTCAGTACTCCCCAGACCACCTCTCCCTGGCTGCAGACCACTCAGCTCTTCCCAAAGCTCAGCCCTGGAGAGGACAACCTCAGCTCCAGGACATGCCGAGTGTGCAAGGTGGTGGCTGCAGTGCCAGGTTTCTGTGGGGCTTGCCCAGCTTCAGATCTGGAGCTCTGTTTCAAGGAAAGTGCAAAGAGGCTTTGCTTATTGAGGGAAAGTGTAGAGCCAAAAGGCAGCAGCCACACACAGGGCCTCTCTCCCAACTTCCCACTCTGTTCCAGCTCCCGAGACTATGCTGCTCACAGCCCGGCAGGGCATGGGCACACCCAGATCTTTGGTAGGTCAGTAGAGGACTGGCAGCAGTGGCCAATACACAACATATTCTTCCCAATCCTGGCACACAGACCACAGCAGGAAGTGCCTCTGTTGTCTAACACTTACTCAAATGCATTGAACCTATTTTTACTCAATGCATTAAACCCATTACCCATCTGACATGGGAGCACACTAAAGGTAACAGAGAAGATACAGATGGATGGAGACATGATGGTACAGTAAAGTGTTTTAAACCCATTATCTACCTTTATTTCAAAAGAAAAACTATTACTTAACACTACTGCTGCTTTCCAGATCAGACACCAAAGTTATAATGTGTTAAGATTAGTGATTTTTATACTTGTAGGCTTTAAGATACCAAAACTCACAATGAATTGAGCTAAAGCAGTACAGTGACGTGTACCTGCCCACATGGCTGGGGGTACTATCAGTGTCTATATTGGGAGAAGGAAAAAATACCGACTACTTTCATAGGACTGTACTCACTATGTTCCTGCTGTGCATAGGCTTGCAAATTGTTTTCTGGAACCACCTATACAAACAGACTTTTATGAAATTTATCACATAGTGCTGCCAGCCCCTGGCATGTGACAGCAGTGCTATATGACCTACCCTGCACTGAGCAGAGCACTACAGACACAGCAGCCTCCAACTGCTAAAGAGAAACAACAGCCACTGGCTGCATACCCACATGCTCATTGAGAAGGCAGCAGGATAATCTAGGATGGGAAATGAGCCTGTGCTCCACAAAATGCTTCTCGGAATCTCAGCGCTGTGCTCTATCACAGAGCATGTCCTCTGTCTTGGATGCTGGTGGAGCAACCGCTTCTATTAAAGGATTATTCCTATGGCAACCAGAGCTATTGGGCTCTCCTCTGTACCATCAACAAACTCCTGGAAAACGACCATAGCTGTGTCAAGACAGGCCCAGCAAAGCAGTATGCTATATCTGGGGCAGCTTTGTCACTTCCATCTCCTCTCAAGACAAACAGGCAGAACATGCAAGTTCCTCCTTTTCCAGCCAGTAAACCAGATGGGACATGAAAGAGCTGCAGTTCTTTAGCATATTGTATTTTTCCAAGAAACTGTTTTTCAGGAGACCAGCCATCCTGCAAGATGTTGTGTAGCCTTGTCAGAGCAGCCTGCACCTCAGAACTCAGAACACGCTGCTCAGCATGAAAGGGTGAAGGGCAATTTATGCCACAGGACATATTCCAGTTCTTATTGATTAACCCTTAACAAGAGCTAAAATTAAAATACAGAGAGCTAAAATTAAAATACATCTCTCTCTCTCTCTCTCTCAACAATACTGGTGGGCTATGGGGAGTTACCAACTGATCCTTGTCTCCTGCATGTGGTCTTACCTGACAGTCGAAGTCCTGGAAGTTGCGAACTGCATTCTGTTAACAAAAAAGAGGAAAAAAGGAAAAAAAATGAAACAAAAAGAAAAAAAAGAAAAACAGAAATCAGCACAGTGCTCCAGAACACCCCCAAAAACATCATGAAAGCTTTCCGTAGAGACCTCTGTTTTAGCACAGTTGAGACTCGCTGCAGTCAGGTAAGCAGCGGTGAGATCTGTGAGATCTGCACCAGCAAACCCCATGCAAGTTCTGCCCATTCCTATCCAACAAGGTTATAGGACTGTAGGGAGGCTACCAGCTAAGGGGAGTGAGGACCTGTGGGCACAGTTGAGAGAGTTCAAGCAGGGACAGATGCACATAGGAAGGACACTGTCCACAGCTGGGCTGCATACGGGGCTGCATTTCGTCTGCTCCTGGAGTCCATTAACAATTTGGATGCAAGATTTCTTAAGGACTACTCCTGGGATCTCATGTACTGAGCACAAGAAAACAAGCCATGCAGCCAGCTCCTGTGCAGCTACTGCTGCACGCATGGGATTGTTCCATGGCACATACAGGGAGGGGCCTGCAAGCTCCTGAAACCTGAGTGCAAGGGAACTGCGCTCCACAGGTAACTACTGACTCTTCCCAGAGGGTGACTCCACATATGCAGGTGAACAGAGTCAGTACAGCACCCACTTGGCATCCTGAAGGTTGGAAGGTCTGCAGGAACCTGTGTACCCATGCGCTTTGTGAAACACCATCTCTGACCACACAGTAGGTTACATCGCTGAGAGCTGTCACCAAAAGGCTGAGCAAACCATTTGAGAGAGCATTCTAGCTTGTTTTAGTCATAGCACCTTAGTACTAAAACTACTAGGAGAAAACTAGGATCACATATGGACGACACTCCAAACATTTCTTCTGGCTAAATACTCTCACTGAAAAAAACCACATGGCCCTGTTTTCCTCCCCACAGAGCCTTGCCTTTTTAGCAAGAACAGGGGTTGCTACCTACGTTCTGCACTTTGAGACATTAAAGTTGAGATATCTGCAAATCTGTTTCAAGAATCCATTCCTCTTTCCTCCTGTCTTAAGTGGCAATGTTTTGAGCAGGACATGGCAAAACACATTAAATCCTCAGGACAGGGAAAAAGAAAATAAAAAGCAGCCTCCTCTTATTTCAGTTTGAGACCCTGAAATTAATTGAGATTTCTGACACCACCACCAGCTTGTGAAGCAGGTCAGCTCATTCTCTATGGAAAAATGAGAAACTTCTGTATCCAGCACTGGATTTGGATGGCACAAGCTAAGGAAAAAAAAAAGGTGATCTGAATTTGTACTTAGAAAAGCCTGAGATTCCCCAAGTGAGTGGGGAGGAAATGATACACAAAGCAAGGAATGAGGCTCTGAATTTGGCTGCTTGTTGTCAAGGCATACCACGAGGCAAAAGAAGCTGACATGCCCTGACTCCCACATACTTGACTTTAACACACTGAAAATCTGACTTTAAACCATTTATTCATTGTCTTAACTTGAGAAACTTCAAGGCAAGTTTTCCAGGCCTTTGAAGGTGCCATGGCTGCACCTCAAAGCACAGAGCGGTCTGGGCTGCCCATTTCATTTCCTGAATCTGACTCTGGCATTTCAGTAACTTTTCACTGAGGCTGAATTAACAGGAATCAAAGGTGCTAGAATAATAAAGTGTCACTGGGATAGTTTTTCTGATCAGGCAACACTCTCTTTTTCTCCCTCTTTAAACTAAATGGGAACATCTAAAGTTCCTTTACTTCCACAGTACAAAGTCACTGCATTTTAGTGAGCCTGAATGAGGTAAACATATATAATATATTTTACTTCTCTGCACTTGATATTAGGCTTAAGTTACATGTAAACAAAACAGTGTTTGCATTCTTTAAAAGTCAAGCTTGTAATTTTTTGCTGATTTGAGACAGAACAAAGCCAGGACTCAGTGGTCTACAGTGACATTATGTACAGTTTAGACAAGTGAACAAGATATGACCCACTTCCACTTCCCAGGTAATTCCACTGATTTTAGCGTTTGAGACACCAGAGCTCCTTCTCTGTGTACAGCAGCCTTTGTATCTGACGGTTCATGAGCACTTACTCATTAGCACCTTAAGAGTTTTACTGTACTATTTCTGGCCATTAATCCATGCTGGCTCAAATGCCTACATCTAAAATGGGTTGGTCAGTAAAAACCTTAGAGAACTGCCAGGTCAATAGATTTTGTATTCTGATATGCTGCACAGAACAGCAGGTTATTGCACCACGCACTTGTACTTCATAAACTATGTGCTAAAAAGCACACCTGTATTATCTCAAGCTTGAAAGCCTTAACAAGAGCCACCTTGGAGGTGGCTGCTCCCTGAGGCTCTCCTTTTGTTAAAAGAAAGCGTAAAAAGGAAAGCCACAGCATACTTCTCTTCCCATGCAGTATTGAGGATGGTTCTGGAGCCACCCTTCATATTCTTCCCTACTGAGATACTATATACTTCCTATAACTTCAACACTGAGTCAAGGAAAGCAAGTAATCACTCTCTACGTGCCCTTCTGCATGCTGATTAACACCATTGTGTGTTCTGTTTGGGTGAGCACTCTGCATTTGAACCACAACTGACACCATAGCAAAGCCTGGATTAGGGCTGACCAGGAAATACTTGACAGAAAGATTGAAAACTTAAAAGTGAAAAACATTTTGAATCAGCACATTTCAATGCTGCCTACTTAGGTCAACTGACTGAAGCAAGGGCAATCTACCCTCTTGAATTCAAACACAGAAAATCCCAGGAGCATCATGAGTAAGATCTGGGCCACTGCATTTAGGAAGCTTGTCTTCTGTAAATGTTTGTCTCTTATTTTGCAATTACAAACTGTTCTCAAGGCCTGTATTTTGTATTTTCATTTGCTGATCTACATTGATTTTGTAGTTTCAAGACTCACCCTTCAGGAAGCATTTTTTAAAATGGTGGAAGCCCAGCGGTCAGCACTAGTCTGTCAGAATAGGCAGCTGGACTGCAGATTTCAGCTAAGTTTTTAGATTTCACAGGTATGTGAAACATACAGATATGTTTCACAAACAAACAGATATGCTAGAACACTAAAGAAATGAGCAAAAACTAATCAGTACAGACTAAAACATAGCAGAGTTTCAGAGATTTCACCCATTTTGTGGGGGATTCTGCAGTTTTCTGCAAGCACACGAGTGGACAAAGCACCACAGCCCTTTGGCAGCACAAGCCAGTTCTTGACGTCAGCCATCAAAGAGCAAAGCCTTAGGAACTCCTTCCCACACCATTAGGCTTGGCTGTGAGGTATGGAAAGTGACCAAACCACTTTGCTCACAATCAGTTTGCAGATGCAAGATGCTAGATCTTGGGGCATAGGCATTCGCAACAATAGTTTGTTGCAGAATCCAATGAGACCAGGGCACTCCCAGAGCCCAGACGGCTCTTCTCCAGCCCACAGAAGACAGAGTGAAAGACTTAAACAGCTGCTGGGATACACTGATTTTCTGAAGTCTCAGTATTGCATGAATCTGGACTGCTCTAACTTGGCTCTACAGACATTAAAAAGGAATGACACTCCATTACTAAATCCAGGGAGACAGGGCTGTTTTAGGGGTCAAAACACAAAAGGATTGTTTAAGACAGAATATTTTAAACAAAAAAAACAAAAACAAAAAATAAAATTAAAAAAAAAAAAAAAGAAAACACGATACAATCCAGCATTACTCTTAACAAGGAGAAACTTATCAGAGGTTTTGCAGTAAGTACACCAGGTCTGGAACAGGATCACCTTTCCAATTGCTGCCCAGCCTTTGCAAATCCTCAGTACAGGCG
The DNA here is from genome assembly GCA_013397955.1 of Grantiella picta. Classification (NCBI taxonomy): domain Eukaryota; kingdom Metazoa; phylum Chordata; class Aves; order Passeriformes; family Meliphagidae; genus Grantiella; species Grantiella picta. The sequence continues at coordinate 88,946 of VZRM01005572.1, forward strand.
TGACATACTGTTTGGCCAGGACTCCAGATTTACCTGAACTGTGGTGGTCTGTTTTTCCTTAAGACTTTGGACGAGTGGGTGGTGGTGGATTACCAGACGGGGGAAGAAATGACTGGGTTTCAGTACTTAAGGTACTTTAATTCGTAAACAGATTCTGGCAGCTAGGGCTCCTTGCCAGACACAAAATCATCCCAAGTACACCTAAGTTGACAAAACAGCAGCCAGCATTACCTTGTCATTCAGGAGCGGTTTGATCTCTGTCAGCTGAACATCCTGCAGTTCATCCATGGTGCTGGAAGTGGAGCCAGCTAATCCTCAGAGCAGCAAATAGGGATTCTGAAACAAAGGCATATTGTTAAAAACAGCATTACAAGTTATGCTAATCAAAGAAAGCTTAGAGATTTTTTGTTAGACTTGTCTGTGCTTCAAATTAAGCCTGCAAGAAGCTGGTTCTTGATGCAACATAAAGCACCTGCACATACAGAAGGCAAACCCAGTCCTGCTCTCACTGTGTCAGTCTGCTAACTTCCTGCCTTGCCCACTGAAAGCTGTCCCTGAAAGCCCAGGCTTTTCAACTGAGAAACAGCATCCACTTCCATGTATTGCTGGATACAACCGTGGACACACCGTGTCTGGAAATGAGCTGGAAATTACTTGATGAGCAGAGTGAAAAACTGTGTTTAGTATGTGTAATACTTACTTCCCCCTGCCATATCCTATACACCCAAACCCCAGTATTCTGTCACCAAAGGCAAGGCTGTGCTGTATCCCTGCGACATACAGCTAAAACCACATCCACACACAGGAGACGGAGGTGCAGAGATCCAAGCTCTTTGCTGGCAGAACGTAAGAGTGTCTAGAACTCAAGGGCAGCCCTTGTTGTACAACGTGAGATATAAAAATGGCCCCAGATACTGCTGGTCCAGTGGAACACACGCAAGTAACACTGTTAGCTTGGCAGCCCAAACCATCATTCTATCAGATGGTGCAGAGTCAGCAAAGAGAAGAAAAAATGTAATCAACAGTATGCGGAGCTGCCATATGTCTGTGGGAAATCACTGCTTCCACGGAGCCAGAGGAGAAATCTTCGAGTGTAAATACAGCAATAAGGATGGAGGAAAAATATGGCTGAGTTTATGAAGCATTTGATTTTTACTTTAAACACTCTAGCTGTGTTTCTAGACAGAAGAATTTCTAGACCAAGCAGCTGCAGCAACATGAAGAGGGTTCTGGCAAGAGATGATCACACCAGATGGTGCAGATTACCTGGCTGTTCAGGAAAATTCTACCTGTTACTGCAGATGAAATAAATGAAGTCATCAACTTCATTTGATGGAACAGAAGTAAGCATATGGTGGACTTCCTGGGCATCAGCTGAGAGTGCTAGCAAAATACTTTTGAATACTGTCACAAATCAATTTTTTTGTCTAAGATATTATAGGCTACTAACTACAGAAGAAAAAAGTGGAAAAAGAACAATTGTGTTCTCCATACACCTTAATTCCACACAAACATGCCCCAGGGAGGACGGTCCCCCTCACCCTGAATGCCAGGGTACCCTTCGTGCCAGGACTAACATTGGTGTGGCTGAAGCCAGTCTGTCACAAAACAGATCAAAACAAAATGCCTTTTCCCTCTGAGAATCAGCCATCAGAACTTCTGTCTCTTTTCCTTTGCTTTGGGAAACTCAATTATTTTTCTTTTCCAGATTTTTTTGCTGCAAAACATACCAGTTCTGAGAGTTTCAAGAAATCAGTTAATCTACAGGCAACAACTCCCTTACTCCACAATGAATTTTTATTCAGAAGAGGAGTAAGAGTCATTATGTGCACTGTAAGCCACAGAGGAAAGCTGGTTACTGTCATTCTGGTAAAACATTATGGAATGAAAAAAAATTTCTACTAACGAATTACAACTTCCATATACATTGGCATTGATTAAGAGCTCAACATCTACCAGGTTCTCTCCAAAACAGCATCACACAAGGTTACAGACACAAAAGGGATTTCAAACAAGCTTCACAAAGCTTATCTGCAGATAAGATGCAGACAGGTGACACATTACTAGAATGACCATGACCACCTTCACCTTATTATTTGGAGAGTGCATCCCTTCTCCAATGCTCCTTTGATAAGATAGCCACTGGTGGTAGGCAGGAAGGTCATGCTTTTTCTTGGGGCCGCCCAAGAGACAAAGAAGTTGTCTACTCTACACAAAGGAATTCAAAAACTCTGCACACACCAGCCACTTTTCTCTCTGGGTTTTTACACATGTGGGAGTATTCCTAAGTCTTGGGCTCACACCGAGCATTTCTGCCAAAACCAGAGTCTAAAGGGAAGAAAGGCACCAATATAATAACCCCTCTCTACTGAGCAGCAGCTGACCAAAGAACACCTCGGAGCACTAATTGCTCTGCATTTGACTGCTCAAAGAAACTTTTGCTACATACAGCCTTGCAGATATTTATTTTCCCCTGAGCTATACAAGGAGCAACAAGTCCAGAGAGGCCTGGGATGCACCCTGCATAAACCTGCCCAGGTACACCATTTGCCGTCAATACAAGCATGCCCATAAAGTATGCAAAGTCTAGAGAAGGGGAGACATACATTTTGTACCCATGCACTACTTTGTTCATAATTTATTGCATGAAAAGAGTAAAAACCTAGTAGGTGTTCAAAGCAAGGACTATCAAATGCATTCATCTCATCAATTTTGATTTCATACTTGGCCTCTAGATGCAACTGCAGTGCACACAATAACCAACATCACTGAAATTGATTTGATGTTTATCTTCCTGGTCCACTATTGCTCTAAATGCTGCCTTGGGAAAGGGGGTCTCAAGGGAAAGCTCCTGTTACCCATAATGCACACTACATGTTGCCCCTTCCTTAATGAAAGCTGGGCAGCAACAAAAAGGGCTGCTGATTTGGATGCTGAGCTGAGAATTATGTGAAACTTCCTTGAGAGAGAAGAGACAACCTTCTTTAACATCAGTTGGGCTCAAATAGCTGTGAAAGCCTCTGTAGGGAAGTTCAAAGAACAGTAAGGGACTTGCTCTGCAATAAGTCTGCAGCACAGTCAGCCTGCAAAGCTCCTCAGCTCGTAGCACATTCTCACCCAGGAGCAAGACCTCAAAAGGATCCCTCCAGTGGGAACCAAATACTGAGGCAAGCCAGGAAGCCACTGAGAACTGGCTTGAACAGAGAGCAAAATTGCACAGAAAGATTAAACCTGCACAGCCTCAGATGGTGGATTTTTTTCTAAATATTTTTATTCTAAATCTATTCACCCAGCAATTCTGAGTTTTTTCTGCTTTCCAAAGTTTTTTGAAGGCTTTTTGAAGGAAAAGGCACAGGAGGTCTTCATCAGTGCTTGCAAGAAGCTTTTCTTAGTTTGCTGAACCAGCTCTTCCCAATCCACTCACTTGTGAGCTCTCCGGAAAATAGCTGACACAGCCACAGGACTTCATTTTAATCCAGTCAGAGGGTATTCCATAGGCAGATGAAGTAATTTTCTCTTCCCAAGGTTTTAGCAAGCTCATTATGATTGCCCTGGATTAAATCTGGGCTATTTGTGATTACAGCGTTAAGATCTGACTTGCTCTACATTTGACTGTTTGCCACAACTTCACTTGAGCACCCTGCTATGCTAACAGCAACATGCGTTTTGGTTTCAAACATGGCAAATGGGCACATTTAAGCAAAAAAGGCCACCAAAAAATCTCAAAAAATAACGCTTTGTAGTAGAGAGACCTTGTAGACCACATCTCCAAGTGCAGAGGCAAAGGAAAGGGTGGGGTGTTGGTGAGCTGTGCTGTTCTCTGCTCCAATCATGCTAAAGATTCCTTGTAAAAGCCTGCAGACTTGTCTGCCCAGGAAACCATCAATTTTCTCCCTCCACTACTCCTGTTATTTAAAGAGACAAAAATGTAATTTCATAAGCTGAAAGTAAGTTTAAAATACCTCAACAAGGCAGCATAAATATTCATAACACTCAAAAGATTTTTGTAGAAGACAGGCTACAGGCAAAGCAAAAGGTTTGCCTGGAACAATCCATGTATAAACCATATATTTTTCTCTATATATGGTCCAGTACCACCTGCTTTGCAAATATTCCTCTTGCTCTATTTATATATTACTATAAATACACTCAAATCCCCCAACTGAAACCATCCATCCCTTTCCAAAGGTTTCCTGAAGAGTGAAGTATGCTCTTTGAAAACCAGCAAGACAAGATACCAGGAAAGATGTGGTGAATCATTAAGCACAGAGACTAGAATCAGGGTAGAAAACTGAACGCTATAAAAAACAAGGCAGGCGAGCCCCAGTGATGCCTGATGGGTTTTTATCCTTTCTCTTTACACTCTTTTTATACCCTTTTTATACATTTTATACCCTTTCCCATTCCCTGTACTTTTCAGTCCCTGTACCTTAGCCCTACATTTTTATAACCCTTGTACTCTGATATTAGCCTAGTTTGGAGAAGACGAAACATCCCTACTATCTCAGCACTAGAGGCTCCAACCTCGGACAGAGACTCCTCTCTGGAACATGTTTACATTTGTAAACTAGATTGTAGCCTCATTTAGGGGGGGATAATTACAATAAGGGGACAATTACTTCATTTGTTAGGTTTCTTGTTGGGGGATTTTAGATAGATATGCTAATTTGTAAAGTCCGTAAAATGGTATACACGTTGTATCCGGGGTGCTCCTCGGCGTGATTCCACCTTCGACGAGGGGACACCTGGGATCCTATTAAAACCAAGGTAATACCCTTTTTCCCTGTACTGCGGTGTCTGCATCTTATTTTTACCAGCTTTTAAGGCATCACCGTAAAGAAACCATCTACCTATAAATAGGATCTTAAATATGTGTTTGCATGTTTACTCTAAGACAAGACTGTTCTCAATTTACGTAATTTCAATATACAAAGAAAGAAAATGCAGTAAACCAAGTTCAGTAATTCAAGAGCATGAGTACTACAGGCCGGGACCTACTGAGTGTGAACTGCAACACCTGCAGGTTCTGAGGCTCTGCTTTCTGGTCACTGAAGCTCTGGCACAACTGCTTCCTGCAGGGTTATGAGCTGCAAGAGCTGCATTTTGAATTCAAATCTCTGTTTTCTTATGGAGGTACAATCTCTCCACATTGTTTAGAAACTCAGTGCAACAAAACCTTGCATTCATTAGGCTAAAAATTCTTGGTTTTTCACCTCAATTTGACTACAGCTCACAATTTGTTACCTCTATAGCCAGTTATACTGTTGCTTTGTATGTTAACCACACTGAGACAAAATTACACCAATCAGTTGTCAAGCTATGCTACAAAACATTTAGGCAGCAAATGTACCTAAACATATGCTCCCTCGTTTGGCAGACAACAGAGGCCAGCTGAAGAAGCTCCTCTCTAGGGACTCTGCTTACAGCATTAATAATCCGGGTTAGGATCCTGAGAACCACTCTCTGACAAGCCAGAGAGTCTTACAAGACAGAAAGCAAAGGGCTGCTCCCAGGTATGCAAAGGAAGATGGGAACAAATGCACAATTTGCAGCCCATGTCAGAACCAAAATACACTACTCATGGTCTGCAGGTTTGCCTCTTAGGCATTTATTTCTTCAGCCATTTGTGTAGCTCTCCATTGCAACTACTCCCTTTCTTCATAAGGGGATTCCTACTTCCTGTGCCTCCTGTGCTGCTCTCACACAGACGGGAAGACCAGCAGCCCGGCAGGGCTCCTCAGCCTGGCCAGGCAGACCACAGTCTTGGCATATCTATATCTCAGCTAAGTTTCATTCATGGGCCTTGAGACCCTTGGGCATTCCTGTTCTGTTGTTCCTCCGCTCTAAGTCTCTGGAAAGCAGTGTGCTTCCCAAAATCTGCATCCGCTACTCTCTTTTCTGTACCAAAATGCTGGCTAACACGGTAAACTTCCAGAGAAACAGGCAAAGGGCCCAAATTCAGTTTCAAAATATTTTCCACTTTGCGTTCCAGCTCATGTATTTTTGGGAATGTGCCACATGGTGCTCCACCTCCAAGACAAACTGTGTGCCTACAGAAGGAAACTGTTCTGCTTCACTGTGCAGTGCCAGCTTCTGCACTTCAGCAAAGCAATAGCAGCTTTCTAACCCACCATGCTTTATGTCCCTGAAATCTGGGCCACACATAAGACAGAAATGTCAGCTGGTGCATAAAATTTCTAATGTGTTTAAACAAGACCTACATATAACAATGGTTTTCTAAGGAAAAGGTCCGAGCCCAGCTCTCCATTAATTTTGGCTAAGTCCAATTCTAATTAAAAGCAGTGTCACACTGCCATGGGTGTAACTGAGCTCAGCAAGAAGGACACCATCCCTGCTGATCACCTGAACTAAACAGCTATCAACTGTAAGGCTGATAAAGCAAGTCTAAGAATGTTTTGCATTACCTGGACTGGTGCCCATAAACACATTGAACCATGCTGAGCTCCCCTGTGCAGGGCCATCCAAGAGGTTTGGGGACACCCAGGATATAAACTAGAATGAGAAATTTCTCTGATGAAAATTGTGCAAATCGTGTCTTTGAAGAGCCTCTTCTAATCGTGGTATCTCTTTCAAATGGCTTTGCAGCATTTCCCTTCTAAAGGCAAATGAAATAAGCAGTGACTGTTACCACCAGTCACGTTATTCACATGAAGTTCCACGTCCTTCTGTGCCCAGTAGCATCACTCTAAAGCAACACCTGTTACCCAGTGTCAGAGCTCACACAGCTCAGATCAGACCACAGAGCTCTTGCCAGTTTCACAGTAACAGACATGTTCAAATGGATCTGTTCCAGGATATTTTTACCTCTACTGAGCTGCCTATTTCCACTAGCCCTGTAGTTCAGGAGGTCTCACCCAGGCACAGGGGAGGGCTCTTGAGGGTTTTGGCTGAATATGTGTCTAAGCCAAAACACATTTAGTTCTTCATCAGTACTGTCACCATCACAGCATTCACTGCACTTTCTCCTGCCATCTCCTCCCCGTCCTGTGTCCCCATACTTGAGCACTCACTATGTGTAGCTGACCTCAATTGCTCCCCAGCACACATCTGCCCACGCAACACCAGGCAAGTGGGGAAAATGCTGTCTTCAGAAGAAACATGCTCTTAAGCAGCTTATGATGAAATCTGACTGCTTTCCACCAGATCCTTCAGTTTCCTCTACAGTTTTATTTTCAAGCTTGTTTCTACTTCATTTCAGCCATGCTTCCTACTAACCAACAGTGTTTTCACATTTTAAGTGGGGAAAAAAAAAATCGTATGTAAATACATAGTACATTGAACAAAGTAAAGTCTTCCACGGTAAGCTGAATTGGAAACTTGTTTAAATGATATTTTAACAATAATTTTTATCATCAAATACCACATTTCAATTAACTAAAATTTAATGCTCATTTTGCATTTTATTATTGAAAAAAGCTGAATTTTCACTGGCTAGGAAACATTAAATTGCAGTGATTCAAGGCCAGGTTGGATGGGGATTGGAACAACCTGGTCTAGTGGAAGGTGGAATGGGATGATCTTTAAGGTCTCTTTGAACCCAAACCATTCCATAATTCCATATACACTCAGTTATACCTAACTGAGCTTTCTTGCTGTGAGAAATCACTATTTAAGTTATTGTATAGCTAAACGAGGAATTACTAAGACCTCAGTTTTCATATTTTCAAATGCAATTTTGATTGATATTTTTTAGTTCATTTGTATGGGGTGCTACTGGGTCAGAAGAAAAACATTGAGATCAAATGCGTAAGAAAAAATTTGTAGAGTAACTTGCACTTAAACTTTGTGTTTGCTCAAATATATTAATTGTAGAACCTAAACCCAATGTAGTAACATGTGAATACACATTACTGGTGAAGGTGATCTCTTGGCATATGCTGGGTAATGTATGTGCATGTATATATATATATANGACACAGACATGTGCAAAGTTCAGGAAGAACAAATAGTTCTGCTCCTCAACAGCTAAGAAGACACAAATGCTTCTGGTTCAGCTCATTCAGGTAAAATAAGAGCCTTTCACTGTGCTGTATATGTACATACATCTAAATCACTTCAAGTGTCTTTGCAGAGCAACCCTAAATTTTTCTTCTTACTTCACTCAAACTTGAAAAAATAGATTTGGCCATCAGAAAGTAGTCTACTTCCAGGCAAAAGCTAATCAAACACTTCAACAGCTCCAATTCCAAGTTACCCACCATAGTGGACATGAGAGAGTCCTCAAGTTTTATCACACCAAATACATATTGTTCACTATCAAATATTGATGGTTAATAAGAATATCAAAATACACAGAAGAGTTAAGTCTCAGGATGCAGTTTCACTATCTGAATCTGCTCTAGCTGCAGACTTCTTGCAAAAGGGGCATTCACAGGACTGACACAAATTTTATGAATACATTGTATGAAAAACAGATTGCTAAATAAGATTTTTATTATATGCTTTTTGCCCCTTCTTCTTCATTAATGAAACAGTCCCCTTATACATACAGCACTGCTCCTTGAGCTTCCCAGAACAAGCTCTTTCATGTTGGCCCAACCTGTGTCACTGAAGGACAAGCTCTTCTCATGTATCAGTGCCATTACTTCACACCCATTGCGATTGCCTCACAGCTGTCCCTTCCATCATTTCCAGTCTGTGAATTTGCTTCCAAGCAGAAAACATCCTTGTATGTGTCAGGTTGAAATTGCATGCCCCTCCTGAGGCAGCTGGCCAGGAGAGACAACTCCAATTAGCACAGTTAAAACCAATAATGGATACAGGACAGACAATTCAGGACTAATTCAGGAGGTAACTTCATTACTCATTTAGTAAAATTGTGAGTTGCTGCCAAAAGGGATGCGCCTGTCCTCTCTCCATACACGAGACAGAACTTCCTTCCTGTCCTTCCTTTGCATCAGGCTGATGATTATGTAGTAACATGGCAAATCAGATCTGCTCACCCTGTCCCCCAGCTGTTTTTTCCAGGACTAGTTTTCACTTGGATCAGTGAACTGACTGACAAAAAGGCTCCTTGTGTGCCTTTTTTCTAAATCTGTCAAGTACCTCAATTCGAGATCGGATTGTAAGAAACCAGGTGTCTGGGCACCATTAGCTCTTCAGCTGAATCAGGGAGCAGATAATGTACATGCTCAAGACACTGCCAGATGATATGAAAGGGGCTTGCACTTAGCTTCAGGGTATGATAAATCTAATCCATCTAGACAGAATGTATACAGAACATAGGACAGAAGTCTGCTTGCTAATTCAAGCTGCCTTGTCATAGGGTATTATTTCAGGACATACAGAGGAACTACAGTTTCATCTCACAGCCTCTGAAAGAAAAAAATCAGACCCTTCAGCTCCTTTTCTCCTTTACTCCATCCCCTTGCAGCCCGGACCCAAACCCTGCCTTGGGGAATGTCTGGCATGCTTATCTGCAGCATGAGCAGATGTAATGCAGACCTTTTGGCAGGCTAGCTTTCTGCTGGTTTAGTGAGCTGAAGGAGCCTATCACATGAATCAATCATATGAACATTAGAACCAACTCACATAATGGACCAGACATGTATTGACTGCTGGAACTGCCTCCAAATCCTGCAGTCTAAATTGAAGATCCCATACAACAGGGTAGGGAAATACACTCACAAACTCACTAGAGTCTTCATGGTGCTCCCTGGATCAAAGTAACCAGGGTTATAAATGAATATCTAAGTACACATCAGCATGGGCATTCATGTTATAAGTTTCTGAAAGGGATAGAAGCCTTTTGATAAAACAGGAAATGTCTTATTTTGGAGAAGGTAGAAACATCCCTGGAAGTGTCCAAGCCCAGGTTGGACAGGTCTTTGAGCAACCTAGTCTAGTGGAAGGTGTCCCTACCCAGGGCAGAGGGGTTGAAATGAGGTATTTGAGGTCCCTTCCAACCCAAACCTGTCTGTGATTCTATGATGCAGCAATGGACCACATTTTCTTTCAGCAACTGTGAGCATCCTCTCTTACAAGTTACAGGGGCAATTTGCAAACACCTCCATGAATACAATAGAGACATAGGACAGAAAACACCAACCACTTAAGCAGAACATCAGTCATAAGAATGATGTTTGAAGTCAGTTATAAAACTGCATATAAAGTAAACACCTAAAATACCATTGGAAGGCAAGTGATGTTGTTCACAGAATTAGGAATGCTTTTCTTCAAGTAGCTTGAAGACAAAGGCAGATAGCACTCTGTACCAAACACGCCTTCCCAAATTTTGTCAGATAAGGCCTAAGGAGGAAACTGACCTACTCACACTAGGTTCCATGTTCACCCAAACCCAAATCTCTCCACAGGTTTCCAGTGGCTGTTCTTGGTTCTGGCTGCTTGCAAGCTCAGCTTTTCCTGCAAAAGCTCTGGTCTTTACTGCCTGAGATCTGCAAAAGCCCAGCAGACACATTCTCCCAAAGGTGCCTCCTGGACTTGTGAGATCCAAGCCGTTGCCTTCGTAAAAACCCAACAGATCTTATGTTTCCCTTTTTCTCCATCCTTCTTCCCCTATCCTTCCTCATTCACCCCCACATCAATTCCTGTTAAAATCTGAGTGGTCAGAATCAGAAACCAAAGCTATCTACTGTGTGAACTGGACTGGGTAAACAACTTATACCAAAAAAAAGGACAATTTTTAGAAAGGTAAGCTGAATCTGCTTAGTTTTTGCTGCAGTATCTATTAGGTAAAAGTAATAATTTCTTTTTCCCTCACCCAAACTTCTCCAAGCCAAAGTCCATGGGTTAGATCAACTCAGAGTTTAGTTTTCATTAAGAAATAATAAGTTAAGGTAGTTCCTATTAAGTGAAATTCAGTTTTGTACATTTGGCATACAGCAAATATTCACAAGCTTAAGACAGTTTCACATCACATATCTTACGATGGAAATCCATGATCCCAAGGACGACCATCAACTAAGACATGCAGTTATTCTAAACAGACCCCTGAAGATGTTAAAACACCAAGATTTTACTTCTTTCGGAACTGAGGATCTCAACACAAGTGATTTAGTCCTAAAACTCTAGTCCTGAACGAAGCTGAACCATCACATGGGTTTCATATTTAACCCCTCCATGTCTAGAAAGATTTGGTTACAGCAGATTAGTTCCTGATTTCATTTCCTAGAAACCAGCACGAGATGAGGATGTACCACACCAAAGCAACAGTGAAGGCAAAGGCTGACTACACCAAAGTCTAAAACTAATTCCTCGAGTAAGACTTACTATGAGGAAATTTCTCAGAAGCCTGTTCACAGCCTCTTTTGCAAGTGAGGATAGCACAGCAGGAACATGGCAAGCCTTCTGTTTATGGGACCTAGATAGAACTGGAGAACCACATAGTCTGGAAGAGATTTCTGGAGGAAAGATGTTGGAGGTTAGGGAATTTTTCCCCATTTTGTTGCTAAGGAACAAAAACGACCGGGTACTTAAGACAGACAAAAGAAGTTGCCAAACTCAGGGGAGGAGAGCATCTGGGTGCACTTCTCCTATCCGAGGGTTTCTCTGGGGGGAGGAGAATATCTCGAGAACTGAGAAAAAGGAAGCTGAGGCAGCCGCTAACTCTTGCTCTCCCGGCTTCGAAGGAGGACAGTAGAGCTGCCGCCTGGGGGAGAGAATGTGCCGCCGCCGCCGCCGCCGCTGGAGCCCAGGCTCATCCTGCTTTTTTTTCTCCTGCCGTGGGTGAGCCTTTGCCCGTAAGAGCGGCCGTTGTACTGGGACCTTATTAACACCCTACCTCACCAAACAAAGGACCCTTCACCATCTGCTTGAGTGCCTCAGGGGAAACCCCGGGATCCTCGAGCCCTCTCCCCCTTCAAGGGAGCCTCCCTCTGGGCCCTGTTAGGGAGCCAGGCGGCCACTGCTCAGCCCCCCGCTGTTTTTTCTGCTACTGCGCCGGGGTTTTTGCTATATTGTAACCCACGACCCTCGCCTGCAGGAACACACTACTAGCTCTTGCTTGCTACCCTGGGTGAGCCAGCCCCGCTGTTCCACCCAGCTGTTCTGAGGTTCCTGCTACAGCCTGTCCAGCCACCCAGCCCGCCCGCCATTACAATGTACGGGAGCCTCGCCTGAGCTCGCGCCACAGCGCCCCCTGCAGCCATGGGGGAATCATCGCACCTGCCCAACAGCGCCCCTGCCGGCTGTGACTGTAACTACACCAAGGGGAAGGTGCTTCGACAGCCGAGAGAAGGCACTTACTGGGCTTCTGGTTTTGTTTGTTGTTGCTTGTTTGCCTTGTTATAAATATTGGTAAAGAACTGTTATTCCTTTTCCCATATCTTTACCTGAAAAACCCCTTGATTTTCAAAGTTACAATAATTCAGAGGGAAGGGGGGTCATACTCTATTCTAAGGGAGGTTCCCACCTGCCTTGGCAGACACCTGTCTTTCAAGCCAAGAAAAGAGATTGCTCTCCAAGGAAGAGTAATTTCAAAGCTCAATCCAGTTGTTCAGAGCCTTACAGTTTTGAAAATCTCTAAGGATGTAGATTCTAGCATTACACACAATTTTCATTGCAAAAATAGTTTCCTTTTATTCAATCAGAACTTACCTTGCTGTAGATGGTATAAACAATGAGATTTTTAACCTGAAAATATCACAGACTAGAATAAAAAGAAAAATGAAAATCCAAAAGTATGTGTGGCTGCTACAGCCACATGTCAGAACTATTTAAAAATTCCCTTTCTAAAACTTTCATAATGAATAAGGAGCTGGCTCAGGTATTTCACATTAAAGGCATAGTTGGAGCAGAAATTAATCTCCTGGTAGATTTTTCAGGGCAGATGTTAATATGTCAAAATAAGAGGCTTAAAATTAAATTGATTGCCAACTCTAAAAAACGTCCAATACTTTTCCAAAAACNCCCTCACCCAAACTTCTCCAAGCCAAAGTCCATGGGTTAGATCAACTCAGAGTTTAGTTTTCATTAAGAAATAATAAGTTAAGGTAGTTCCTATTAAGTGAAATTCAGTTTTGTACATTTGGCATACAGCAAATATTCACAAGCTTAAGACAGTTTCACATCACATATCTTACGATGGAAATCCATGATCCCAAGGACGACCATCAACTAAGACATGCAGTTATTCTAAACAGACCCCTGAAGATGTTAAAACACCAAGATTTTACTTCTTTCGGAACTGAGGATCTCAACACAAGTGATTTAGTCCTAAAACTCTAGTCCTGAACGAAGCTGAACCATCACATGGGTTTCATATTTAACCCCTCCATGTCTAGAAAGATTTGGTTACAGCAGATTAGTTCCTGATTTCATTTCCTAGAAACCAGCACGAGATGAGGATGTACCACACCAAAGCAACAGTGAAGGCAAAGGCTGACTACACCAAAGTCTAAAACTAATTCCTCGAGTAAGACTTACTATGAGGAAATTTCTCAGAAGCCTGTTCACAGCCTCTTTTGCAAGTGAGGATAGCACAGCAGGAACATGGCAAGCCTTCTGTTTATGGGACCTAGATAGAACTGGAGAACCACATAGTCTGGAAGAGATTTCTGGAGGAAAGATGTTGGAGGTTAGGGAATTTTTCCCCATTTTGTTGCTAAGGAACAAAAACGACCGGGTACTTAAGACAGACAAAAGAAGTTGCCAAACTCAGGGGAGGCGAGCATCTGGGTGCACTTCTCCTATCCGAGGGTTTCTCTGGGGGGAGGAGAATATCTCGAGAACTGAGAAAAAGGAAGCTGAGGCAGCCGCTAACTCTTGCTCTCCCGGCTTCGAAGGAGGACAGTAGAGCTGCCGCCTGGGGGAGAGAATGTGCCGCCGCCGCCGCCGCCGCTGGAGCCCAGGCTCATCCTGCTTTTTTTTCTCCTGCCGTGGGTGAGCCTTTGCCCGTAAGAGCGGCCGTTGTACTGGGACCTTATTAACACCCTACCTCACCAAACAAAGGACCCTTCACCATCTGCTTGAGTGCCTCAGGGGAAACCCCGGGATCCTCGAGCCCTCTCCCCCTTCAAGGGAGCCTCCCTCTGGGCCCTGTTAGGGAGCCAGGCGGCCACTGCTCAGCCCCCCGCTGTTTTTTCTGCTACTGCGCCGGGGTTTTTGCTATATTGTAACCCACGACCCTCGCCTGCAGGAACACACTACTAGCTCTTGCTTGCTACCCTGGGTGAGCCAGCCCCGCTGTTCCACCCAGCTGTTCTGAGGTTCCTGCTACAGCCTGTCCAGCCACCCAGCCCGCCCGCCATTACAATGTACGGGAGCCTCGCCTGAGCTCGCGCCACAGCGCCCCCTGCAGCCATGGGGGAATCATCGCACCTGCCCAACAGCGCCCCTGCCGGCTGTGACTGTAACTACACCAAGGGGAAGGTGCTTCGACAGCCGAGAGAAGGCACTTACTGGGCTTCTGGTTTTGTTTGTTGTTGCTTGTTTGCCTTGTTATAAATATTGGTAAAGAACTGTTATTCCTTTTCCCATATCTTTACCTGAAAAACCCCTTGATTTTCAAAGTTACAATAATTCAGAGGGAAGGGGGGTCATACTCTATTCTAAGGGAGGTTCCCACCTGCCTTGGCAGACACCTGTCTTTCAAGCCAAGAAAAGAGATTGCTCTCCAAGGAAGAGTAATTTCAAAGCTCAATCCAGTTGTTCAGAGCCTTACAGTTTTGAAAATCTCTAAGGATGTAGATTCTAGCATTACACACAATTTTCATTGCAAAAATAGTTTCCTTTTATTCAATCAGAACTTACCTTGCTGTAGATGGTATAAACAATGAGATTTTTAACCTGAAAATATCACAGACTAGAATAAAAAGAAAAATGAAAATCCAAAAGTATGTGTGGCTGCTACAGCCACATGTCAGAACTATTTAAAAATTCCCTTTCTAAAACTTTCATAATGAATAAGGAGCTGGCTCAGGTATTTCACATTAAAGGCATAGTTGGAGCAGAAATTAATCTCCTGGTAGATTTTTCAGGGCAGATGTTAATATGTCAAAATAAGAGGCTTAAAATTAAATTGATTGCCAACTCTAAAAAACGTCCAATACTTTTCCAAAAACGAACACGTGAAGAACTGCGCAGGATCTGAGTAGCGCATCATCCAGTCTGATACAGTTGAAGAGCAAATGTCTAGGATATGGCAAAAGAGGAGCACCTGATGATAATCCCCCTTTGCCTATACATCTGTGTGTACTTCAGGCAGCGTCTGTCTCTCTCAAGTCCTGTAGAAGCTTCTTCCCCAGTGCACCGAAATACTGCTATTCCTTGTAAATACAGAAGTTACTTATTCTTAGGCTTTCTGCCGCAGAAAAACAGTAAGGCAATGTCGCCCATGAAATCTTGGTGCCTCTCTCTTTCCTTGAGTCACAAAAATTATCAAGACCGTGACCTATTATACACAGAATACTCTTTCATCCCAACGTTACCAAAAAAACCCCAAAATACGCAATACAAATTAACACGCTCTGGAGGTTATATCAAAGACTGACTCTTTCCGACAGCCCATTTGAACAGCTCTGAGCAGTTACAACTCCCTTTGTCCACATGCTCCAGAGAAGGAACTTCCCACTGCCCTCGACAAATGGCAAGGGTTAGAAACACCAGCCTCAACCCTACAAAAAGCCTGACAATATCTTCTCTAAAGACAGGCTGGCTTGCCAACACTCACCTGGAGAGAAATTATCAAATACTTTTACTTGGTTTAGTATTTCCTTTCCGTAACATTACTTGCACATTTCACCTGTATTAACCTTTAGGCAGAATTTAAGCTGATGAAGGCATCTCAGACATAAAATAAAAGCTCTATTACTTCTGGATTGATTTTATTCACTCCAACATTATTCTTTTTTTCTCCCTTTCCAAGCTTCATTGCCGTATCCTTTTGGAAAATGGCAGGTGTATTACATACCCCATGTCCAGTATTGCAATGTTATAGCTGCGTTATCTAAAAAAAATCCTCAGAAAATATTTAAAATGTTCTGAAGAAGGGTAGTCATACCACAAGATGTAAGAAAGACGTACTAGTCATGTGGGCTGTTGTACTATCAGGCGCCAAACGCAATTGTAAAGAATATCATATTCGTTTAAGCCACCATGAGGGAATCAAAGTGTGGATACTCTTTTGAGCTTCATCCACAGCAATTTCAGCTATTAAGTTTTAGCTGACTAGCGGAGACATCTGAGAGCACCCACAGAGCACAGGACATTTAGTTACCTGTGAAACTTCAGTAATACTGAGGTTAATATAATAATTAATTATAATAATATTATCAGATTATTCTGGATAATAATAACACTTTAAAAGTAAAATGATAATAACCCACCTTACCACCAAACACTTCCTCACCACCTTAAGAGTCTGATTCAGTCTTGGGCACATCTCTGTCCTGCTCAGGAGCAAGGTGTCCCCAGGGAGACACAAGGTCCTTGAGACCACGTGCTCACACAAGTGACTGTGAGGGGTTAGCTCAGCAATACCAACAGACTCCACCACTTCTCTCCCTACTCTTTCAAACTCCAGATATCTCAAGGATTTGCAGATTGAGGTCACAGCTTTTATTTAACGAACTGGAAATAATGACAAGCTTCTGTGACCAGATGCCCTTCTGCAGGTCAGGAGCAGTTGCTAAACACAACTCAAAAGCACAGTTCACTTGAGCAGTTTATGAGTTTAAGCATGTGAATCCTGTCTTTACAATTCAGTAAATAAATGTTTAGCAAGGTGCTAAATTGACCTAAAATGGAAAGAAATTAATTGTCAATAAATATGCAAACACAACACAGTGCAAGCAACAAACCACAAATAAATAGTACCTGTAAACTAAAACCATGTCCAGTTTCCATGAATGCAAAACCTTCTGCTTTTCTAAATCCCATGGAGCAATCCCAAAACAATACTATTGCAAGTGGTCGGTATTTTAATGTCATATTATTTCTGTAGTAGATGCAGCTGGAACTACCATCATGGTTAAGAAAATGCTACCATCCCAGCTTATGGTCAGACAAAGAGGGTACATTAGGTCTTGCTGTCCCAGAAGTTTCAATACTCCGGTCACAACCTGAAAACAGCAGACACAAGGCAAGGCTATATGTCCTGAGCTGCAGGAACTGTATTTGACTTTACCGGGTATTTCTACTGTAATGTTTTGTTGAGACGATGCACTGATTATCCCAATGAAAACTGACCAGAGGGGCCATTTTAGTCTGCCAGGCTGCATATACCTACTCCATCGTTTGAAAGGATTTCTCTTGTGAACAGAGCTCTAGAGCTAAGCTTACAAAGCCCCATGAACAGCATTCTGATGAAGTGTTAACTACAGAAGAATAAATCAGCTTAAATCAAGGGAATTGTTCCAACAGCTTAAAAACTCGATGCCAAAGAGAAAGGATGAGGTCCTGCTCCCTTTAGAAATACCTCACTTTGTTTTGAGCCTGCCACCCACTATTTCCATTTGGTGATCTTAGTCCTTTTATCAAAAGAGGCAGGGAATAATGGGTTCACATACACGCCATGCTGCTAAGAGTGCGCTTCCATCATATCCTCTTCAAAGACATCTTTTTGAAACTGAAGAGCTTTGCTCTATTTATCACTCTTTACAAGGAACTCATTGCACACCTTTGATCATTCACATCAACCTTTTCAGGATCTCTCCCAGTTTCACTGGGTCTTTGAGAGTGATGGGATCAGAACTCACGCAGCACTCACAACACAGCTGCACTGTGAGCTTACACAGCACTATGTTTCCTTGTTCATCACAATTATTTTTCCACAAGCATCTAACATTCATTTGCTTTTCTAAACAATGAGATAATATTTTGATAGAACTGCCTATTATAATCCCCAGTTCTGTCTTTGGTAAAGCAATTCAGAGCTCACCATTGTACACATACCATGGGGGCTATTCTCCAGCTGCATTACTTCACTATGTTGAATTTAAAATGCTACTTTATCACTTAGTGCCACAGTATTTCTTTCATGTTTCCTCAAAGCTAACTTCCATTTATCATGATAATGTATGTTTGCTGATAAAAATAAATTTGTCACCTGTCTTCCATTTATTTTTCTAACTTTGACTTCTCTCTGCTTTTGGTTTCCACATCATTCTCTGGCAATGGTTAATATTGTGAAAACACTGACCAAAGTAAATCTTTCATCTGTCTGATTTATAGCTAAATTTTTACTGGATGTCCCAACAGTCCTCATGGTCTCAGAAATGGTGGTTATTCTTCACTCACTTCCTGCACCAGTCATCTGTTCATAAAGCTTTATTACTTCCCTTTGTCCTCCTAGAGGCTTCCTTCTGTGGCGCAAAGTCCTAAACTGTTTAACGTCTCCTTCTCTCTTCTCATTCCACACCTTTCCTCTCTTGTCACCTCCTTCCCTTTTCTAATTCTCTTATACTCAAAGAATTTGTCAGATTATCCTGATAATGAGCTCCGGTGTTGATTGTTCCTACAATTTTACTGCTTTATAGAACTAACTTTTACACTTCCTCAGGGAGATATATCACAGTTTCTCTTTAGAAATGTGCCTTAATGATGCCACAAACCTTCATAAATATGCAGGTAACCTCTGACATAATGCCCTGCTTCCCTCACCATTCCCAGAGTTGGGAATTTCACTAAAATATTTTATTACATAACTTTAAATCTAAGAGGCTCACATGCTTCTCTGTTGACCTCAAGTCAACTTCAACTTTGATTTTTATTTTTTTATTAGCCCTTTTATATATATTTGCTCCATTTGTGTATGAGCTACACAAGGTTAGTACCTAGGAGCAGCAAAGAGAAAAGTGTCCATCCACTGCAGAGAAGTCCTACACTTCTCTCCTTGTCCAAGAGTTTTATGCAATCAAGGGTGCAGAGGGAATCATCACAGGCTCAGGCCTTAATTTCTTTTCAAAACAATGGCTTGATTTGATTTAGTTGAGTAAGTTCATCACAATCTCTTTTTAGGCTGTACTCTCGGTCTTCTTGGACCCTTCAGGCAATGATTTTTATTGTTGCTATTATTCAATACATTGAAGTGAGAGATCAGTTTCTTTGTTCTGTCTGAATTTCCTGTCTAGCACAGGATAGCAATTTTTTCTCCACAATTCCTTCACCAGACCACACATTGGGATTCAGCAGTCTTTTTCCTCCTGGGATCTTTCAAGTCAGCATAGAATAACTTTGCGTTTAATGAAGGGACCAACACTTTCTATTGCAGCCCAATACAATGGCACTTGATATACTCCTGTTAAATATTCACCTCAGTTAGAGGTTAAATGTTTCAATTTTCCTTCAAATGAAGATGTAATCAGGGGAGAAACCAACAAAGAGGTAAAAGCTCCAGGGCTACTCCTCCTGCAATGCCTCTGCAGCCAGTTCAGAATAAAACAGAACCCTCCTCTCACCACCACTGATTGAAAGCTATTTCCTATCCTCTATAATGCAATCAGCAGTAGTAAAAGTCGTTGCTTTTCATCTATCCACTGCATGAGAAAGACAACACAGCACTGCTCAACCAAGCTTCTTACCAGGTCAGTGGTGACTGTATTAATGCAGGGACTCAGAGGAAGAAGCAGCAGCTGTCAATGTTAATATGTGACTGCTCATCCCTTAAAAATGAGGTGTATACAGGTGCACCAGCAAACTAAAGATGGAACTTTCTAACAGTTGCCCAGGAACCACTGCAGGCCTCGTCTGTTTGGCCAGACAAGAGAAAGAGATTCCCCTCCTAGAGCAACTGGACTCAGAAGCTCGCAGGCACCAGAAGACGCTGCAAGGACAGGCGCCCTGCTCCCCACCACCTGGCTCAGAGGCCCTGTACCTCTGAGCCACGCAGATTATTGATCCCTGTTGTAGGGAAGCAAAGACCAAGGGCATGGAACAAGTCCCTTGATGGATAGCAAAGTGAGTGCCAGTCTTGAAAGTTGAGGTCCCAGACCCTGGAATCACTGCTGCTCCAGAAACCTTGGGGTTGTCTTAAAACCACAAAAGAAAATTTGAGTCTAGCGATTTAGGATAGGATAAAAATACTTCAGGTTTCACTGAATGAAATGGTTAAAGATCAGGACTTAAAGTCTGTGAGCCTTTCCTTACTGAACATTTTGACAATATAAAGACTTTATTTGCTTAGGTCATTTTTAGGCCAACAAGGTGAATGATGATGGCTTCTACATAAGCAGTTCATTTTAATGAGGAGACAGGATAAAAAGAGCAGCATAAGTGCCGTCTATAACCAATTCATAGCCCAGAACATTTGAAGGCTAGGGATTTGAGAAAACATTAATACAACAGATCAAGGAATGAAACTACTGAAAAGCAATATATCTGCATTACAACACTTCTCAGTTTAGACAATTAATGTTCAGGTAATGAATTAAGCTTCCTGGTGCAATGTGTTCCAAGGCCTTTCAATTTCTTTCCCCAGCAACTACTACATACCAATGAGAAACAGCAGAGAGATTCATATTCTGGAAACCTCCCTAAATGGCTGAATAATACCTGCCTAAACAGTTCTTGTTTTATGAAAATTAAGGACTGACAGTATTTCTCCTGCCTTTATACACAGTCTTAAATTCATATTTATTATATTCATTACTATGAATTTCTTCAAAGCTTACTATACCATACAATGGACTTTATCCTATTTCTTATTTCTTCCGTCTTTTAAAGAGAGCACAGGCTTCTCTGGTTAATTGTTTTATTGCTTTTTTTGTTAAGAAACTCCTGTCTTTATTAAAGAAAAATGAAACAAAGTCAAGGAGGAAAAGCAGTTACCTGTCGTAAGGCCCAAAGAAAAACCTTCACTATTGTCTTACTACTGACAAAAAAAGTGAATGCCTCCTCCATCTGTCTGAGAAATCCTATGCAAAACAATTTCCAAAGCTGGAACTTGAAGACTGTCTTGTGCTTATTTTGCAACCTCAACATAACATTTTTTTAAACAAGTGAAAAAGAAGATGAAGGTTTTTTTCCCAGACCAAACCAGCTCCTGAGGACAGTGCCTGCAGCTCAGTCCCAAGCAACAGAAGCACTCAGCTCACTGTCCCTTCCCAAAGGCTTCTTCTGCTCTGCCTCCCAGTGCTACACATTCCCATCCGCTCTTCACTGCCGATGCTGGAATTCCCACAGAAATTCTGCTCCCTTCAGGATATCACAGTTAATTAAAAAAAGAAGAAGAAGAAGAAAGGCAGAATGACAGACATTTTAGAGGTCACTGCACTGCCAAGAAAAACAATGTTCAGTAAGGAAATATAATTTTCTAACACCTGGAACCACTGGCAAAAATAGAATGCATTCACGTGGAACAGGCCAAGGACCCCGCTCCTGAGAAATCGACTGGTGAGCTCTGTAAATCATTTTAGACATTTTTATACTGGAGTGAGTGCAGCATACGTATAATTATTACAGCCTAGAATTCCCCTTGAAAACACTTAATTTAGGCAATTACTACCAAACATTATAACAGAAACCATTTCTCACAGTGTAAGCTCAATCACTATCCAAAGGGCTTGATGGGTTCCTTTTACTTGTGAAGCATCTGGAGTACAAGTGTGACCCAGCAGCCCTGGTGCTGAAACTGTTGCTTCCCAGATTTCAAGAACTGCTCAAATACCTGCATACAAGACTGTCAGGCTACCTAAAATTTAGAAATTGTTGTCAACTTCCTATGCATTTACAAAGAATTAGTGAAGACAATATGGGAGTACACATCACACAAAATGTATTAATTCTCAACATCAACAGGAAACAAACCAATCAACCAACCAAAACCAGCAAAAAAAAAGAAGAAAAAAAAAAAGTAAGAATGGCATGAGAAGTCTCCATTACTGCCCTGGTATGACCATCTCCAGCCAGAGAGGGACCAGAAAAGTGGCATGACATTAAGATTGGAAAAGACCTCTCAGATCATTCAGTCCAATAATTAAAATACTAAATCTTAAAAAATATTCCATTTACCACCCAAAATACAGATATAGCAGAAAGTAAGGGGGGGGGGAGGGGAAGGGCGGCAAGGAAGACTGTGTTTGTTATCCCTGCACCTCCACAGCATGCCAACACAGAAGTTCAGAAGAACCAGGATAGTCCCCAAGGAAATCAGATCAGCAAAGGTTTTTAACTTCTTTCATGTCTGGGGTGGGAACTGAAACACTGCCTGAGTGACAGGGAGTGCTGCAGTAGAGTCAATCACTTTTTAAGATAACACCTCTGAGTAACCATCACCGACCTGAGATGGCTACTTCCCTTGGCGCGCAGTCACAGAGACCAACACTCAGTCAGCAATTACTGTCACAAAAGAATCTGGTCACAGATTCTCTGACCACATGCAATACCTCCAGACAAGCACATACTCAAATACCAGGACAACAAAAATCAGCCTGGCTTTAAGTTTTTTTAAAGAGCTTCTCTAACTGCAAGCATCACACTTTGCAATTCCACATCAATAACTCTTTTGCACGTTGGAAACAGGAGAAATGCGCATGATTTCTACTTCCTAATATTGGAACTGCTGCCAAAGAGATCAGAGAAAAAGCTTTTGAGAACAAAAGAGCTCGCAAGTGCAGGGGCATTCCCTGAAGTTTGGCTGGCAGCAGGACAGACTTTGAGTTGTTTGGGGCCTATAAGTAGAAGCTTAGAAAAACTTTATGATACCTTGAAATCACAGGCAACTTGTCTCTGGCTCCTGCCTCATGTGGTCAGCCCCACAACTGAGTCCAGGGGCGGGACGGCCATGTGCTCCAAGTCCACCTAAAACCAGCTACAAATAGAAAAATTAAGTGTCCAAAAGGTATTGAATACCTTGGCAATGGTTCTGCTCAGTGTGGCCAAAAGAATATTTTAAACCTTTACTTTCTTATGGCAAGATGCCCCATATGGCAACATTTCCAGGCTGGGGTACACCCGGATCTCTACAGCACACAGCCCATATTGCTGCTCCTCTCTGCAGTGGAGGCCTTGCTTCTCCTTCAACACTGCACTGGGAAAAAACAAAATGACACCTACGCAGAGATGACCTGAACTACTTCATTAGCTCTTTTACACAAACAAAGCTACAGCCCCTTCTGTGCTTTTGTATTCACTCTGCTGAAAAAGTCCAGCCCTTTTTGCATCTTAGACATTTACGCTGAAATCTTGACAGTGACAGGTCAGTAACTGAAACATGTCACTTGAGAGCCCTAGATTATGCTGACTCCTGAGTTACAATAATTTAGTTCTATGGCACAGCAGCATGAATGAGCGCAGTGCCCAACACTAACAAGTCACATCACAGTCAGGAAGACAACCCAGGCTACAGCACAGCACTACAGGCTAACATAGGAGAGCCAAGGTCTCACCAAGGAGACATCCTGATGGACAATCTTCTAAGTAATAACTCCTTCCTTTTGTTTCTTACAACACCAGAGCAGCAGCTACAGCAGTTGCATTATATAGGCATCGCACAGTTTAAAATACTGAATAATAGTATCCTTCCTCTTAAACAATTGTCCTTGCTGATGCACCAGTAGGATAGCAGCCCTGCAATCCTACAGTTCTCTCAACTCCAAAGTACTCCTGGACCCCCACAGGCACTGCGACCTCACAGCAGCATGACCATGCTCACCTGTGTGGGGGTGGAGCACAGAGGCCACTCACTGACAGGTGACCTTGCAAACTATTTAAAAAACATGAATTAGCAGGAATACCTGTTGAGTGTTCCATCCACTAGAAGTAACAAAAAAAAAAACCTCTTACTGATCTTTTTTTTAATAATGAATGTTTCAAATTAACTACTTAAAAATGTCAGGAAAGAATAGTTCTATTCTTTGGCTGAGCTAATTCACATGAAGATTTTCACTGAGCCCTGTGCCTTTCTTTCTGTCAGCCCATGGATAAAGCCCAATTATATTGTAAAATGAGAAAAAAAAAACTTCCCTGGCTTTCCTGAGGACCAGATGATATGTATTTGATAACCTTTTAATCCAAGATAAAGGAAAACAGAAGTTTAGTTTGTAACAAGGGTCATTTCTTTCTTGAAAACTGTATCAGAACGAACTGCATAAGCAAAACAGCAAACGTAGAGTTCTTACACAATGGCTGAAAACATTTCTTTGTCAACTGAGCAGTGTGTCCTTGCTGAAGACTTCCAGCACTGTTACATTAGTTCTCCACCACAGCAGACAAGCCATGCAGCACTTGAGCTGGCAGCACAGAAAAGCAGACTTAAACCACACCCCAAGTGTCATCTTCTACCATCTGGACAAAGCACAAATCCAAAGACAAGCCCTCCTTTTCCGATCCAAGTCATAAAACTATCCATTTACGCAAATCAAGTTTTTCTTTCTGCCTATGCAAAGGCAGAAATACCTCCACAACCTGAACCCCCCTCCCCTAGATTTTACTGGCTAAGTAGTAACTTTCAAAACCACCACAGCCGAAAGAAACCATTTAAAACATAAGCACCTAACTTCAGTTTCCACACCAAGACAGTAAAAAAAAATCCTCAGCAGAAAACTACTATGTGTGGCAACAGTACTGGGGAATCCAGGCAAATTTTCAAGAACAGACCTGAAAAATCAATTTAGTGAACAGAAATTTCATTAAAAATCCACATGCTTTGTATTTAGAAAACTTAAATGTACACAGACCTCAAATAATTCTAAAATTTTAAAAAACTCTATAAGGGTATCAATAGCAAAATTTGTGAATTTCCAGTTATATATTAAGTATTTATGATGCTTATATATAAATTAGAATAAAGTCCATATATAGGATAAAAAGTATTGTTTGATTGCGATTAATTTATATAAATGCAATAAATCCCCTCCTTAATCACTGTCTTTGTTTCAGGAATTCCAGACGTTAACCCAGGGTCAGACTGCACCTGCCACAGCCCAGGGAAACCATCCAAGAAGCAATCCCAAAATCGACTGAATTAGTACCTAGGTGTAATTCATACACCAAGCCATGCTAATCTAACTACAGCATCAAATTTGTGACAATTTGAAATAGGAAGTGCATGCACAGACACACGGCCTCAGTCTAGACTACAGTTCAGCCTGTAAGGTCGCAGTTTCAATCAGCAGCAGCAAGCACAGACATATGCAACTTACCTGACTGAAATGAATCTAATCAAATGCCCACATTTGTATACTGCCAGTAGAATCCCACTAAATCAGCGTTAATTTGTAATTTGTTGGGCTTGTTTCCAGTCTGAGCTGTTTGCAAGCTGGGCTCACTGCAGGACAGCAGGAGTGCCAGAGGGGCACAGGACACACAGAGCCTCTCCCTGAGCAGCATTCTTGGCAAACGGAACTGCAGCACAGACAACATCCAGAGAACTTCAGAAAACCCTGAGTGGGAAAGCCCCCACCTCGACTAACAACCAGAAGACCCTAGAGGGTGGGCATAAATGGTCAATTTTCCCAGGGAAGGAGACTGCAAGGAGCCTTTTGCAGCACTCTGCTATACACTGTATTCATAAACAGTCCAGAAAAAGGGGAAAGGAGCAGAGTGAAAGTCTCCTGAGCGTACAAGCTATTCTGAGCACAAAGAGAAAGGCTGGCTGAAGATCTGCAGAAAAACCCTCTGAGAGTTATAATGGAGAAATAAAATAACAGCTGAAATTCAGTGCAAATAAAGTAGCAGTCTGCAGATAAACAGTCCTTATTTCACATATAGAGTGCCCCAAACTGATCATCAACATTCAGAAAATCTTGCTGGAGTCACAACAGACTGATTAAAACATCAGCTCAAAGTCATTCAACGCATGAAAAAATCATGTTAGAAAATTATTAGTAATAAAACCACTATATAAAAATATAGAATGGCTGCATCTTAAATCCTGGATGCGGCACCTGCTCTTTCCTTTCAAGAGGTCATAATGGAAGGGAAAGTATTTTTTAAAAGGAAACAAGGTTTGAAAAGAAGAATGAGCAATAATCAATCAGGCTAGGATTATTCTGCCTGGAAACAGAGACTGCTGCAGTGACATACGACAGAAACCTGTAAAATCATCAGTTGCACGGAGAAGGTAAATCGAGATCAGTTCTTCAATGTGTCCAAACAATACAACATCTAAGAGATAGGAAATGAAGCCAACAACTGTCAAGTTAAAAAAAAAACAAACAGAGGTAGCCAGCACCCACAAGGTAATTCTGTGCTCTGGAAAATCTCTCCTGGGATGTGGCAGTGCCATACACTTAAGTGGATGGGAGACAGGCTAGTTCCCAGAAGAAAAATGCATCAATCATGAACAAAATAAAAGCAAACAACATCTGCCTCTTGACATCCTACAGATGACAAGAGGGCCATCAGACAAAGGTTTATATTATACATCCTGACCTTATGCTTCTCTCTTTTTGGTCACTGTTAGGATAGAACAGTGTCCTTACAGCACAAAAATCAATTACATCTCGGGTACTCCTGAGCCCTTTTTGAACTCACTCGGTTTGCTTACCCGGCAAAAACTGATCTTCTGGGGAGATAAGGACACAGGGGGGCTGGATTAGTGCTCTGATTATCCAGCAAACTGAACTGGGTCGGAAAACCTCCAGTAAATGCTGAAGGTGGTACAAGAGAGGGCAAGAACAGGACCAGCCCTTTTGCATGGCAGCGAGTCTTCAGATCAGTTTAAGGCGTAACACACAGCTTCACCACCAAAACAGAGATGAAAATGAAGCAGCTGACTGCCTATCTCCTCTGCTCAAACAGACAGCTAAAAGCCACAATTCCAGCTCTTGTAGGGGAAAAAAAGCACCAGTTTCACATCTTCAGTTCGTCTGGTAACTACGAAGAGAGTCTGGGTTTTATACACAATTGAATAATAAAGGTTACTTTAAAATTAAACATAGCATTTATAACCTCGACTGTTTTTATATTATGTAAAATAAGAAAAACCCCTTTGGGGAACTAGGCATGCTATAACTACAGAAATGCATCCAAGTCTGGGAAGGACAATAGCCAAATGAAAACAGAGCTATTCCTTCCATGCTTCCCACAACACCCGTTGGATTATGGTAATAAATGGTGATATACCAGTTACAGAAGACAAGGGGATATGACCAGATAGAAAACGGTGAGTGATCAGTAAGGTCACTGAAGATCCAGCAAATCCCATTTACAATTCAGAATTTACAAGAACAGAACTGAAGACCAAGTGAGATTATTGAAGTCTCTCATCAACTCTGCTTTGCACAGTAGAAGGCACAGTTGCCCACCCCTTTCCACAGCAGGACCAAATCACAACTGCTCTGCTTAATAACTAACCTGACTGGGCAGAACACTGAGAATTCCCAGGGAAAAGCAACACAGGTTTTTATTATTCCTCCCAAACCACATTCACACGAACATGAAACCAACCCAGACGCACTGAGACACCTGTCAGTCTACAACACTACACAGGGAAAGAGTACCAACCCCCTCCTCTGCTTGCCTGGAACCACTGCAGTTGAACCAGCCCGGAATATTCACAGACAGAAATAGCCTGAGCCAGCGCTGCACAGAGCCCAACATGGCTTAAGCAGCATGGACATAATTACTTGTCTCTAAGACACAGCTGACATGATGAGCACAAGATAAGCCCTACTCGGGGTGGGTTACGGTGTTAGCACTGCCTATGGAAACAGAACTGAGGGTTTGGCTTCCCCATTTTCCAGGAAGCAACAGTGAAGGCGCTCCAGCTAAGCTACTGCTTGTGAGAATGACAATTAAATAATCAAAATTTAAAATCCCTAGTGTCTTCTTACATATAAAAAACAACCCCCCCAAAAAAAAATTAAAGCTGGCTTGCTGTCTCTTTTTTTAAAAATCTTTGTCCTTAAACTATACTATGACTACAATTTTTGTGCTTCTTACTGAAATACTACTTTGCTGTAATGTTTTCCTTGAGCATGCAACAGAGGAATGTTTAAGAAAAAATGTCCCAGAAGTATCTTTAAAAAAATTTCCAAGTGTATCTTTAAGGAACTAAAATACATGTTGTACATAATAAAGCATCTAAAATCTAAAGGTACCACTACACTTACACTTTCCAATGAAAAACACTGAAGACTGTCATGTATGACCAATGTGAAATATAAGCTGCAAACAGGAGCACTGGAGGGTTTCTGAAGGTGATCTGAGATTAGAAAAATGCAAATCAAACACATTAATTAATTTCAATTAATTTTTAACCTCAGATACAAAAGGAATAGCTAGGAATATAGTTAAAGCCTCCAATAATGCTGCTTCCAGCAGTTGTATAATTTAAATCGTGTAACATTGTTTAACTTTAATTGTTTAACATTTTCATCTTCTACCTTTGCAAACATCTCTACACAAGGTAAATATAAGGCACTTGAAGCTGCTGCCCTAAGACAAGGTACCTTCTGTACCACACAAGATTTTGGATTTCAAAATCTCAAACAAATAATTTGAATTGGAAGTCACTGCCTGTCTTGAGCCCCCTCAACAATCCCCAGTCCAGTGGCCAATAATCCAGATTAATCCTCCTGACCACTTTGCTTCTTCAGGGCTCTACCCACAGTCCACTAAGCGAGATATCTGGTAAACTCTGCTCGCCTAGCCCAAGGAAATTATCATGCTAGAAAACCTTCATGCTTGTTTTAAATTGGGCTCCCTGACTTAACATCACTTTTCTGCTTTTCCACACAAACTGATTCACTGATGCTAAACATGGTTTGTCAGGCTCCATCATTTGGAAGACTGTTGTTTCTACAGACAAGGCAAGGCAGAAACTAAAGCAATGAGCCTCCAAGTCCTCTGGAACACGGGAGACTCAGAAGCATGCCTGACAGACGGCAGAAGCAGATTCTTCATAAAACCATATAATGGGCTGGGTTGGGAGAGACCTTAAAGCTCCCCCAGTTCCAATCATGGGCAGGGATACCTTCCACTAGACCAGGCTGCTCCAAGGCCTGTCCAATCTGGCTGTGAATATTTCCAGGGATGAAGCCTTCTCCACTTCTCCACTTTAACCCCCATCTTCTCGTCGCCTTAGTATTAAAGCACAAAAAATCTTTTTGAGTTTCCCAGACACAACCTCCTGATCCTTACCAGACAGTCCCTACTCTCAGGAGCAAACATGCATGTGACCAAGTCACAACTTCACAGCAACTCATGCTGTTGACCACACCTTATCATGACACGATCGCATACAGGCTCCAACCTCCTTGGACTTGAAAGCCACCAAAGAACGGCACAGACCCCAGGCTCTCAATTAGCAACACAATACCCTGAGGCAGTGCCGTGAGCCACAAGCCCTCAACCTCCCAACACCTCCCGGCAGCCAGGACAGGGCTCACAGCCTTGCTTGTTTTGTAACACTCCATCTTCTGCACTGCACTTTATAATGATGATCTTTAAGATAGCAGAAGCATCTGATTTTGTTACAATGCTTTGAATTACTCCTTGTGACTTTAACTGCAAAATATTTATTAAATAGAAAAAGGAGACATGATGATTCAAGTCAACAAAAATTTTTAAAAGCTATTCCCTTCCCATTCATATTCCGACAATGCTGGGCCCAATTAAAGATAAACACCCCGTTTGCGTTGTCCGAAGTAAATAATACAAACGAGAATGCTGAGATCTGAATACCAGAAAGAAAAGCCATAAATGAGAGCAAGCAGAACGTCCGCCGCACTCCCGTCCGTTATTTACATGAAAAAAACCCCGGGCACTCCCGAGGCGTTTCCCCCGCTCCCAGCGCAGCCCGGTGTGACGAGGATCATTTCCCACTCCCAGCGGGGGGAGCGGGTCTCTCCGCCGGCGCCTCACAGCGGAGCAGGGCTGTACCGAGTCCCCTCTCAGCGGTGCCTCTCGGCAGGGGACGGTGGCGGCACCGACCCCCCTCGCGATGAAATCACCTCCGACAGCGCCGTGGCCGGGGCGCGGCGGGACACAAGGTGCCCTCGGGCGCGGCTGCCACTGACCACGGCCCGCCCGCCGGCATCGCGCGGCACCCGCTGCCTAGGCGCAGAGGCGCATCTCGGAGCCGCAGCGGTTCCGCGGGGTCCCGCGGGGGACACGGGGGTCCCGCGAGGCCGGCCCGGGGCTCACCTGGACCTCTGGACCTCCGCACTCCGCCCGCCGCGGCACGGAGCGCTCTGCGCCTGCGTAGGGCCGCCCATGCGCGGTGTCGGGACTACAAACAACATGGCACCGCCCCCCGCCGCCCTCGGGCAAGGGCTTCTCGCAGCCTCCCCGTCCCGCCGGCAGATGGCGCCGCCTCCCTACGGGCGCCGCGCCGTGTGGACGCCGCGCTGGGGCGAGGCCGGTGTTGGCGTGGCTCGGCAGGGTGACCTTTGCCGGGCGTGGCTGTCCCCGTGTCCGCGCTCCAGGGCCGCAGCTAACCCCATCGCACAGCGAGCTCACTGGCTGGCTGGCGTCTCGGGCAGCCCACCGCGGAGGGCGTGTGCTATTCCCCACCTCTTCTGCTCTTTTCCGCTCTCCGGGAACGTCTCCAAGTGGAAGCACTCGCTTCCTGGGGTAGTGTGGCATCCCCGGCGCCTCTCGCCTTACCGTCGGTAGGGCCCTATCCTAAACATTCAGGGACGAGGTATTTCCCAAAACTAACCCGTGCCCTGGTTTCTGGTGCCACCCTGTGGTCCTGTGAAATGCTTTTAACTCGGGTCTTCAAAAACCAAAGGCTGAATAGCGATAGAGTAGGCAAGACAGAGCTGAGGCGTGTGTACATAAATCATTCTCGAGCATGTTCCCAGTAGACTGAGGTGGGAGTCGGCCTTTTCTCCCAGGGAACAAGTGACAGGATGAGAAGAGATGGCCTCAAGTTATGCCACGAGAAGTTTTGATTGGATAGTAGGGAAAATTTCTTCACTGAAAGAACGGTCACACATTGGAACCTGCTGCCCTAGCGCGTCACTGCCAATGGAAGAGCTCAAAACGTGTGGCTGTGGCATTTGGGGACATGGTTTAGTGGTGATCAGGGTGGCACTGGGTTAATGATAGCCTAAGATGGATTTTCCAAACTTAATGATTCTATAATTAGAAAAGCAGGAGCACTGAACACAGCACGTGGATGGGTGGAAGTTTCAGGTGCAGCTGGTCAGGGCCACTAAAGTCTATTTCTGCTCCTTGGACCCAAGAAGTACCTCATACCTGGAACGGACAGATTCCCCTTGTGCCATTCCATCCTGCTGCCCTTCAACAAGTCTTGAAGCAGACAGCAGTTCAGGCAAACCACACCGGCTGTACTGACTGTGCCTCCCTATGATGACCAGAATTTTCTGTGATCCCTCTTGAGAAAGGAGTGGTCAAATAGATAACCCAAATCTATTTACATTTCAACCATTCTTATTTCTTTGATCTTTTGCCTCTTCCGCCAGCACGGTGCCCGTCCAGGGCTGAAGGCTGATAACAGTTCTGGCCTTGTGGATTCCCTTAATCGTATCAAGATAAAAGGGGGCAAAAGGAATCTGTTTGAAGCCAGCACAAGAAATCGCTAATAATATTAATGACTTATGAGAAGTAATTTGTATAACCACTCCTATCCTGGGGAATGTGAGGAATATTCATGAATTTTATCTGTAACACTGTGTCTTTGGTGGTACTGAGGTGTGTGTGTTTGTGGAGTGAACTCCCCACACCCAGTGTGCCGAATAAAGCAAATACCCACTTCTTTGTCTCTGAAGTGTCTCTGGGCTTGATTGGGGCAAATCACGCTTCAGAAGTGTTCAGTAAGTGATCACTAGGTACAAGCCAGCGCCTGAACATGTTGGCTAAGATGGCCCCATGGTGGACCTGAGCGTACCCATAGAGACCTGAATAGCCCTGACCAGACTCACTTAGGAGCCCCATTCCCCATCATCCCAGTGCCCTCCTCCCTGCCTCAGTTACAGGAAGGTGCTTGTCGCCAGCTGTGCCTTCTTGGCTCTGGATGGACCTTGGATTTTAAGTAGCTTGTTCCTCGGGCAGACTCCTACACTGTGTATTACACACCACCAACTTTATCCTAATTGAACAATTGTGAGAAACAACGTCTCACTACTTAAATTTTGAAAGAGTTTATTCACTCAATTTCAGAGTGGAAATAACGATAAGAGGCTTAGAATGGCACAAAGCAAAGTGCAGCGCTGGGTGCTTAACCACCGATGGGGATAGCCAGAGGCACCCCCTCGGGCTAGGGGATTCCAGTTTTTACAACCCCCTAACCCCGCCTCCTTCAGGTGCTCCAATTGGCTCGTTGTCTTCTGATGGATTGGCTGCTTGCCCCACCCTCTTCTGTCTTACACAAACGCTTAAAAATTACACGTAACATATTAACAAATAACCATAACAAAAACCTCATAACCCTTTACAAAAGCCAACTCCGTGATTTCATTTATTAACAAATCCCTCCTCTTTCTTTTTGTTACAACATTTGGCTTTCGTAATTATCTGTGATTCAAAACAGATCTAACTTTCTTGGTCTGGACATTCACCGCCTGATTTTTGAGCATATATTCTAACATTTTTGGCCAGCCAATATGCTTTAATCTGATAACATGGCTCACAGGAGTTTGGGTCAGCTCCAAGAGGATGGACTATGACCATACAGAGCAGAGGTACCATTAGCCTGAGCTGAGGCGCCTTTCCTCCCACCATTCCTGCAGGGTTGCAGCCTGCAGAAGGGATGTCACGAGGCAAGGACAACTATCACTTCCATGGCTTCCTCTCACCCTCTACTTCTGTCCTCCTGTTCAGGCTCACATTCTCCTTCTCTCAGTCTCAGACCTATGAATCCTAACAACTAGGCTGGTTAGTCAGGATGTTTTTATTAACAATTTTTCAGGCGATGAAGGTTCAGCTACTTCTGAAGAGGTAAGATATAAACTTCAATTAAATGAGCTTAGATTTAGAGTCTAATATCAATCACAGAAGATTGTTAACAGTATCAAGAACAGTAATAACATTAATTAATTATGCAGGGATACTCTTTCATCATTCAGTCTCTGGGTTTATCTTGGTTGACTGTCTGCTTGTGGTCTTTTCTTTAGGATGCCAGGTGGTGATGTCACTGTCCAGTCCTCAGGCTGTTCTACCGGTCCCTTTATTCGGGTGGCATGTACCCAGCCTTTTTATTGGGTCCTTAATGGCTGCTTCAGTGGTTAGCTGCACCTGAAATGGATCCTCCCACTGAGGAGTTAGAGATTTCTCTTTCTAGGTCTTCACCAACACCCAATTACCAGGATTAACTTTGTGAATTTTAAAATCTAGGGGAGTTGTTTGGGGGATCAATCCTCGTGATCTCAGAATCTCCAGATTTTTAGCGATAGTAGTCAAATATTTATCAGTGCAGGCTTCTCCACCTTCCCGAGTGGCCATTTCATGCTAATTGATCATGAAAGGCAGCCCTAACAACATCTCATAGGGCGAGAACCCTAAATTAGCTCTTGGCTGAGTTTGAATCCTCAACAAGGCCAAGGGCAGACATTTAATCCAAGAAATTTTAGTTTCCAACATCAATTTTGTCAGAGTCACTTTTAAGGTTTGATTCATTCTTTCCACTCGGCTGGAACTTTGTGGATGCCAAGGGGTGTGAAATTTCCACTCAATGCTGAGATTTTTAGCCAATTTCTGTAAAATTTGGGAGGTAAAGTGGGTTCCCCAGTCCGAATCTGTTTTATTTATAATACCATACCTGGGGACAATGTGTTCTAATAACACTTTGCTCACTGCATACGGTTGGTACTGTCTCCACCCTGTGTGTAAGATGATCCACAATCACTAATAAATATTTCCACCGTTGAATTTGAGGCAATTCAGTAAAAGTCTCACGGCTATCCCTAAACCTCCAGGTATGGTTTTTCTCATCACTTTTCTATTAACCTTTTGGCACACCAAACACCCTTCAGTTACCTATTTTGCCAATTTGTGCATCCCTACACATCCAAAAGTCCTTAAAAACTGATCACAAAGGGCTTGTGAGCCCTAATGTGTACTTTGATGTAAACCTTCTAATACCTCTCGAGTCAATGCCTTATTTAACATCTGCTTTCCGTCTGGAAGTTTCCATCAACCTTGCTGGTCTTTCTCCCCTCCCAGTGATCTTATCACTTCTTCCTCAGCCTTACTAAAAATGGGTAAGGGATGTTCCTCTTCATCCCTTCTGACCACCAT